>WNWU01000087.1:2669897-2683835 GCA_012654045.1 Ptyas mucosa
AGGAAGGAAGGAAGGAAGGAAGGAAGGAAGGAAGGAAGGAAGGAAGGGGAATCCAGATTCTTTGGAGCTTGTAGCAGGAGAACTGATGGGGAAGGGAAATTGTCTCGATTTTTAAAGGCTTTTTTTGTTACGGCATTCCATGCCATGCTGAGCTCTCGAACGGGGCTGTGCTGAACCCCAGCTAACTTTGCACAGAGTTTCTGTTTTGCCATCAGATCTTTCTCTTCACAGGCCAGACTGTCTCCTCCAAAAGCAGCATTTCATTAAATATCTCCTGGTGTACACAGGACATGCAAGCACCCACTTGGTCTCTTCTCTGGAGGCAGGCATGTCTTTCTTTCTTTCTTTCTTTCTTTCTTTTTTTCTTTCTTTCTTTCTTTCTTTCTTTCTTTCTTTCTTTCTTTCTTTCTTTCTTTCTTTAACCTCTATTTTTATTTTATTCAAAAGAAAGTTAAAAGGCAACACTCCAAAAACGTAAAAACAAAACAACCCCCCTGCCCCACACACAAAGCAAGACATTAGAAAATGCATTGAAAAGAAAAAAAATTAACCCACGTTATTTCCCCCATTTGAAATTCTGATTAATACATTCCTACAATATTGGTTCCCCCTCCTTGTGAAACAGCACCCTCCCCCCATTTTTTTAAAAAAGTAGTAAATCTATTTGCAAATGATTGGCTTGTTGATGATGACATAGTGACCAGGAAGAACAATAATTATATTTAAAAAGACAAGGGTAGAGTTTCAAAACTCTCTGTTAACAAACTGTGAATAGAATAGAATAGAATAGAATAGAATAGAATAGAATAGAATAGAATAGAACAGAACAGAACAGAACAGAACAGAGTAGAGTAGAGTAGAATTGAATAGAGTAGACTAGAATAGAGTAGAATAGAGTAGAGTAGAGTAGAGTAGAATAGAATAGAATAGAATAGAATAGAATAGAATAGAATAGAATAGAATAGAATAGAATAGAATAGAATAGAAAGAATAGAATAGAATACTTTATTGGCCAAGTGTGATTGGACACACAAGGAATTTGTCTTCGGTACATAAGTTCTCAGTGTACATAAAAAGACAAGATACATTCGTCAAGAATCATAAGGTACAACATTTAGTGATAGTCATAGGTCAGAAATAAGCAATCAAATCATACTAGGAAACAATCAATATAAAACGTTAAGGATACAAGCAACAAAGTTACAGTCATGCAGTCATAAGTGGGAAAAGGAGTTACGATTCACTCGTAGAAAATTTGCCTCGGCATCTCATCTATCCCAAATCCATCCCAAAAGTTAAGAGTAATTCATCCTGGATCAAATATTCTGGGATAGCCACATCTTACAGGTGAGAGATACTCAAACCATTGTCAACAGTGGCACCGAAAGGATACCCTCCCCCCCAACACTTTGTCGACTATGAAGATTGTCCGAGTGGCGAAAGGAATTCAGCACGAGTGACAACCTTGGGACACAACCGTATGAAGGCGACACGTTTTTCAAGAGAGGAAGACATTCTGATCATGATGGAGGAGGAGGGGGACTATCCCCGCTTGCGGTAAGTCAAACAACGCACTCCCTCCTCCCCGTCCCCATTTTTTAAAAACTTCACTGAGATCCGGGTGGGGGGTAGGAGGAATCCTTGGGATTTTTGATGTGTATTTGTGAGTGTTGCTCCATCCCTTGATGCTTCGTAGATGCTTCGCTCATTCACTTTTTCAAACGTTTTCTTTCCCTGGGCACAAGGTTGCTAGTTTTCTCCCACCTTCACTTGTTTAGGTTTGTAAATCTTTAATGGATTATTTAAAAGAATTTTAACAGATTGGAGGTCTTCTAATCCAACCCTCTGCTAAGCAGAAGACCTGGTACCATTTCAGACAAATGGTTGTCCATCACTTCTTAAAAACTTCCAGTGTTGGAGCATTCACAATTTCTGGAGGCCAGTTGTTCCACTGGTTAATTGTTCTCACGGTCAGGAAATTTCTCCTTAGTTCGAGGTTGCTTCTCTCCTTGGTTAGTTTCCATCCGTTGTGTCTTGTCTTCCTTTCTGGTCCCTTCCAATTCTGTCCTTCTGTTCTTCTCTCTTCCCTCCCTTTCATCTTGTCCCCTCCACTTTTCCTGCCCCTACTTGTTCTTCTTTACCTTCTTCCCCCATGTTGCAACTTTCACTTCTTCACTGATGGGATAGCACAGTGATGGCTAACCTTTTCCGGATCGAGTGCCAAAAGCACATTTGCGTGTGTGCGAATGCATGCATGCGCACCTGAACCCCCAAGATGCAACGTGCATCTGGCCCCTGTGCATGTGGCCTGCCCCCCACTCATGCATGGGCACCCCACTGCATGCCCTCCACATGCACCCCACCTTCTTCCGCATGTGGACACGGCCCTCCCACACGCACGCACCCCCCCCACACCGGTGAATGCCTGGCAAAGATCCGAAGACCAGCTGGCTGGTGGGAGGCATGCATGTATGCGCAGCAGAGCTGAACTGGGGCAACGGCTCATGTGCCATCAGAGAGGGCACAGCGTGGCACCTCTAGCATGCGTGCCATAGGTTCGCCATCACGGGGATAGCAGATGTCTGAATTGCTTTTAAAGATGACACTAAGGCTCAGACATCCTTGATTTAAGCTCCAGACTTTTTATACTAGGCAATTTCTGGGAACATTCTGCATCAATTGCAATGTGTCCTTTTCCTTCATTACTTTAAGAGCGCAGGTACCATTGTGTTTGCATCTTCTTCTTCTTCTTCTTCTTTTTAAAATACATTTTCTTTGACTCTGTGATATATATAGAAGAGCCTTGGTAGCGTAGCAGACTAAAGTACTGTTAAGTAACACCAGGCTCAAGGTTGACTCAGCCTTCCATCCTTCCAAGGTAGGTAAAATGAGGACCCAGATTGTGGGGGCAGTAAGCTGACTTTGTATAAAAAAAGAACACTGCTTAGGGGGGCCCAAAAGCCCTACTAAGCAGGTATATACAAAAGTATGAAGGCTATTGCTTAACACATTGTAAGCCGCCCTGAGTCTCCGGAGAAGGGCGGCATATAAATCGAACCAATAAATAAATAAATAAATAAACAAACTTCCATGTACTTCTCCTTCTGCTGGTAGCTGCCATGATCAAATACCTTCAAACTAACAACTCATTCCGGGGAGTAACTTTCACTGGTTGAATTCACACAATATGTTTAACCCGGATACTACATTACCCGGTTTTCTCGGTTTGGACAATGCACTGAAGCAGCAACTGAAAAAAGCATGCTGGTTCATGTGACAAAGTCCTGCAGAAATGCAATCTAACCAGGGTTAACACTAACCAAGATTTGTGCGTTGTATGAGTGCAACCCCAAGGATTTCAACTGACAGAGTCAAGAGTAGTGGGTGTGAATTCAGTCATTGTGTATTTGGTGTTTGACCAAGCACTGGAAAATAGCCATCGTGTATAACCAGGTGGAAATATTTTGTTGTTATTGCTGTTCTACCCACAACACTATCTTGGCACTTAGCGACTGCCTGGACAAGTTCCTGCAGTTTTCTTGGCAATACTTTGGAAGTGGTTTGCCATTGTAATCTTCCTAAGGCTGAGAGAGAGTGAATGGCCCAAGGTAACCTAGCTGGATTTGTGCCTTAAGGCAGGACTCGAACTCACGGACCCCAGTTTCTCATGACTTAACCCTCTACGCTAAATTGGCTCATATAACTATAGCTACACAGCCGTAGGGTATTTTTATTTATTGACTTACTTTCATATCAAACAAATAATACAGTATACCTCTGGAATGTTTGTTTTCACCTCCCCAGAATAAAATATTCTACAGGATATTAAAAGAGGCAGGATAGAGTATTTCCCCTAAAGGAGACGGGGAGAAAAAAATCTCCTTAACAAAGGCAGAAAGCAGCCTCCAGGTTTTCTGCTATAGGAAAACAGCCTCCAGCAGAAGCCTGAAGAGGTTAGGCTTTAGGAATGGATATTCTCTATCTGTTCATAAACTCAGGCCACTCTGTTCAGTTTGGCAGTTCGATCCTGACCGGCTCAAGGTTGACTCAGCCTTCCATCCTTCCGAGGTGGATAGAATGAGGACCCAGATTGTTGGGGGCAAATAGACTGACTCTGTAAACGGCTTAGAGAGGGCTGTAAAAGCACTGTGAAGCGGTATACAAGTGCTATTGCTATTGCTAAAATGGGGGCAAAACACACTTAACAAATGTCTCACTTCACAACAGAAATTTGGGGCTCAGTTGTGATCGTAAGTCAAGGACTACCTACAAATTAAAAAATCAGAGGGATAATGGCTCTACCGTTAGGCAACCAAGGTAGAAAATTTAGAATAGAATAACAGAGTTGGAAGGGACCTTGGAGGTCTTCTAGTCCAACCCCCTGCCCAGGCAGGAAACCCTACACCACTTCAGACAAATAGTTATCCAGCATTTTCTTAAAAACTTCCAGTGTTGGAGCATTCACAACTTCTGGAGGCAAGTTGTTCCACTGATTAATTGTTCTAACTGTCAGGAAATTTCTCTTTAGTTCTAAATTGCTTCTCTCCTTGATCAGTTTCCACCCATTGCTACTTGTCCTGCCCTCAGGTGCTTTGGAGAATAGCTTGACTCCCTCTTCTTTGTGGCAGCCCCTGAGATATTGGAACATTGCTATCCAGTCTCCCCTAGTCCTTCTTTCATTAAACTAGACATACCCGGTTCCTGCAACCAGTCTCTTTCCCCCCCACCCCCCACCATTGTGTCCCAGGACCAATTCTAGCAATGTTGGGGGGGGGAACCTACATCACCTGTGAAGCTTTCGTCTCTCTGCTTCTTCATCTCCCTACCTAGGATAAAGAGGCTGCCTTTGTGAGCCTCTGGATCGCAGCCAGGGAAGCCAACAGCAAGTCCAAGCAGGGGCTTTAAAGGAAGAGCGGAAAGGGGAAGGCCATCCCTTGAGGTCAGAAAAGCTGAGCTAGGCGAGGGCGCAACCTGGTCTTCTCTAAATCAACGCAACATCTTGTTAAAGGGCCACCAGGCAAGCAGCATCACCGCAGGAGCAGAGGCGAGATGGATGCTGACAGATCAGCTGTGGCTTCCAGCAATTTTCATGCTGCGGTTTGAAAATCTGTCTTAGATTCCGCACTGGGTTTGAACTGACAGTAACGAGAGTTCGACCATATTTCACACAAAAAAGGGAGGGAGGGAGAGAGAGAGAGAATGGTCCTTTACCTTCCCAGCATCCTCTCTTCAGTAAAACGGTTACCACAGAGCGAGGAGAAGTGGCGCATGTGAGGGCAGTACAAAGGGTGAACATGGAAAGAAAGAAAGAAAACCCAGCCCAACTCTAAGAAAATACAGAATACAGAAGGACAGAGTTTTTTTTTTTTAATTTGATTTATATGCCGCCCTTCTCCGGAGACTCAGGGCGGCTTACAATGCGCTAAGCAATAGCCTTCATACTTTTGTATATTTATACAAAGTCAGCTTATTGCCCCCACAAACTGGGTCCTCAATTTACCTACCTTAGAAAGGATGGAAGGCTGAGTCAACCTTGAGCCTTGGTGAGATTCGAACCTGCAATAATTGCAGGCAGCTGATGTTAATAACAGGGCTTTAGACCACTGTACTATCCAAAGCTCTGTTGGATAGTTGGAAGGGATCTTAAGAGGTCTTCTAGTCCAACCCCCTGCCCAAGCAGGAAACCCTACACAACATGAACAAATGGATGTCCAGTCTCTTCTTAAAAACTTCCAGTGATGAAGCAACCACAACTTCTGGAAGCAAACCATTGCACTGATTAATCGTTTTTACTGAAAGGAAATTTCTCCTTAATTCTAGATTGGATCTCTCTTAGTTACGTTTTTACATACAGTAGTGGCCAAAATTGTGGAATCCTTTTGGGAAAAGTGTATTTTCTAAAACTAGCTAATAACACCACTTTTGGGGGGGGGAGTAGTACCATAAAATTATATATCAATGGAAAGATAATGTCATCAAGAATGTAAGGCAATAAGTTTTGTGAAGGATTTGCTATTAGAAGAGCAGTGACAGGATAAAGAAGAAAAGTGAAACACGGAGAAAAAACGAGATATAGGAAAATTATCACCATAGAAAAAACGGGATATACAAAAATGATCATGTCAGTTAATAGTTGGGTAACTTTTAGCATGAATTAGGGCCTTACAACGTCTTCCCATGGAGTGAACCAAGTCTTTTAGTTCTGCAGCTGTTAGAATGTGAAACCAAGATTGAATGATGGTTTCTATTAACTGGGTTTTATTGCTGGGCCGCTTCTGACTAATAAGTTTCTTTAGTCGGCTCCATAGATTTTCCATTGGGTGAAGGTCTGGGCTATTCCCAGGCCATTCCAGCAGTGGGATAGGATTATCTTGAAACTCCCCACAAAAAAGTGGTGTTATTAGCCATCAAACTTCAAAAATACCCTTTTCCCAAAAGGTTGCCACAATTTTGGCCACTACTGTATGTTACTTCTTATTCTGCCTGCAGGTGCTTGGGAGAATGTAGGTTGACCCCGTCTTCTTTGTGGCAACCCCTCAGATATTGGGGCACTCTTATCATGTCTCCCCTGATCCTTCTCTTCACTAGACTAGCCGTGCCCAATTCCTACAACCGTTCTTCATACCATGTTTTAACCTCCAGTCCCCTAATCCTCTTTGTTGCTCTTCTCTGCACTCTTTCCAGAATCTCAACATCTTTTTTGAAGAGCATTTCCCCTTCTTAGCATGGAGAGATGACCATCTTGGCAGTTTCCTTTTGGAGCTCGACCCATTATTGTTTTTTTTTTTTGACAGGGTCAATGTGAGCCTGCTTTTCCTGGATCTTAATTGTCATGTGTGATTTTTCTGTAATGCCTCTGCCTTGGAAGTTATAAGACAATTGCTGTGTTTCCATCCTAGATATAACCAGGTTAATTAAAAGCCAGCAGATCAGAGGTGGGTATCAGCAGGTTCTGACCGGTTCTGGAGAACCGGTAGCGGAAATTTTCAGTAGTTCGGAGAACTGGTAAATACCACCTTTGACTGGCCCCACCCCCATCTATTCTCTTCCTTCCAAATCCCAGCTGATTGAGAGGAAATGGGGATTTTGCAGTATCCTTCCCCTGCCACACCCACCAAGTCACGCCCACAGAACTGGTAGTAAAAAAAGTTTGAATCCCACCACTGCAGCAGATGTGTTTGCAGAGTAGGGTTAGCCATCAAGGGTTAGGGATTAACCTGAGTTAGGATTGGGGTATCTTCTTACTAAACTTTGTTTAATAAGCTTGATGTTGAAAGCATTGTGAAAGTTGCTCCAAACTGGTAAATTTAATTATTGGTTGAAGTAAGGTGTGTGAAGGTAGCCAGTACTTTATAATGTCCTTTTTTTCTTTTTGCAACTTTCACTCTTACTTTTGCAACTGCTCCTATAACCAACCTCCTTCCCTATAAATCTGGAGTGTTCAACCTTGGCAACTTTAAGACTTGTAGACTTCAACTCCCAGAATTCCCTATGCTGGTTGTGAAATTCTGGGAGTTGAAGTCTACAATGGTGACGCAGTGGTTAGAGTGCGGTACTGCAGGCTACTTCTGCTGACTGCCGGCTGCCTGCAATTTGGCAGTTCAAATCTCACCAGGTTCAAGGTTGACTCAGCCTTCCATCCTTCCGAGGTCGGTCAAATGAGGACCCAGATTGTTGGGGGGCAATAGGCTGACTCTGTAAACTGCTTAGAGAGGGCTGTAAAGCACTGTAAAGTGGTATATAAGTCTAAGTGCTATGGCTATTGCTACAAGTCTTAAAGTTGCCAAGGTTTAATACCCCTGTTCTAAAGCCTGGGATTACTTCCCTGGGATATTTCTGTTTATTGCAATTATTTAGGGTAACAACTGTATCGAGATGATTTCCAGGTAGCAACAATCAAACAAAAAGCCTCAGCAAATATTTGAAAAGTAGAATAACCACAGAAGCCCTCCAGTAACGGGAATTTAACCACCCCTAATTTTCAGCTCCCCCTCTCCCCCATTTTCTTGCAAGCCAACTAGCTGAGAAGGACCAATAGATCAAATCTACCTTGTCCAACCCCACCCCACGCTGTCAATATTAGGCTAGATGGAACAAGTTTAATTGGTTCACCCACAGAGCTAAGCCATCATGCCTTTCCTTGGGTTTTGCTGGGCACAACGTGTGAACATTGCCATGCTGGGTTGAAAATATGAATTCTGGCAGGGGATGCAACATATAAATAAAAGCCTGCAAACTACATTCATCCCCTCTGTGGTCTCTATAGAATCTTCTCCAAGCAGGGCCAAAAATTCAGCATTATTTAAAAACAAAAAACAAAAAAAACACACACCATATTTGATTGGCAGAGTTATGCGGCAAAATAAACCGGAAAACTTGCAGGGATTTTGTACTTTATTACTTCTTTATAAATCTTCAGTCCTTTTAAAATTGTACCCGTTTTGATTTCTGGCTCAGTTTATTTTTGAGATGTTCCTGTTGACAAGCTGTTAAAAGTCCAAGATGGCCCCTTAAGCTATCATAGTTGTGCTTCCCGTCTTATGGCTCAATATTGTGTACCAACTAGATTATAATGGCTTGTTTGACAAAGCATAGGTGAAATAAAACCACAGCTTCGTGCGATGTCTAAGCTCAGCCGTAGAATTAAAAAAATGTATCCTGCGATTCGTACAAAGAGAAGGCCTTCATAAGTTAGCATCCTCTTCTTTTTAGAATGAGTCATCATGGGCCACCATCGGGGAAGAGAAGTTGCTGAATAAAATTGGCCAGCTGGCTAACAACATGGCATATTTGAAGCTTTGAAGCAGTCGCCTTATATTCAACGCAGGCTTCTTTTGACAGCTCCGGGTACATTTTGAGGTCTGTTGAGCTCAAAGGGGTCTTTTCAAGCTTCCAGAATGGACAGAGAATCCCATTTCTGAATTTGGCTGGATGGCGGGGAAAATCTAAATCAAAAACAGGGGGTTTGAAGATTGAAACATTTCAAACATTACCAATTTAAAATGTTTGGCGTACCTCCTGGTAGTTTAAAGGCCTTGCACGTAGAAAAGACTAGTTTCAAGGGCGGGGGTTGGGGGGTGGGGGGTGGGGAATCTTGCCTTAAATTCTGTGTGTTACATCCAGTAAGCGCAAGTAGAACAATGTACCACATTGTTGGATGGGATGGCCTCAGAGACCATCTAGTCCAGCCCTATTCAATGCTGGAATGGAAAAAGGAAGCGTTCTCCAAAACACCTGAAGGCAGAACAAGAAGCAATGGGTGGAAAATAATCAAGGAGAGAACTAAGGAGACATTTCCTGACATTAATAACAATTACATTAATAACAAATAAGAGACAAAGAAAGAAAGAGAGAAAAAGAAAAAGAAAAAGGAAAGGAGAGAGAGAGAGAGAATGCAGGTATCTCTTAACAGAGGCTTGAACTTGCCTGAAATTAGATCCCAATGTATCCGATTAAATTGTTATTGAATTTTTTTGGTATATATACTACATTCCCTTGTGCAATTTAGTTATAGTGTAGTTTACACTATGCATTTACAGAGCTAGTTTACTGTTTTTCTTTGAAATAAATATTCAAAAACATTTAACCTACTGATGCCTCAATTAATGTAATTTTCTTGGTATCTATTTTTATTTTGAAATTTACCAGTAGCTGTTGCATTTCCCACCCTAGGCTTATACTCGAGTCAATAAGTTTTCCTAGTTTTTTTGTGGTAAAATTAGGTGCCTCGGCTTATATTCAGGTCGGTTTATACTCGAGGATAGAGGGTAATCAGTGGAATGGAAGTTGTCTTCAAAAGTTGTGGGTGCTCCATCACTGGAAGCTTTAAAGAAGAGATTAGACAACCATTTGTCTGAAATGGTTTAGGCTTTAGGGTCTCCTGCTTGAGCAAGGGGTTGGACTCAAACATCTCCAAGGTCCTTTCTAACTCTTGTCATTCTATTATTCCTATGTGACTGTATGTTCCTCAAATCTCTGTGCATGTAGAAAATCAGCAGTTCTTTAAATGAAAGAAGCAATGGATGGAAACTGAATAAAGAGAGAAGCAACCTAGAACTAAGGAAAAATTTCCTGGGAGTAAGAGCAATCAACCAGTGGAACAACTTGCCTTCAGAAGTTGTGGGTGCTTTTAAGAAGGGACTGGGCAACCATTTTGGGGTTGGACTAGAAGACCTTCAAGGTCCCTTACAATCCTGTTATTCCGTTCTTCTGTTAAATGTGTTTGGAGGACTGGAAAACTAAGCATTGGGTTGGCATGCTGGCTGGGGAATCCTGGGGGTTGAAGTCCACCGGCCTTAAAATGGCTGAGGTTGAGAAACACAAGCTGAGGTTTTGCCGCTTGCTTGTCAATTCCCACAAGCAACTCATCCCGAGGGGGAAATGCCTCAAAACCCCATTGCACTTTCCGTGGAGATTCAGCCTCACAGGGAACGAGGCCTGCCCCAAGTTCCTCTCCAGCAATTTCCCCTCCACGCTCTCACACCAGAGTGGGGGGGGGGGGAAGGAAATATATATATATTTCATCCGCCGTCTTTGAACAAGTCCTCTCATGGCTTTTGTTGCCAAAAGACAAAAAAAACCCCACAATAAAAATAAAATAAAAATCCCTGGAGAGCGTATAGAAACAAATCAACTTAATTGCCTTCAACTCTTTCCAGAGTGGCAGCTGAGAAGTGAGGTATTCATTTTCTCTACCAGCCTGGTTAGAAGGGGAAATATATATAAAATTTGGGTCATGAGTGACACTAATAGGGCTATGCACACACATTCTGATTTTATTTTATTTTTTAAAAAAAGGAAAAGTAAAAAAAAAAAAGGGCTCTTGTTATGCAGAGTTAATGAAAATAGAACGATGCATCACAATGTTGATCAAGCTGCTGTGTGGGTAGCCGGGCCTCTCACATCTTCTGGGGATGGAAGAAGATCAGCCGTGACTCTTCTGCATTGTAGAATCATGGTGGAGGAAGGGAGCTGAAAGCCTAACAGGCCGCTGTAAACGTCGTGCTTTTCCACAACATTTCTTTCTTCGTTAATCGAATTTTGTAAAGCTGCCCATCCAGCGGTGGGTTTCACATTATGTTACTACCGGTTCGCCGTGCGTGCGTGCGCACGCCCGGTTTGCACTTGCCTTCCACACATGCGCCTGGCCTTCCATGCATGTGCTTTGCTCATGCGCGCACCTTCTGCATATGTGCCCGGCCCAGGGGTGGGTTGTACTACTGGTTCGTAACAGGATCCCGTGTGCACGCTCGCTTTGCTCGTGTCTTGCTTCTGCACATGCACATATCACTTCTGATGACGTCACAGTCACTGTGTGGAGCCTCCTACCGGTTTTACTACCGGTTCTGTGGGTGTGGCTTAGTGGGCGTGGCGTGGCGGGCGTGGCAGGGGAAGGATACTGTAAAATCTCCATTACCACCCCACTTTAGGGGAAGGATACTGCAAAATCCCCATTTCCTCCCGATCAACTGGAACTGGGGAGGCAGAGAATAGATAGGGGTGGGGCCAGTCAGAACTTTTACTACCGGTTCTCCGGACTACTCAAAATTTCCGCTACCGGTTCTCCAGAACTGGTCAGAACTTGCTGAGACCAACCTCTGGCCTGGAGGCTAAAACATATGAAGAACGGTTGCAGGAACTGGGTACGTCTAGTTTAATGAAAAGAAGGACTAGCAGTGTCTAAGGATCTAAGCAATATCTCAGGGTCTGTCACAAATGAAGAGTTGACCTGTCCTCCAAAGCACCAGAAGGCAGGACAAGAAGCAATGGATGGAAACTAATCAAGGAGAGAAACAACCTAGAACGAAGGAGGAAATTCCTGACAGTGAGAACAATTAACCAGAGGAACAGCTTGCCACCAGAAGTTGTGGGTGCTCCATCATGGGAAGTTTTTAAGAAGAGATTGGACAACCATTTGTCTGAAATAGTATAGGGTCTCCTGCTTGAGCAGGGGGTTGGACTAGAAGACCTCCAAGGTCCTTTCGAACTGTGCTATCATTATTCTGCACCTAATCCAAACACACTAAAACCTGCAAAAGCTGAAGTTAATATTGATCCCAGAGTGTTGAGTAACACAGCTGCTGTGTCTTTAACCAGGCTGATAAAACATATTGTATTGCATATGGCTGTCTTTTTACTCACAATGACTTCTGCTTAGTTGTTCCACAAGCAAAAAAAAAAAATTGTTTACTGCTATAATTCATGGCTCCCAGCGAATCTCCTTTGTGGAAGTGAGATCGGTACTGAAACACGTGTGAGAACTGACAGCATTTAACTGCCGCCGTTCAAACCATGATGGGCAGGCCTCCAAGAGAGGTTGGCGATAGCAAATGATGATTTGCTACTGATTTTTTTTTAATTTTTTAAAAGTTTTTTTATTAATAATACAAAATTTTAAAGAAAACATTGGACATAGATATGACATCACTGGTTCCAAACATCTTCCGTCACTTTACAACAATATTAGTACTCATATAAACATATAATTCTTAAGCATACATAATAACATCTATAGTTTTGTTCTAACACTATACATTTGTCTTGGCTACCCTCTTGTTATCTATCCAATCATAAAACTGTCCCCAGATTTTGTAGTACTTAGTTTCGCTTTTATCCTTGAGTTCCAGAGTGAGTCTGTCCATATCTGCGCAGTTAAAGATTTTCAGTAATATTTCCTCTTCAGTTGGAATATCTTTCTCTTTCCATTTTTGAGCGAAGGCTATTCGTGCCGCTGTGGGTATATGCAGTAATACATAATTTATATCTTCCTTATATTTTCTTTCTATAATTCCCCAGTAAGAAAAATTCCGGTTTGACTTCTACATTTGTTAGCAAAATTTCTTCCAGCCAGTTCTTTAGTAAATTCCAAAATATTTGCACCTTTGGGCATTCCCACCACATGAGGTAGTAATCCCCAACGGTCTCTCCACACTTCCAGCATATCGAGGATTTCTCCTATTCATTCGTGCTAACCTATAAAACATCTTATAGAGGTTTTCCTTAGTAGGAAGTTGCTAGTGTGATTTTTAAATTTTCCACCCATACTCTTTGCCAATTGTCCAAATCGATATTGTGCCCAGAATACTATTACTGCTACTGATTTTTAAAGGAGTTTGAACGATGTTTTAAAGAACATTTTATTAAACAATATCGATTTTAGCCATATGCATGGGCATTCTGTGAAATCCAAAAATCAACACCTGAGCTATTCAATACTTGAAAATAACCTTAAGGAAATTTATGGATACGCTAAGCAATAAATCGGTTATCTTATACAAATAGTCCTCGACTTACAACAGTTCGTTTAGTGTCCGTTCATAGTTACAACAGCACCAAATAAAGTGACTTATGACCATTTTTCAGAGTTACAACATTCTTTGCAGCATTTCCTCAGTCGTGTGATCAAAATTCAGATGCTTGGCAGCTGACTCATATTTATGACGGTTGCAATGTCCAGGGATCATGTGATCACCTAGTCAATGGGGAAACCAGGTTCACTTAACCAGGTTACTAACTTAACAACTTCAACGATTAACACCTACGACAATGAATGTCGTAAAATGGGGCAAAACTCACTTAACAAATGTCTCACTTGATTGAAATTTTGGGCTCAATTGTGGTCGTATGTCGAGGACCATCTATACAAATATGATTCCTTCAGGTTATTTAAATTGTATGTTACTTTTCACATGGATTTATTTTATTTTTATCCCAGCTTTACTATTTTTACTAATAACCGACAATGGTAAATTTTTACAAATAAGTCAAAGTGGTTAATATATCCCAATAGAGCCTCTTTCTGTTTTCCCCATAACAACAACCTTGTGAGGTAGGTTGGGCTGAGAGGGGGTAACTGGCCCATAATCAACCAGCTGGCTTTGATGGCTAAGGTGGGATTAGAACTCACCATCTCCTGGTGATTGGCCCAAAGTCTCCCAG
>WNWU01000087.1:2699984-2711290 GCA_012654045.1 Ptyas mucosa
CTTCCCCTCTTTCCTTATTTTTCCTTTCTTGCTCTCTTCCCATCTTCTTCTTTGCCTTTCCCCTTTCCCGTTCTCCTTTCCTGTCCCTTCTTGCACGCTCAAATGCAAAAGGGGAAAAACATTTCTCCTTTTGTTTTGTTTTTAGTTTGTTTTGCTAGTTCTTTGTCAGCAAAAAGGGACCCTCCCGAGCTCCGTTTTCGCTGACAGACGTACCACGGGCCGGAAGTTTGCTGTTTTCAGAGCGGCCCTGTGAGCCAGATCTAAACACCCCGTAGGTCGGATCTGGCCAGCGGGCCTTGAGTTTGACATCCCTGATGTAAAGGGAAGAGGGAATGGCTTTGAGCAGGGATCTCCAACCCTGGTAAGTTTAAGACTTGTGGACTTCAACTCCCAGAATTCCTCAGCCAGCTGAGGAACTCTGGGGGTTGAAGTCCACAAGTTGCTGAAGTTGGACACTCCCTGGCTTTGAGGAACAGCTGCAACCAAAACAACCTATTTTATTATCTCTGCGTATTTTTAACTGCAGTTTAGTTCTTTTGGTGTTGTTTGTATGGAAGCGCTTATAGTTTCGAGGGGCTGCATTACGGCCTCCGCTGAGTCGTGAGCATGGCGATCCTACGGGTGTTTCTCAGTTCTTCTGAGCTCTCTGAAACATTTTAAGTAAATTGAAAGACCCAGTAACAGAATAGAATCACAGAACCATAGAGTTGGAAGGAACCTTGGAGGTCTTCTAGTCCGGGGTCTCCAACCATGTCAACTTTAAGCCTGGTGGACTTCAACTCCCAGAATTCCCCAGCCAGCTTTGCTGGCTGGGGAATTCTGGGAGTTGAAGTCCACCAGGCTTAAAGTCGACAAGGTTAGAGACCCCTGTTCTAGTCTGTCTAGTCTAGTCAAGGTTAGAGACCCCTGTTCCTGCTCAAGCAGGAAACCCTGTACCATTTCGGACAAATGATTGTCTAATCTCTTTTTAAAAACCTCCGATGTTGGCGCATTCACAATTTCTGGAGGCAAACTGATTACCGTACTTTTCGGACTATAAGACGTACTTCCCACCCACCCAAAAAATGGGTGGAAATGTCCGTGTGTCTTATAGACTGAATAGAGGCCCGTTTCTGGCTTGCCGAATCTTCTGTGCGTCCCGTTCTCGCCCTCCAAGACCCTCAGAAGCACTCTGAAGACCAAAAACAGGCCCGTTTTTGGCAAAAACGGGACGCAATAAGTGCTTCTGGGGGCCGGGGAGGGCGATAACGGGACGCACAGAGGCCAAAATCTATTTTTTTTTCTTGTTTTCCTCCTCTAACTCTAGGTACGTATTATATTCCGGGGCGTCCTACAGTCTGAAAAATACGATAATTGTCCTCACTGTTAGGAAGTTTCTCCTGAGTCTGGGTAGCCCAAGGAGAAAAAAACCAGGAGTCATCTACAACAGACAGTGTAAGGACTGCAACAGCCACTATGTAGGACAGAGGGGCAGAAGGCTAGCAGAGTGCATCTATGAACATCCACTAGCAGTCAGAAATACAAGATGAAGATCCTTAATATCACAATGCAAGGACAGACTCAATCACAGTTTAACTGGGAAACTGTGAGCGTCCTAGAACAAGCTACATCCAAAAGTACTGGGAAATTCTGGGAAGCTTGGTATTCAGACAAGCCAGCCATCGGCAGACACAGAAATATAAACCCATATTTAAAAACCATTCAAAACAGACCATAAAAAAGCTAAGAAACAAAAGGACATCCTCTCCAGCAGCCCACGTCCAGATAAGCGGGGATTAGCACCAGGCAAAGGATCAAGCAGAAAAACAATGCCCTAATCAAGGAACTACCAAGAAGAAAATCAGACTGCCATCATCTTTGGCGTGGAAAGTTACTGTATGTAAACAGGGAGTAAATACCACACTCGCTGGCACTGATGAGGTTAGTTGAGTAATGAAACATCGGCCAGAAACAACCAAGCAAAGAAAGAATTTAACAAATGTTAAATGTTCCCCTAAAACAGGGGTGTCAAACTCAAAGAGCCTTGGTGGCACAGCGGACTAAAGTGCTGTTAAGTAGTACCAGCTGCCTGCAGTTACTGCGAGTTCGGATCTCACCAGGCTCAAGGTTGACTCAGCCTTCCATCCTTCCGAGGTAGGTAAAATGAGGACCCGGATTGTGGGGGCAATAAGCTGACTTTGTATAAAAAAGAACACCGCTTAGGGGGGGCCGAAAGGTATATACAAAAGTATGAAGGCTATTGCTTAATGCATTGTAAGCCGCCCTGAGTCTCTGGAGAAGGGCAGC
Organism: Ptyas mucosa; assembly: GCA_012654045.1. Lineage (NCBI taxonomy): Eukaryota > Metazoa > Chordata > Lepidosauria > Squamata > Colubridae > Ptyas > Ptyas mucosa. The sequence goes on from WNWU01000087.1 coordinate 2,702,271, forward strand.
ATATAAATTGAACTAATAAATAAAAATAAATAAATAAATTTCACTGAGGGCATCGGGGTTGTGTTTGACCTCAGAGGGCTGGGTGGGTGTGGCCAGCTCGATGTCACTCACGTTGAGGGCGCCTGTGGTGGCTCTGCCAGCGAAAACGTCGCTTGGGATGGCCACGCGCGGCCCTCCTGAGCTCCATTTTCGCTGGTAGAGGATTGCAGAAGGCCGTTGTAGTCGAAAACAGAGCTCAGGAGTGCCATGCTCAGCCCTCCCGAACACCGTTTTGGCTGGTAGAGGCACCGCAGGCTGGTCCTTTGCTGTGTCCAGATTGGCCCCCGCGGGCCAGATCTAAGCACCCTGCAGGCTGATCCGGCTCGTGGGCCTTGAGTTCGACACCCCTGCCCTAAAGCATGCGATGGTGGGAGGGTGGGGAATCTGAACGACATACTTGTATCACCAACCACGCATTCTCATTTTAACGCATTTGTGTGAGCCCAGCCTATTTTTCATTCTCACGTTGCAAAATTGACGGTGGGGGAGGAATGAATGAGATTAAGCAGGCCTAATTAAGATGGAAATGATGCTCTCCTACCATGCCAACCAGAGGTAGGTTTCACATCATTTTGTGAAACACACCAGTTTGCCGCGCGCCGAAAATGTGAGCGCACGCCTTCCGCGCATGCGCTTTGCTCGCGCACGTGGCTTGCATGCATGCATGCAGATTAGAAAACATGGTTAAAGAGGATGTCTTAGCGCTGGGGTGGACCGCGGGCAGGTCGCCATTACCGGTTCAAACCGACTGAATACCACCACTGATGCTAACATCCTGCCAGCACTACTTACAATCAAGAGCATTTTGTCAATTTTGTCTCTGGGGGCTGTTTAATCAGGGGAGGGGGTTAAAAAGTAGAGAATGGGCTCCAGCCACCTTGGGATTTGCATTTTCCACTTGGTACACCTGGGGTTTGTTAGATACAGATAGTTCCTGACTGACCTCGTAGACTAAAAAATTGCTTCCACATTTCAGAAAGTTGGAAAGGAAGGGCAAAAACTCACTTAACAAATTTCTCACCTAGCAACATAAATTTTGGGCTCAATTGTGGTTGCAAGTTGAGGAGTTGCCTGTAGTTACTTGGGAGTGTAGCTGCAGGGATCGTATTTTCTGACTGCTTTCCTCACACTAGGCAGCAAGATGATGCAGCCAGGAAAAAAATTTCAATGGGTGTTCAAAACTTTTAGCCCTTTCCACAGCTCTGCCTCACCATGTACACACCTGGAGTTGTGACCTAGTGGTCTTCTAAGATATTCCGGTCCTTTGCACTGGATCACGGAAATCAGATGGGAGAATATCGGGCTGAACCAAGATCCAGGTGGGTAAAAGCACATTTCTGAAAGCTTCCAACATCAAGAATTCGGGGGTAGATAAGGGCAATTAGCTCAGCACATCTAAAAGACACTACAGTAGTGGCCAAAATTGTGGAAAACTTTTGGGAAAAGTGAAGTTTCTAAAACTAGCTAATAACACCACTTTTTTTTGGAGTAGTACTATAAAATTATATATCAATGGAAAGATAATTTAATCAAGAATGTAATGCAACAACTTTTATGAAGGATCTGCTATTAGAATAGCAGTTACAGGATAAAGAACAAAAGTGAAACACGTAGAAAAAAATTATCACCATAGAAAAAACGAGATATACAAAAATTATCACCATGTTATTTAATATTTAGTTGGGTAACCTTTAGCATGAATTACGGCCTTAACAGCGTCTTCCCATGGAGTGAACCAAGTCTTTTAGTTCTGCAGCTGTTCTAATGTGAAACCAAGATTGAATGATTGTTTCTATTAACTGTTAATTAACAGTTTCTATTAATTAATTTATTGTTGGGTCGCTTCTGACTAACAAGTTTCTTTGTCGGCGCCATAGATTTTCAATTGGGTTAAGGTCTGGGCTATTCCCAGGCCATTCCAGTAGTGGAATATGATTATCTTGAAACTCCAAAAAAAAGTGCTATCATTAGCCATCAAACCTCAAAAATACATTTTCCCCAAAAGGTTTCCACAATTTTTGGCCACTCCTTATATTATTAAAAGCTGAAAGGTTTGATTGAGGACCAGAAATGTGAAGAGATTGAGAGAAAAGGGCACTCTTTTTTTCATGCATCACGCTGATAAACTATTCACTGTCAAATGGAAGCAAAAAACAGTTTTCTAACTACTTGCTTTTTGCACGAGAATAGCAACATGTCTAAAAACGAGCTGAAGAGCCCGTTTTCCGTGCCGAACACCATCTGCTGACTTAAATTGAGGGGACGAATCGAACCCACAATCCTACTGTTTGGATACTCCCACTGAAGGATTAAAAATGGCCCTGTGGGTGTAAAACGTGTCAATAGGCCCAAGTCAGTTTCTGTACCACAGACAGGCGGTCCTTGACTTACGACGGGTCGCTGTTCAAAGTTACAATGAATCTTCTTGAGAGGGTGGGGATATTTACCGTGTTTCCCCCAAAATAAGACCCTGTCTTATTTTTTTTTAACCCGAAATAAGCACTTGGCCTTATTTTTGGGGAGGTCTTATTATTTTGGGGTGCATGGAACAAGACGGGGCTCCTCTTGCCATCTTACCTGATTTCCAGCTCTGTCTCCCTAACCCTAACCAGAGGAAATAGCAGGGACCGGCTGTGCATGCATTTAAATATTGTTTGGGTAGGGCTTATTATCAGGGGAGGGCTCATTTTCAGGGAAACGCGGTATGATCCAGTTTTGAGGTTCCAATTGCTGGGTACCCCACTATGGTCACGTGACTGCAGGCTGGGAGCTCGGCAACCGGCCTGCATTTATGGCCATTTGCAGCATCCTATCGTCACGTGGCCTCATTTTACTCATTTTCCTCGGCATAACCAGAAAACTATGGGTTCACTTAACAACTGATGGCCAACTCTGTGGCCGAGAGAGACAATTGGGGAGTTTGGCTCCAGCTTACGACCTTTCTTGTCACTATTGTTACGTGAATTACCACAGTTGTTAAGTTAGTCACATAGTTGTTAAATGAATCTGGTTTCCCCGTTGTCTTTCCTTGTCAGGTCACTAAAGATCATGTGACCCCGGGGCAGGGATGAAATGCTCCCGGTTCGGACCGGATCACCCGATCCAGTAGCGATGGCGGCGGGTGGTTCGGAGAACCGGTAGCAAAAATCCCTGCCCCCCGCCATGCCCAGCTGAGCCTCGCGATCATCAGAGGCTTTTTTTTAATTTTTAAAAGCATTTTTTCTACACCCTCTTCGGCCAAAAAAATGCTTTTAAAAGTAAAAAAAAAAGCCTTTGATGATTGTGCGGCTCAGCTGGGATCGTCAGAGGCTTTTAAGAGCATTTTTTCTACAACCTCTTCAGACGAAGAGGTCGTAGAAAAAAATGCTTTTAAAAGAAAAAAAAGCCTCTGCCGATCAGACAACTCAGCTGGGATCGTCAGAGGCTTAAAAAAGTAGAAAAAGTCTCTGCCGATCAGGCAAGTCAGCTACAAACTTCAGAGGCTTAAAAAGAAAAGAAAAAGCTTCTGCCGATCAGGCAAGTCAGCTGGGATCATCAGAGGCTTTTAAAAGCATTTTTTACAACCTCTTCAGCCGAAGAGGTTGTAGAAAAAATGGTTTTAAAAGTAAAAAGTAAAAAAAAAAAAAAAGTTGGCCATGCCCACTCAGTCATATTAACCCCCCCCCCTCCACCAAGCTACGCCCGCAGAACCGGTAGTAACAAATTTTACATTTCACCACTGTCCCGGGGGATGCTGCAGGCGTCGTAAATACGAACCGATTGCCAAGCGCCCGAATTTTGATCGCGTGACTGTGGGGGAAATGCTGCAATGGTTGTGTGAAGAACGACCGGAAGTCACCTTTTTTTTTTTTTTAAACTTTGAATGGTCACTAAACAAAGGGTCGTAAATTGAAGATTACCTGTGATTTTTTTTCCCTCTGAAAACTAATCTCCTTTTTAAGATTGCCCAAATCCTTGTCCTTTACTTCACCCTTCGTTTTTGTTTTCTTTTCTGACACTCTTTTTAACACCCGCCTACGTTTTTCTTCTTGGCTCCCCATATGTTCGAGATAGTTTGATGGCAATTTTTGTGACTTGGAGCTTGTCATCCCATATTACGCTGTGCAAGGTTTTAGGCTGTCGCAGATGCACTTAAACAAGATCCTGGTCTTAGCGGCTGCCTTCTGTTGCTCCATTAGCAGAAAACCAGTCAATCATTTTCCCTTCTTTCGGGTTTGTTTTTGTTAACCCTGGTTGAAAAAAGTCGAAAACAGTTAACTGCGGCATCACTTCAGGTGTCCGGGTTAGGAATGCAGGCCTGATGTTAATTAAGTGCTTATCAGGAAGTTTAATGCTGTTGTACAGAGCTACAGAGGGGGGGAAAAAAACCCCTAAATAACCCACATAGCAAAATGCAATTATTATATTTTGAAAAAAAAGGAGTTTTCAGTCAAGTAAGCGTTAATAAACCCTAGATGTACTTGAGGAGCGTTTTCCTGGAGTTCCATAGCATCCGGTGTAGAAAATACATTTTGTCCCACATTTAAGATGATGGATTAGCACAGCGGTTCTTTGTTTGACCCAGTTACCCCTTTTCCTAGTCTAAATGTCATGATCACTCCTCCCCTTCCCCGAAAGAAACAGGCTCCGTGGTTTTACGCAAGGGACTCAGTGGCAGCAGGCCCAAACTGGACTCAGGCATCAGCAATATGATAGTTTAAATTTGATTTTTAATTATATGACAATCAATATTGGAGAGTCGGTTTGGTGTAGGGATTAAGACGCTGAGCTGGAGACCAGGAAACTGAGTTCCGATGCCGCCTTAGGCATAAAAGCCAGTTTGGATGACTTTGAACCAATCACCAGGAGACTGGGAGTTCTAGCAGGGGTGAAATTCAAAATTTTTCCCTACCGGTTCTGTGGGTGTGGCTTGGTGGGTGTGGCAGGGGAAGGATACTGCAAAATTTCCTTTCCCACCCCACTCCAGGGGAAAGATACTGCAAAATCCCCATTCCCACCCCACTCCAGGGGAAAGATATTGCAAAATCCCCATACCCTCCCCCTCCTGGGGGAAGAATTCTGCAAAATCCCCATTCCCACCCCACTCCAGGGGAAGGATACTGCAAAATCCCCATTCCCTCCCCACTCCTAGGGGAAGGATACTGCAAAATCTCCATTCCCACCCCATGTCTGGGGGAAGGATATTGCAAAATCTCCATTCCCTCCCCACTCTGGGGCCAGCCAGAGGTGGTATTTGCCGGTTGTCCAAACTACTCAAAATTTCCGCTGCCAGTTCTCCAGAACCTGTCAGAAACTGCTGGATGGATTTCACCCCTGAGTTCTAGTCTCACTTTAGGAATGAAAACTGGCTGGGTGACTTTGGGCCAATCCCCAGGAGTCTGTAGTCCTCGACTTACGACCACAATTTATTTATTTATTTATTTATTGAGGCCAGAATTTATGTTGCTAAGTAAGAAATATGTCAAGGGAGTTTTATCCCGTTTTATGACTTTTCTTGGTACATTTATTAAGTGAATCACTGCAGTTGTTAAATTAGTAACATGTTTGTTAAGTGAATCTGGCATCCCCATTGACTTTGCTTGTCAGACGGTCACAAAAGCTGATCATGTGACCCCGGGACACTGCAGCCGTCATAAATAGGAACCAGTTGACAAGCACCCGAATGCAAGATCATGGGGATACTGCAACAGTCATAAGTGTGAAAAAATGGTCATAACTCCCTCTTTTTTCAGTGTTGTAACTTCGGTCACTAAACGAACTGTCGCAAGTCGAGGACTATCGGCGCAGTCGTAAGTCAAGGACTCTCTGCAGATTGTGTGCGCATCTTTTTTTTTTTAATTTGATTTATATGCCGCCCTTCTCCGGAGACTCAGAGCGGCTTACAATGCGTTAAGCAATAGCCTTCATACTTTGGTATATTTTATACAAAGTCAGCTTATTGCCCCCACAAACCGGGTCCTCATTTTACCAACCTTAGAAAGGATGGAAGGCTGAGTCAACCTTGAGCCTGGTGAGATTAGAACTCGCAGTAATTGCAGGCAGCTGGATGTTAAATGCTGCCTTAGTAGGAGGCATTAGCCAGCATCTTAGCCAGCATGGTCCAAGGCTTCCTGAAAACAGGAGGTTTAAGAAAATTGTGGCAAATCGCAGAGGCTAATAAGCTCAATATAGGAAATCTCTTCTTCCCAAAGCCATTTTAATTTTAATCTATTGCATCTGAGTGAGGTTATAGGCTGCTTCGCTCGTGGACTCCGAGCAGCGCCCATTCCAACCTTGTGGTGAACTGCGTTTAAAAACTATACAGTGAAAAGGGAAGAAATCGATTGGATTACCCAAGCAACACAGAGGACGGGGAACAATCATTACAATCATAAAACCCCAATCGAGATCACCACGTTTCAACTTCGAAGACGTGATGGAATTACCAGGTTTTAATGACCTTGCCAGAAAACCAAGAGGGAAGCCACTGGCAGCTGACTCTGGGAGACATGTTGACATCCCCATTAATGAGGAAAAGAAGAAACAAGCAGCCAAGAGTGAACATAGTATAACGGGGTTGAAAGAGACCTTGGAGGTCTTCTAGTCCAACCCCATACCCATGGGAAGAGACCCTATATGATTCCAGACTTTCTTTGGGCTTGGGGGGATGATACACAGAATAACACAACGGAATAACATAGTTGGAAGGGACCTTGGAGTTCTTCTAGTCCAACCCCTTGTTCAAGCAGAAAACCCTATACTGTTTCAGACAAATGGTTGTCCAACATTGTAGGAAGTTAGCACCCACCCCCTTTCCTAGAAGAATGAAATATTTTGGGAAATGTTAAAAAGGCAGAATATTATGTTTCCCTGGATGAGAAATGGAGAAGCATGTTTTAAAGATGAAGCAGCTCCCACCTTCCTGCCCACCCCCCTTTGTCAATGGGCCAGAGGCAGAAACTCAATTCCCTCCCATCTTTGTCAATGGACCATCATCTGCAACACAATAGGACCCATCTAGCAACAGAAACTCACCACATGGCACCTGGGAAGATTACATCAGCCAGCACTCAAACAAGCCTGGGACACAGTCAACGTCTACAAAGTTAGCTAAGACCCCCGCCCCCTGGGAGTCTGACAGCCAATGGGATACATTTCGTACACGGGAACAGGAAACATTAAGGTGGGGCCCAACAGAGGGCATAAAATCAAGGCACTCCCAGCATCCTTCCCTTTTCTAAATAAATAAATAAATAGAGTTTATCGCCGTTGTACATGTATATACAGTATACCCATACAATGAAATTCACGTAACACCCAGAGACCAGGCCCAACTCACATGACAATCCCCAGACACACTCCCACCCACCACAAATTCCCCATCCCTAAAACCACCCAACCATCCACACAACAGACCAAGGAATGCTGTCCAACAGCTCACGGATGGCGGCCCTTTAGTTCATTGTTGAGTGCAATTATAGCTCTGGGATAAAAACTATTCAGAAAATGTGTGGTCCGAGTTTAATTGTTCTGTCTCTTCTGCCAGAAGGCAACAGTCCAAAAAGATTGTAAGCAGGATGGGAAGAGTCTCTGAGAATGTTATGCAACTTCCTCAAACAGCGAGATGCGAAGATGTCGTCCAGGGATTGTAGCTGGAGCCTGGAAGATATTCTGGGCAATTTTAATGATTCTCTGTAGAGCCTTTTTGTCTGCTGCAGAGCTGCTCCCATACCATGCAAGAATGCTGTATGTCAAGACACTCTCAATGGTGCTGTGATAGTAGGACAGAAGTAGATGCTGAGATAGATTTATCTTCCTGAGCATTTCTGCTCAGGAACTCAAGCCATGTGATCCTGTTCATCAATAAACCTTCTTTCCAAGCAACTTCCATGAATCCAGTGTCTTTTTCCCCACTTGGAACTGAACCCAGAAGGATATTTCTTCCAACACCAGAATATGGACTGGAGGTGGTAGCAAAATGGCCTCCTTCCCAACCTTGCTCAGATGTCTATGGAGCTTCTCAGTCACACCCAGGTCATGGTTGTCCCAAAGGTGCTGTTTTTTCCCAAGAGGCAACTGGACTTTCTGATTTTTCTTTGAAGGCGTTTCGCTTCTCATCCAGCGTTTCGCTGGCTATTGGGGATGAGACCTTACCCCCTTCAGAGAGGGCTCACAACTTGGGCGTCCTCCGGGATTCACAGCTGTCGTTGGAGGATCATATGACGACCGTGGCCAGGGGGGCTTTTTACTGATCTCCCAGTTGCGTCCCTTTCTGGATTGGGACGCCCTGCGCACAGTCACTCGTCACTTCCCGGCTGGACTACTGTAATGCTCTCTACATGGGGCTCCCCTTGAGGAGCACCCAGAGGCTCCAGGTGGTCCAGAATGCAGCCGCGCGAGTAATAATGGGGGCGACTCGTCGCTCCCATGTAACACCCCTCTTGCGCGAGCTGCACTGGCTCCCGGTGGTCTTCCGGATGCGTTTCAAGGTGTTGGTCACCACCTTTAAAGCGCTCCATGGCTTAGGACCTGGTTATCTACAGGACCGCATTCTGCCACCGATGGCCTCCCACCGACCAATACGCTCCCACAGAGAGGGCCTCCTCAGGGTGCCGTCGGCCAAACAATGTAGGCTGGCGACCCCCAGGGGGAGAGCCTTCTCTGTGGGGGCTCCGGCCCTATGGAATGAATTGCCCTCGGACATACGAAAGATCCCCGACCTCCGTGCCTTCCGTCGCGCTCTGAAGACCCTATTATTCCAGCAAGCTGGTCTGATGGGATAAAGGATTTTAAATTGGGTTTTGATAGGGGTTTTAAAATGATTTTAACTGGGTGTTTTAAATTTGGCCAATGATTGAATTATTTTAATTAGTTTTTAATTCTTGTTGTATATTGTTTTTACTGCCCTGTTCACCGCCCTGAGTCCCTCGGGAGAAGGGCGGTATATAAATGCAATAAACTAAACTAAACTAAACTAAACTAAACTAAACTAAACTAAACTA
>WNWU01000087.1:2722934-2733825 GCA_012654045.1 Ptyas mucosa
TCTTTCTTTCTTTCTTTCTTTCTTTCTTTCTTTCTTTCTTTCTTTCTCTCTCCCTCCCTTCCTTCCTTCCTTCCTTCCTTCCTTCCTTCCTTCCTTCTTTCTTTCTGTTCTGCCCCAGCTACGGACCCCAAAGAACGCAGCACACACAAAGTCCTTTCAAACCTTAGTTTACTAAATAAAACAGTTTTTTACAACAACGGCTGTTAATTAACTGCATTAACAGCCGCCAAGAATTCAAAGAATAATACTGAAAGCTTACTGTGGTTGGCAGAATGCCCAGAAGCAATTTGCAGGAAGCTGATAAGATAAGCAAGACAAGACACAAAGATATGTGAACGAAGTTGTTCCCTGCAAATTGCTTCATTCGGCATTCTTCCTTAAATAGACTAAGGGAGTGGCCAATTAGCCCCAAGCCTTACTCTCGAGGAGACCTCCTTCTGAAGAGCCACTCCTGCCTTTTGGCAGCTCTGCGCGCCCGTGCATCGAGAAGAGGCTCCTCCTCTTCTTCCTCTTCACTTAAGGGAGCTTCTGGAGGTTCTGAAGGCCCTGGCTGAATCCCCGCCTCTGGCACCACATCTTCACCCGCCTCCTCACTGTCCGACTCGAGTGCCAGAATCTATCTATCTTTCTTTCTTTCTTTCTTTTTTCTTTCTTTCTTTCTTTCTTTCTTTCTTTCTTTCTTTCTTTCTTTCTTTCCCACTTCTTATTTTTACAACGCATCCGATGCGCCTTCCTCCTCCTATTTTTCCCACAAGAACCCTGTGAGGTGGGTAGACTGAAAGTGCGACTGGTCCAATCAACCAGCTGGCTTTCATGACTTAAGGCGGGACTAGAATTGATAGTCTCTTGATTTCTAGCCCTGTGCCTTAAACCGTGTGTGTGTGTGTGTGTGTGTGTGTGTGTGGTAACTATGACTTGTAGACTTCAAATCCAGCTGGCTCAGGGATTCTGGGAATTGAAGTCCACAGGTTGTAAAGGGGCCAAGGTTTCCCACCTGTGTGCTAGCCCCAAACTGGCTGTCACCTGTAGTTGCTAGAGTTAAGAAATTGGTCTAATGAACAACCGTATTTTTTTGTTAATTCTCCCATCTGAGCCCAGTGGCGAGTTGCTACCGGTTCGCCTCGGATTGGGGGAATCGGTAGCAGCGGGAGGCTCCGCCCACCCATCCGGACACTTCCACTGCCCAGGAGCGAACTGGTAGCGATGGGTTTTGAAACCCGCCCCTGTCTGAGACCAAACCAGACCTGATCTTGCTTAGCTTCCAAAAGCAGTCCAGGTTGGAGATGTAAAGCCAGCTAGCATTATGTGAGTGTATGTGGAGGCAGGGATAAAAATATCTTAATTATAATGCCACCGGCAACGGAAAAAAAAAAAATCACTGACAACCTCTCTGTATGTACCGTATTAAAAAAAAACAACCCCAAACGCTGGAGGATATGATGGCTTTTAAGTTACCCATTTGATGCAAGAACAAAAGAAACATAAATTGTCCTTGCGCAGGCAATGTTTGTCTGATTACAGCCGCCACCAAATAGGACCATTTCCAATGCTTGTCTTCTCTGGATCGGGCCCCAAACAAGTCTCGGTGGGTATTCAACTGATTTTCAAACGGAGCATGTTATGTAGTCGAGGTAGTCCTCGACTTACGACCACAATGGAGCCCAACATTTTCGTTGCTAAGCTAGTGTTGTGACCTAGGCCCAAGTAGTTATTACCAGACACAATCAGTCCTAAACAAACATATTTTATTAGAACTGCTGAGAATTACTTCATTCTCAGCATAGTCCAAATTAAGTCCAAAACAAATTCTTCATACACAGTCCTTCGGCCTTATCGCCAACCTTTGTCTACTTTGGCACCCTGCCAAAGGCTTTTCTTGGCAAAACCCACGCAAAGTTCAGAAGCAAGAGAAGGCGACAAGAAACAAATGTAGCAACGTTGCTTTCCTACAAAGATCCCAAAAGCCTTTGTTTTAAGCCTTCTGGGAGGGGCCAATCATCTCCTGGCCTTACTCCTGAGTCGTCCTTTTTGCTTTAGCTGCTCTTGCCTTGCATGCGTGCACTAGGAACAGGCTCCTCCTGTTCCTCTGCCTCTCTGCTATCTGCCCCTGGAGGCTCCGGAGTCCACGCATCGCTCCCAGATGGCCCCATCTCTGCCTCCGACGCAGAGCCCTCGTCTGGGCCTTCCCCTGACTCCAGGACCGGCCCATTGTCCTCCCCAACGTCATCACTTTCCGACTCCGCTGCCAGCTCCACAGGCTGCTGGCGGACCACAACAGCTAGACAGTTGTGCCAGTGCACTGTTTTACGGCCTTTCTTGACGCAGTTTTTAAGTGAATCACTGCAGTTGTTAAGTTAGTAACACAGTTGTTAAATGAATCTGGCTTCCCCACTGTCTTTGCTTGTCAGAAGGTCGCAAAAGGGGGATCACATGACCCTGGGACATTGCAGCCGTCATAAATATGAATAGCAAGAGCACTTAGACTTATACACCGCTTTATTTTTTTATTTTTTTAAAATTTGATTTATATGCCACCCTTCTCCGGAGACTCAGGGCGGCTTACAATGCGTTAAGCAATAGCCCTCATACTTTTGTATATTTATACAAAGTCAGCTTATTGCCCCCACAATCCGGGTCCTCATTTTACCTACCTTAGAAAGGATGGAAGGCTGAGTCAACCTTGAGCCTGGTGAGATTTGAACTTGCAGTAATTGCAGGCAGCTGAATGTTAATAACACTGCTTTAGTCTGCTGCACCACCAGGCTCTGTAAAGCACTTAGACCCCTCTAAGCGGTTTACAGAGTCAGCCTATTTGCCCCCAACAATCTGGGTCCTCGTTTTACCCACCTGGCAAGGATGGAAGGCTGAGTCAACCTTGAGCCTGGTGAGATTCGAACTGCCAAATTGCAGGCAGCCGGCAGTCAGCAGACGTAGCCTGCAGTACTGCACTCTGACCACTGAGCCGCCATGGCTCGTCAGTTGCCAATTTTGATCAAGTGACCATGGAGATGCTGAAACAGTCGTCAGCGTGAAAAATGGACACACAGGTCACTTTTTCAGTCCGCTGTAACGTCAGATGGTCACTAAATGAACTGAGGATTGCCAGCAATGCCAGAGCTAGTAGGTTCTTAGCGATCCTGGCTCCAAGCAGATTAACTTTCAAAATCTCAACTTCCGCCGTGATCCGTAATTGGGAAACTCGATGCCTTCCTTACCTCTCCCGACCCACCTGGGGATCCTTCCTGCCACTTTCTTTCTAACCAAGGATGCATTTCCCCTTAATCACAGATCAGACAGACAGGTCGCCTAACAGGATCAGGGCATTAGTCTGCATTAATCCCAGAGTGCCTCTCTCTCCCTTGATCAGATTAAGGAAGGTCCGAGCTAAAAGCTAGAGCAAAATAATCAGATTAAAAAGATAAACCACTCTAGGTCAAATCGAGGCTCGGAGCTGCTCTCAGGCTGGTGGGACTTCCCAAACCACGAAAGTCCTGTTTTATTTTGGTTTTTCTCTCTCTCTCTTTCTCTTTTTTTTTAAGCTTAGAGATCTATTACCATGATGGTGAACCTATGGCACGCGTGCCAGAGGTAGCATGCAGAGCCTCTCTGTGGGCATGTGCATTGGTCGCCAGCTGCTCTTTTGGTTTCCAACTGGTCTTCACCGGTGCCAGAGCACCAGAAAACGGCCTGAACACAGACCAAAAATGGTCTAAAAACGGCTCAAAAAACGGCCTGAAAACAGCCCTGAAAATGTCCCAAAAGACAGCCAAAAAACAGGCATGCGCACTGGCTAGCTAGTCTTCGGGTTTCCGGCTCTCCGGCATGCGCATGCACGCACGTTCCGGTTTGGGCGCTCAGTGCCAAAAAGGTTCGCCATCACTGACCTATTAGAAGCAAGAATCCCAGGAAACAAACAACGGGATCAGAATCCTTCCTTAGGAAATCGGAGACACAACCAAGCATGCTCAGGAAGTCCAATCCGCATAACGAAGGACGGTGCCTGAGGATAGGTAAACTGCAGGAGACATTTCCTTTATAGCAGAGGTTCACAATCCCTGCTCCGCGGACCCGGTACCGGTCTGTGGCTTGTTAGGAACTGGCCTGCGCAAGCGAGCAAAGCTTCATCTGTACCCGCACGGGATCGAGGTAACACGAGAAACTACCTTCCCCGTCTCGGTGGGAAAATCGTTTTCCATAAAAGCGGTCCCTGATTTAAAAATCGGTTGGGAGCTGCTGCTTTATAAATAGTCCTTAATTACTGTAAGTTCGAATCTCAGCAGGCTCAAGGTTGACTCAGCCTTCCATCCTTTCTAAGGTGGGTATAAAATGAGGACCCGGTTTGTGGGGACAATAAGCTGACTTTGTATAAAATATACAAAAATATGAAGGTTATTGCTTAACGCATTGTAAGCCGCCCTGAGTCTCTGGAGAAGGGCGGCATATAAATAAGAATAAAAATGATAATAAAAAAATAACAGCCTGTCCATTACCATCGTTAAGTCGTGACGGTCTTGAAGTCGGCCACCCACACGACCGACTCAATTCCGCAGCCTTTTTGCGAAGGTCACTAAGCAAGCGCCACAATCATAAAGCGACTGCCGCCGTTGTTAAGCAAATGCCGTGGTCGTTAAGCAAAACCAACGGTTTGCAATGGGGCGTTTTTGCTGAAAACCGGATGTAAAAGCTGTTTTCGGCAAAACACTGTAAAAGGAAGTCACGTGACTGCAGGACGTCCCATTTGGAGAGCAGCCAACATGAGATAAGGTGACTGCAGGGGCAGCTGTTGGAACTTCAGAACTGGGCTGCAAGTCCCCCTGGAGAGGACCGTCGTAACGTCGAATGTCCGCTAAGCAACCGGTCGTAAAATGAGGACTACTTGTGCTTTAAATATCAAGCTTGGAATCAACACACATTTATTTTCAATCAACACACACCATCTTATTTTCAACCCACAACTTATTTGCCAAAGCACCAGAAGGCAAGAGAAGAAACAATGGATGGAAATTAATCAAGGAGAGAAGCAACCTAGAATCGAGGAGAAACTTCCTAACAGTGAGGACAATTCACCAGTGGAACGGAATTTGTCTTCCAAAGTTGTGGGTGCTTCATTGCTGGGGAATTCTAGGAGTTGAAGTTGCCAGGATTGAGAAATACTGATTCGAGGACTTGGGGATGGGAAACGTGGATCGGAAACCTGTGTGTTTCCTCTTCCTCCAGAATATTGAAATTGGTTGGGGAAATTAAGTAACAGTATTCCAGGATTTGAGGGGTTGCCACAAAGAGGAGGGGGTCAATTTATTTTCCAAAGCACCAGAGGGCAAGACAGGAAACAATGGACGGAAGCTAATCAAGGAGAGAAACAACTTGGAATTAAGGAGAAACTTCCTAACAGTGAGGAAATTTAACCAGTGGAACAGCTTGCCACCAGAAGTTGTGGGTGCTCCATCACTGGAGGTTTTTAAGAAGACACTGGACAGTCACAGGTGTGAAATGGTATAGGGTCTCCTGCTTGAGCATGCGGTTGGACTAGAAGGCCTCCAAGGTCCCTTCTACTCTACTCTAATTGATTGATTTAGCAACTCGGAGTGGAGCATTAGGGATCTAATACTCTGGTTGGGGACCACTTTTTAATATGAAGGACGGAGGGACCCAAACCTCTTTGAAAAGGAAACCTCTTACCTGCTTCTGTTCATCCCATCAATTTCCACATTCAGACTGAGGGAAACCACAACAAAAAGGAGATGCTGCCCTGCAGAACAAACAGGCTGAGCCAACAAGCCAAGCCAGGCATGGGGAAAGGCAAAAACACAAGTAATTCTCAACTTACGACCACAAAATTTATGTTGCTAAGCGGGGCCATTGAGTGAGTTTTGCCCCATTTTACGACCTTTCTTGCCACAGTTGTTAAGTGAATCACTGCAGTTGTTAAGTTAGTAACACGGTTGTTAAGTGAATCTGGCTGTCATGCCCCCGTTGGAACCTGAATCTGCTGAGGATGACGAGTCGGAGCTGGAGCCCAAAGAGATTGAGGGGGCGGCTTCGGAGGAATGTGGGGAGGAACAGGCCGAGGCACCCCAGGGACCCTCCGGATTGGGACGGCTTCTTAGCAGGGAGGATGGGACCAGGATTACCGACAGAGGGCAAGCAGTAGAAATGAAGATTGACGGAGCTCAGGCGATGAGCAAGGACCGCCCCCTCCTGATCCCTGAGCATGGAGAGTGGAGAGAAGGTGGGAATGTCAGGGTTCCAAGTAACACCCCGAATGAAAGAAGACTCCGAGGCTAGAAGTTCCTCAAAGTTCCATTTTATTAGAGACGTCATACTGACACATCTGGGATAACCTAAATCTGAAAGCTTCCACGTTTTCCCCACCCAAAAGGAAGTCCAAGTCCCTTCCCCTGCACCCACATGTCCATCACATGGTCCAATCAATGCACCGTTCCAACCGGAGATGCCTCCCAGTCACGCCACTCCAGATGCAGCGCAGGATGTCCTTGACTCTCCGAGAAAAGAATGTTATTATGGCTAGACATCTCCCCAACACCGTACAATCCCCCCCACCTCCCAGTTTCTCACAGCACTAAATATGGCAGCCCTGAAGATCCAAAGTAAAAGATGGCTTCCAGGGCTGACAGGGAACAGAGCAGGCCGACCCAACGACTCAGGAAGAGAGCACGCCCGCTCCTCTTCACAAGGCACACCTGGGGACTGAGACTTAAGGAGATCCTGTGGGGAGAAGCATTTGTCGGGAACAAACGCTGAATTTTCTGTGGGCCGTTGAAGACATTTGGAGTTTGCAGGACTGCTTGGTGGACTCATTGTTTGCTCCTTTGCTTTGCCGGACTGCGCGCAGCCAGAGGCTGCCGTGTTTGTGTGCATGTGGTGATGTGCGCTTTGCTCCGGGAGCGTTTGGGGAATTTTGGAGCATAAAAGGGGAGTTTGAACTCTCATCTGGCTGTGTGGCCTTCGTGCCTTGTCCTGGATCATCACACCGATTTCCCCGTTGACTTTGCTTCTCAGGAGGTCAGAACAACTCATCTCGTGACCCCGGGACACTGCAACCGTCATAAATACGAGTCAGTTTGCCAAGCGTCCAAATTCTGATCACCTGACCATGGGGGATGCTGCAATGGTCGTAAGCGTGAATAAGAGTCGTGTCATTTTTTTTCAGTGCCAGTCACTAAATAAACCGTTGTAAATCGAGAACTACTTGTAACGAGGGGTACTAAATACACTAAGGAGAGAAGGAAAATTATGCCAGCTGTTTGGATGCCAAGGTGACTACTGTGGGTGCTGTCAAGTTGGGTGACGTCTCTGGAAACCCGCTCCGCAGTGCAAGGGACGACAACAGTTTCTTGGAAACACTGAGAACTAGAAACTTGTGACTGGCCTTCCTCTAAAAAAACAGGGACGAAGATTCCACAGAAAAGCCTCTGCCGATGCAGAACACTGGTGTCTGCAAAAATGGAACCCCAGGATAAAATCATACCTGTTATCTCTTCTGCGTTTCCAAAATTAAATATTGCGTATTTATTTATTTAATTTCCAAGTATTAAATATTGCGTCTTTATTTCACGGAGGAGGAAAAGGGACAAGAAGCCTGAATTTTTACAATATTATTTTTAAGGGAACACGATCTTACAGGAACGGTGCCTGAAATTCTGGATTAAGCCTCTGAGTCAGAGTATACATTTAAAAAAAAAAAAATTAATGGACACACCATTTGCTGGTAAATACTAAAATAGGTGTATTTTTATTATTGAGACACAGGCCAAGCTGACGCAAATATTTGAGGCTTGTGAATTAGCAATCTGCATATCATTTTTATGGCAGATGTCAAAGCACCCTTGGCGAACAAATTATTCTTACTCCACAATACACTTTGGAAAAGCTGTGGGTGAAGAAAACTGAGGCAGATTTTAAAATAATCCTGACACACGAGCTCAGATCACGTGTACAGAGAAAAACAAGCAAAGCAAAACACCACAACAAGGAAGGGGGTGTGTGGTTTGCGGTTCTTCCTGCTTTTTTAGTATCGTTTGCTCAGTTGCAACAATCACAAACAGGGGAGTCCTCATGTCCCTTTTGATTTTTCGGTATTGTAAACGGAAAGCAAGTTGCTAGTCCTCATGTGGTTACAGGAATGTAGAAACTAAGGCAGAAATCCAAAAGTGGTTTTTTTTTCCTTGTATTCGTTCATCAAAGTAAGTTCAGGAGCCAGACAGATTAATTCTTCCATATTTGTAAGAGCGTTCTTATCGTATCTATGATGAGAACAAATTAACTAAGATCCAATTTTGCTAAAAAAAAAAAAAATGGAAGGAATGAGTAGAACAGATGCTACCATGAGTTTCTGGAAAGTTTCCGTTATAAATGGAAGAAATAAACCCCACATACTGTCAAGAAAACTGGGGAAAGGGTCAAACCTGACAACCTTAAAAAGGTATGAACTTCAACTCCCAGAATTCTCTAGCCAGCTGGGTAGAGGATTCTGGGAGTTGAAGTCCATACTTTTTCAAGTTGCCAAGGTTGAAAACCGTCGACCTTGGCCCAGCTGAGGTTTTGAAAGAAAGGTACGGATGTCCCAAAAGTGATTTTTTTTCAAGAGGCAACTGGACTTTCTGGGTTTTTTCTTTGAAGACGTTTCGCTTCTCATCCCAAGAAGCTTCTTCAGCTCGGGGAAGCTTCTTGGATGGAGAAGCGAAACGTCTTCAAAGAAAAAAACCAGAATGTCCCGCTGCCTCTTGAAAAAAAAGCACCTTTGGGACAACCATGACTTGGACGACTTGAGAATCTCCATAGACAAAGATACGGGTGCTTTCACAAAATGGCAACTATGGTGGGTTTGGCCAATCACAAGACACCTCAAAAGCTAAACATGGCTGCTCTTTCTAATTCCTCAGGATGCTCCTAACCCTAACTTGGTCCTTTTTTTTCTGGGGAGGGGGCCACACTTCCAAGCCACGGGTGAATGTAGAGCCAATTTTCTGGCGGTTAAGGCACCAGGCTAGGAACTAGGAGACGGTGAGTTCTAGTCCCTCCATGGGCATGAAAGCTGACTGGATGACTCTGGGTCAATCACCAGGAGACGGTGAGTTCCAGTCCCACCTTAGGCATGAAAGCCAGCTGGGTGACTTTGGGGTAATCACCAGGAGACGGTGAGTTCTAGTTCTGTCTTAGACACAAAAGCCAGTTAGCTTTCACTGATTTTGGGCAAGTCACTCTTTCTCAGCTCAACCCACCTCACAGGGTGGTTGTGGGGAAAATAGGAGGAGGAAGGATATGTTCTCTCTGCCTTGAGTTATTTATAAAACTAATAAAGGCAGGCATAAGTAAGTAAGTGCCAGTTTCTGGCCTTCATTATTTTGTAAGAATGGTTCCAAGATGTACATAGGACAGAGGCATTGTTAGAAATAGTTAACGCCTGAGGCTCTGGCATGCTTTCCAGCCTATTTAGCCTGTTTTTTTTAAAGCCTCACAGAATAAAATGAAGTAGGGGAGAATCTGGTTGCTCCTGGGCACCGCGTTGGGGATCCAAAAGCTAGTGCACCTATTCTAGGAATGCCATATTGCCCCCAAGCGGTCCTAAAGAGCAAGTGGATAATTCCTCTTTTTTTACCACAAGTCTCGCCATCCTGAAAGCTGTGTAAATTAAGAAAACAGAGGTTTAAGCAAGCTAATCTATTTGCTTGCCCGTGGTTTATTGAATAAACCACAATTCAATAGAATTTGTATGCCATCTTAGGTCGTAAACCATGGTTGATGAATCACAAGGGATGGTTTTGCACTGAACAAGCCACATGATGGGTTAGCACGAACGCTGCCTAAGGCTAAAATAGAAGCGAAGTCAACAAGGACATTTCTTTCCTTGTTCGTTTTAGTTTCTGAATTCCGCAGAATTTGGAATCGTCGTTAGACCGTGAAACAACCAGATTATATGCTGCTCGTTTAAGGAATCGGGCAACTGCCAAATTAATAATAATAATAATAATAATAATAATAATAATAATAATAATAATAATTTTATTTCTATACCGCCTTTCTCCCGAAGGACTCAGGGCGGTGTACAGCCTATTAAAAGCACAAGACAAACATCAATTAAAATAATTAAAATTATTAAATAATTCAGCTCAATTTAAGACCCCAAAAATTAAAACACCTGATTTAAAATTATTACATTGATAACCCAGCTTGGGGTTTATCCAAATCAATCAAGCTATTTGGTCTCACATTTCACCTGGAAATTGCAGGATTGCTACACAGAGGTAATCACTGATCATACTGTATGGGGAGAAGATATGGATAGTCCTTGACGTCCGTCTGTAATGGCACCTGCCAATTACGGCCATACATTGTGACAGTTGTAAACAATGAGTCGTCACGTGAGCTTCCCAATTTTACAACTGTCTTTTATAATGACCTCCGCACCTTCCGCGCCGACCTAAAGACATGGCTCTCCCACCAACGTCCCTGATCTGCCGCGGATTTTAATTTGGGTATCTGGGGATTTTAAATTTGTGTTTTAATACTATTTCAGTTTTATTATTGTCGGGTTTTTTCTATTGTTGTGAGCCGCCCCGAGTCCTACGGGAGAAGGGCGGCATATAAATCTGACTAAAATGAATAAAATAAAAAAAATAATGGTCATTATATGAGCCCATTGTTCACTATGGGGCATGCTTCCAAACAAACCGGAATTAAATATCAATTTTTGGCAAAAAACATCATAAATCACAGGTGATCATGGGAAAAGCTGCAAATGGCCATAAATTTGACATTGCTGACATACCTGTAAGGCAGGGGTATCCAAACATGGCCACTTTAAGACTTGTGGACTTCAACTCCCAGAAGTCCCCAGCCAGCGTTGCAACGTTGGCTGGGGACTTCTGGG
>WNWU01000087.1:2738825-2780755 GCA_012654045.1 Ptyas mucosa
AGATAGAGATAGAGATAGAGATAGAGATAGAGATAGAGATAGAGATAATAGAAATAATAGAAATAATAGAAATAATAGAAATAATAGAAATAGAAATAGAAATATTCTAATAATAAGTAGAATAATTATTCTGGCTTGATCCCATCCTCTTGGCTTTAATTGAATTTGAATTTGGTTTTAATTGGATTGTTTTTAAATTGTTGGGCCGAAATTATTTAATGTCTTTTAAATTGTTTTTAAATTTTATATTGTTATGTTTTACCTCGGCTGTTCACCGCCCTGAGTCCTGCTGGAGAAGGGCGGTATAAAAATTTAATAAATAATAGTAATAATAAATTAGAATTAGAATTAGAATTGGGAGTGGGAGTGAAGTGAAGTGAAGTGAATTTTTTATTGGTCAAGTGTGATTGGACACACAAGGAATTTGGCTTTGGTATATATGCTGTCAGTGTACATATTAAACTAAATAGCTGGAAACCAAATCTTGTAAGTAAATTGGATCTCTGTCTAGGATTGCAGGTTGTGTGAGGAACACCCGGGGAGGGAAAAGGGACATTCAGGTGTTACATATCTTGAAATCCTGTGCCTCAGGAATCAATTCTTCAGAGGATTCCCCCCCCACCCCCCAAGACCACCTACCTTTTGGGCATTCACACAAACTGTCGATGTTAGCTACTTGAATGCCAGAGGGGAAAAAGTCCGTGACAATAAGAAAAGTTTGACAGTGAACCAACTTCCAAAAGAAGAAGGGGATTATTCTTCAGTGGGCAGACTGAATATCCATCAGTCCAGGTTGATTTAATTTAGATCCTTGCACTGAGGAAGTGTGTCTTGCTGTGTGTGTGAATGCACGCGCATTTGACAACCTCGGTGGTCCTTTCCGACCCTTGTGGCTTTTGTACATACACTAAACTTAGCATTCACATGAGACATTTTTTACAGCATAGCAAGTGTGTGCAAACCTAGCTTCTTTTATTCGTTCACCGTATCACATCAGAGCTGAAAATGCGTTAATCCAATAACCAGATTTGGTGTGTTGGTGAACGTAGCAGGTATCATTCTGTTGACAAAGGAAACGTGAGTTCATGTCAGGGGTGAAATGTAAAATTTGTTACTACCGGTTCTGTGGGCGTGGCTTGGTGTGTGGGGGGGTAATGTGACTGGGTGGGCGTGGCCAACTTTTTTTAAAAAAAATTTTTCAAAGCATTTTTTCTAATGCTTTGAAAAGCCTCTGCCGATCAGGCAACTCAGCTGGGATCGTCAGAGAGGCTTTTTAAAAAATACCTCTCTGACGATCCCAGCTGAGTTGCCTGATAGGCAGAGAGGTATTTTTTAAAAAGCCTCTCTGCTGATCAGGCAACTCAGCTGGGATCGTCAGAGACTTTTCAAAGCATTTTTTTTACCACCTCTTCGGCCAAGAGGTTGCAGAAAAAAATGCTTTGAAAAGCCTCTGACGATCCCAGCTGAGTTGCCTAATCGGCAGAGGCTTTTTTTTTTTTACTTTTAAAAGCATTTTTTCGTCGGAAGAGGTTGTAGAAAAAATGCTTTTTTAAAAGTAAAAAAAAAGCCTCTGATGATCATGCGGCTCAGCTGGGCATGGGAGGGGGGGTGCAGGGATTTTTGTACCAGTTCTCCGAATCACCTGCCACCATCGCTACTGGATTGGGCGATCCGGTCCGAACCGGGAGCATTTCACCCCAGTTATTCACATGTTATTTTAAACTAAAGAAACCATGAAACTAATTTCATGAGCGTTGCATTAATTAGGGCGTGTCAAATTTTTCAGCTTTCGATTTCCAAACATTAGGGGTGTGACATGCCTTGGGAATTGTAAAGGTATTTTGGTTACTTTAATACAATTTCGATGTGCTTGGTAAGTAACTACATAAATATCATAACTTTTTAACATTTTGGTTGTTTCATTTGCATCATGCGTGTAGAGACCATGCAATCTAAGGTTTCAGTTGGTTTAATCAGTATCTTAGCATTGCATACACCAATGTTTTTCAGTGTTGCCAACCTTTTAAGATGTGTGGACTTCAGCTCCCAGAATTCCCTAGCCAGCGTATTGGCTGGTGAATTCTGGGAGTTCAAGTCCATACATCTTAAAATTGCCAACATTGAAAAACACTGTTCTACATGAAATCCATTCCTATTAAACTACTAACATTCTGCTAGTTTCTAAAAATGATAAATAAAAATTCTGGCCTTGAATTTGGCTTTTCTAGTGGCTGAGCAAAAATTAAAACAGTCCTTTTTGAGGTTGAAATGTTTCCAGTAAGACCTCAGAACCCTTCCAGCGAGATATGGAAGCTATGCCTAGGTTGAAGTATTTTGTATTCTACTTCTCCAGGGAACTGCATCACACATTGCACATTGTATCATCATAACTGTAGTTTGTCAATTTGTTTAGGAAATGTTACCTTATTTTTTAAAAAATATATATATTTATTATTATTATTATTATTATTTTAAATATCCATCCATATTGTGTTTGAACACAATGTGGTTCTGGGTATCATTCATATTAATCCAATTCACAATAACAGTATTAGTAATCTCTTATCACATTTATCAAATTTAAGTAATCCTCATTATATTGTTCAAACAGATATAAGCAAGGAATGCCTAACTCCTCATCTTTATCTCTATCTTCATCTACGTCTTTCTTGTTCAATCTAAACATTTCTCTATTATATTTGAACAAATTTGGTTAGGTATCGTTCATATTGATACCAAGCGCCTTGGTAGTACAGTGGTCTAAAGCACCCTGTTATTAACACCAGCTGCCTGCAATTATTGCAGGTTCAAATCTCACCAGGCTCAAGGTTGACTCAGCCTTCCATCCTTTCTAAGGTAGGTAAATTGAGGACCCAGTTTGTGGGGGCAATAAGCTGACTTTGTATAAATATACAAAAGTATGAAGGCTATTGCTTAGCACATTGTAAGCCACCCTGAGTCTCCGGAGAAGGGCGGCATATAAATCAAATTTTAAAAAAAAATCACTCTACCATTGTTAATAATCCCTTATCACATTTATCAAATTTATAAAATCCTCATTATATTATTTAAATGTACATAAAAGGAGAATGCCTAACGTCATCTCTTCTAATATCAATTTAGCAATCTCTATCACATTTATCAAATTTACGTAATCCTCATTATATTGTTCAAACAGATATAAGCAAGAAATGCCTAACTCCTCATCTTTATCTCTATCTTCATCTATGTCTTGTTCAATCTAAACATTTCTCTATTATATATGAACAAATTTGGCTAGGTATCATTCACATTGATCCAATTCACGCTACCATTGTTAATAATCTCTATCGCATTTATTAAATTTATATAATCCTCATTATATCATTTAAACGTACATAAAAGGAGAATGCCTAACGTCATCTCTTCTAATACCAGTATTAGCAATCTCTATCACATTTATCAAATTTAGGTAATCCTCATTATATTGTTCAAACATACATATACAAAAAATGCCTAACTCCTCATCTTTGTCTCTGTCTTCATCAGGAAATGTTATCTTAGCACTCAACACCAGCAACAATGACTTTTGCTAAAAAGCTAAAGAGAAAAATACAAAATCAAAATCCAAATCCATCACCTGTCTTCCGGGCTACTGAAAACTACCGTATTTTCCGGCGTATAAGGCGACTGGGCGTATAAGACGACCCCCTACTTTTCAGGGGAAGCTGTGCCGCTCTCATCAAGGCTGCATGCTGCTGAATGCTTGACCCAGCTGGTTGCTGCGCGGAGCTTCCCGGACCGTCCCAGGCATCCAGATGGATATTACCGATGCTCCGACTTCCCCAGACAGCTGGGGCTCGCCATCACTGGGGGTCAGCTGGGGAAGTCGAAGCGTCGGTAATATCCAGCTGGATGCCTGGGACGAATGGGGAAGCTCAGCGGCATGCAGCCTTGACGAGATCGGCACAGCTTCCCGAATCTGAGTTGCCGGCGCTGACCGATGACGCTACGGGAGCGCCGACAACATTGAGGGGAAGCTGTGCCGATCTCGTCAAGGCTGCATGCCGCTGAGCTTCCCCCACCGTCCCAGGCATCCAGGTATATTATCGACGCTCCGACTTCCCCAGACAGCTGGGCTTGCCATCACTGGGGGTCATGCAGCCTTGACGAGATCGGCACAGCTTCCCCTCAATGTTGTCGGCGCTCCCGTAGTGTCATCGGTCAGCGCCGGCAACTCAGCTTCGGGTTAGGAATCTCTAGCAATGACTACAGCTTATACCCGGCGTATAAGACGACCCCAGACTTTTGAGAAGATTTTCCTGTCTTCAAAAGTCGTTTTATACGCCGGAAAATACGGTAGTCCAAAGCATGATCGTGTATTTTAGCAGGAGAAAAGTGGCCGGCAGGAGGCCCATTTTGATTACCTGAACTTGGCTATGGAATGGTGAAATTTAACTGCCCATCTCCTTTAGAGTTCTTGGAGACTCCAGACCTTCTAAGGCAGCTGAACCGATGAGCATCTGTGCACTTTCCCCACAGATACCGAGATCGACTGGAAGGCCTACATGGATGAAGTGGAGGGGGTTGTGAACGGGACCCTGGATTACACCCAACTAAAGGGGGACACGGGACCCCTTGTGTGAGTACCTCTAATCTTCCAACCTTGCTGAAGCTCTTGTGGGTCCATCATCATCATCACCGCCACCACCACCAATATAATTGATCAGATTTATATGGCACCCGATCCCCAATGAGTCTGGATAGCTCACAACAATCAAATTACATCGCAGGTAGTCCTCGACTTAACAACCATTCATTTAGTGACTGTTCGAAGTTACAAAAGTACCGGAAAAAGTGACTTATGGCCATTTTTCACACTTTCGACAGTTGCAGCATCCTCGTCGTCACGTGATCAAAATTCAGACACTTGACAACTGACTCATATTTATGACGATTGCATGGTCCCGAGGTCATGTGATCCCTTTTGCGACCTTTTAACAAGCTGAGTCACTGGGGAGGCCAGATTCACTTACTAACGTGTTAGTAACTGAACTGCAGAGATTTACTTAACAACTGTGGTAATGGGGAAATTCACTTAACGACTCTCTAGCTTAGCCGTGGAAATTTTGGGGTCCGTTGTGGTTGTAAGTCGAGGACTACCTATCTACAGGTTGGCAAACGTGACAGATGGGATGGCGAGCAAAGGTCTTCATAAGTCCCCTCAACAATTCAGTCCTTTATAGCTCTTATAAACAACAGCACAGTGGGACCTACCTAGATGTTGGGGGAATGTCATTCCAGAGAGCAGGTGCTGCTATAGAGTGCATTTTTGGGGTCTTGATTTAATTTAATTTAACTTAATTTATCGTATTTCTATGCCGCCCAACTCCCAAGGGACTCTGGGCGGCTTACAGCAAAAATAATGCGAACAATGAACATAGAAAGATCAATGAACATGGCCAGATCTCGCCACAAGAGCGAGATCAACGGCCCCAGGCCTGCCGGAAAAGCCAGGTCTTCACCGCTTTTCGGAAGACCAATAGGGTGGGGGTAGTCCAGATCTCAGGAGGTAACTGGTTCCAGAGAGCTGGGGCAGCCACAGAGAAGGCCCTCCCACACGGGCCTGCCAGCCGGCATTGTTTAGCTGACGGGACCCGGAGGAGACCGACTCTGGGATCTTACCGGTCGCTGGGAACTATGCGGCAGAAGGCGGTCTCGATATATGACATTGTTTAATCGAAGGAACCCCAAGTACTCCAGGATCAAATTGGCAGGCTGATACGATGGGCTCAAGTAACAAAGTTTGATGCCAAGTAGGCATTGTGAGTCAGGAACAGAGGGAGGGAGGGAAAACTGAGCACGGACACAGCAAGTTTCAGGCTAGTCCCAGCTTGAGCATTTAGAAAAGAAAGACCCTCGACTCCATTCGTAGCAAAAAAATACTAACTTTTACTAAAGTGGTTACAGCATAAGCGAAGCTGGATCTGAATATTCCTGCTCAAAACCTGCCTTTTCCCCAATTCCCGGATCCTCCCCTCTTGACCAGTTCATGAGTGTCCAATAGTATTCATATTTGGTGCTGTGCTAACCACTTTAAGGTTTGGTGTAGTTTCGCATTGCATTCTCACGTTCACGTCCTTGGATGCGTTGGTCTGTTCCAGGCTGGCACCTCTGCTTCCTGTCATCTCTCCCCCACTACATTCCCCTTTTCCCCTCCTCCCGCAATTTATGGCAGATTGCCAGCGAAGCAAAGCAGGCTGAAGCTTTTACAATGGCAGATGGGACACCAAGGAAGTTTCTCTTTCCTGCTTCTTTTAAATCCCTCCTATCTCTCTTCTCCCACTTCAGGTACCCTGCTGGCTTTGTTTACATCTTCATGGGTCTGTATTATGCCACCGACCGTGGCACCAACATCCGCATGGCACAGTACTTCTTTGCCACCCTGTACCTGGCCACCCTGCTGCTCGTTTTCCGCATCTACAGCCGCACCAATAAGGTCAGGAGCCGTAATGGGAGTTCTGGAAGCGTTAAAGAGGATCCGTTTTCCTGTTGCAGGTCCATCCCAACGCAGGAATTACGTATTGCATATGGCCTAAAAGTAAAGGATTAATGGGGCAGGTCCCTCGCAGGAAAGAACTCTAGGACCGTGATGGTGAACCTATGGCATGCGTGCCACAGGTGGCACATGTAGCCATATTGGTGGGCACACCAGAAGTTGGCAAACAAGCTGTTTTTGGCCTCCGCGGGGGTGGGGAAGGCCGTTTTCGCCCTCCCCAGACTCCTAGAAAGGCTTTGGAGCTTGGAGAAAACAAAAAACGGGCCTTCCAGTCCCACCGGAAGTTGACAAATGGGCCATTTGCGGCCTCCGGGGGGGGAGGCCGTTTTTGCCCTCCCTAGACTCCTAGAAAGGCTCTGGAGCCTGGAGAGAACAAAAAACAGGTCTTCTGGTCCCACCAGAAGTTTGTAAATGGGCCGTTTCCAGCCTCCGGAGGGCCTCCAGGATGGGAGGGAGGCCATTTTCGTCCTCCCCAGACTCCTAGAAAGGCTCTGGAGCTGGAGAGAAAAAAAATGGGTCTTCTGGTCCCATCGGAAGTTTGTAAATGGGCTGTTTCTGGCCTCCGGAAGGCCTCCAGGGTGGGAGGGAGGCCATTTTCGTCCTCCCCAGACTCCTAGAAAGGCTCTGGAGCTGGAGAGAAAAAAAACAGGTCTTCCAGTCCCACCGGAAGTTTGTAAATGGGCCATTTCCGGCCTCCGGAGGGCCTCCAGGGTGGGAGGGAGGCCATTTTCATCCTCCCCAAACTCCTCGAATGGCTCTGTAGCCTGGGGAGAGAGAAAAACGGGTCTACCGGGCCATCGCATGGCTGGAGCGTGGGGGGAGCAGGGGGGGTCGCACGCACGAGGGTGGGGTGCATACAATTATGAGTGTGGGCATGCGCACGCGCAACCACCCCCCCTCCCCCCACTTTCTCCCGCTCCTGGCACGCGATGGCAAAAAGGTTACCCATCACTGCTCTAGGAAATGCCATTGCTCAAGTCACAAATTATTCCTTTATGGAGTTTCTGGTGTACAATTCACACAGCCAGTTAAGGCAGACATTTTTAAAAAAGGAATATTTTTTGTGCTATCCCAGAGAAAGTCCAGTGTTAAGTAAAGGGATCCTTGACTTTTGACCGGACCTTTCAAAAGGCACTTAATCCAATTCTGAAGTTTGATCACATGATTTTTTTGATCACGTGACCACGGGGATGTTGCAATGGCGGTCGGTCGTAAGCGTGAAAAGCGGTCCTGAGTCACTTTTTCCAGTGCCGTCGTACCTTCGAACGGTCACTAACTGAACTATTGTAAGTCGAGGAATGGGCTATATGGCTCACTCTGACCTCCGCCTCAGCTGCCTTGGTGGTGGGTGGGCCTGACTCCTCACTGCCCCGTCTTCCCCAGGTCCCTCCCTACGTCTTTTTCTTCATGTGCTGTGCCTCCTACCGCATCCACTCCATTTTCGTCTTGCGCCTCTTCAACGACCCGGTGGCCATGGCAATCCTTTTCCTGGCTGTCAATCTCTTCCTGGAGGATCGCTGGTCCTGGGGCTGCTTCTGCTACAGGTGAGCTCTCCCTTTGTTGATGGTGTGTGTGTGTGTGTGTGTGTGTGTGTGTGTGGAGGTGGGGGGCAAAGCAGCATCTTGCAGAGGCATCTCTAGGGTGACCTGGCCCACCTCAAACTTGGAAGGCTGAGATCCATCCCTGGCGGAAGGGCCTTGGGCCTCCTTTCTGAGCCTCCCCACTTTCCTCGTCAGGCCGATCCTCTGTTTTTCATCGGTTGCTCGCGGTGAAAAAGCTTCCACCTTTTGGGCTAGAGCAGAGATTCCCCCCCCCCCTCTCGGCAATTTTAAGGCTTGTGGACTTCAACTCCCAGAATTCCTCAGCCAGAGAAGGGTGGTAACCAGGGGCGGGCTTCGAAAATTTTAGCAAGGGGTTCTTTGCCTGGTTGCTGGGTGGGCGTGGCCATGGTGGGCGTGGCCTAGTCGGCCTCCTGCACCATGGGGGGGGGGTGCGTTTTTGCCCTCCCCAGGCTCCGGAAGCCCTTTTTTCAAGCCTCCCAGAGGGTGAAAACGGCCTCCCCAGGCTCTGGAGGCCCTCTGAAGACTAGAGGTAGGACCATAGACAGGGGTGGGCTTCAAAAATTTTAGCAAGGGGTTTTCTGCCCGGTTGCTGGGTGGGCGTGGTCTAGTCAGCCTCCTGCACCATGGGGGAGGGGACACGGTTTTGCCCTCCCCGGGCTTTGTTCGAGCCTCCGGGAGGACGAAAATGGCCTCCCCAGGCTCTGGAGGCCTTCCAAAGGCCAGAAACTGGCCCATTTCCAGCCTTCCCAAACTTCTGGTAGGCCCGTTTTTCACCCTCCCTGAGCCTCCATGTACGCCCTGCACTTATCTGTATCCAAAATGGACTGTGTGGGGACCCCTGGGAGGGGTGGAGCGGGGCCAGCCAGGAGTGGAATTTGTGGGTTTCTCCGAACCGTACAGAATCTTAGCTAGAGGTTCTCCCGAACCCCTGCGAAACCCCAGTAGCCCTCCCCTGGTGGTAACCCTCAGAGGGCTTGGCACGCAGACTCCTTTCATTGGCTGTCTTCCCTTCCGTTGTCCAATGTCCCAGAGTTTATAAAATATATATGCTGCCCATGTGACTCTCAAGTGACTCAGGATGACTTACAACATCCTAAAAGCACAAAACTAAAGCCTTTAAAACGGTCAGCCTTACAAATTAAAACACTAACACCAAAGGAGACCGGTACTGTCCCTGGCACTGATTTACATCATTTTTTTTTTTTTTTTGCCAAAAATTCTGATTTGGGAGGCGGGAAATGTAAATTTGTTGCTTCCCGAGCATCGTATATCTCATCATCTGAGTCTCAGTTCCGCCCGCCTTTTATTCCGTTCATGACTTACGCTGGGTTTATCTATTAGAACGCCAAGCCATAACTGATATGGCTTATTACGATTTATTTGATGAAATATAAGTAAGCCAACATGGAGCGGCAGACATGATCTCTGGTTTATTTATTTATTTTTTTAAAAAAAATTTTTTTAAATTTGATTTATATGCCACCCTTCTCCGGAGACTCAGGGCGGCTTACAATGCGCTAAGCAATAGCCTTCATACTTTTGTATATTTATACAAAGTCAGCTTATTGCCCCCACAATCTGGGTCCTCAATTTACCTACCTTAGAAAGGATGGAAGGCTGAGTCAACCTTGAGCCTGGTGGGATTTGAACTTGCAGTAATTGCAGGCAGCAGATGTTAAGTGGATGTTAATGACTGCCTTAGTCGACTGAGCCACCAGAGCTTCTTTCTTTCCTTCTTTCTTTCTTTCTTCCTTCCTTCCTTCCTTCCTTCCTTCCTTCCTTCCTTCCTTCCTTCCTTCCTTCCTTCCTTCCTTTCTTGGTTTGATTTATATGCCGTCCTTCTCTGGGGACTCAGGGTGGCTTACAATGCGTTAAGCAATAGCCTTCATACTTTTGTATATACCTGCTTAGTAGGGCTTTCGGCCCCCCCTAAGCAGTGTTCTTTTTTATACAAAGTCAGCTTATTGCCCCCATAAACCAGGTCCTCATTTTACCCACCTTAGAAAGGATGGAAGGCTGAGTCAACCTTGAGCCTGGTGAGATTTGAACTCACAGTAATTGCAGGCAGCTGGCAGCTAAGTGCTACTTAGCAGCACTTTAGTTCTCTGCATCACCAAGGTTGTTGCTTGGGTGGTGTTTAAGCACAAGCGTAGGCTACAGAGCTGGTTTTGACGTGAATGGGGCTAGCAGGGACCACACCCACCTAACCCCCCTCCTGCTTTTCGCCTTTCAGCCTGGCTGTGTCGGTCAAAATGAACATCCTCCTCTTTGCGCCGGGACTTCTCTTCCTTCTCCTCCGGCGCTTTGGCCTGCGAGGGGCCATCCCAAAGCTCGCCATCTGTGCAGTCCTTCAGGTAAGTGGAGGAGAGAGGCTGTCGCTCAGGGCTGGAGCACCTGCATTTGTTTTTTGCGGCAAGATTTGGTGGGGAGGCAGGGAAGGGCTGCAGAAGTGGGAAAACCAATGGCCAGACTCCATAAATGGCCTCTCTCGGTGTGCAAAATAGTGTCAGACGGGGGGCCTTTATCTCACAACGGGACCCTACACCGTTCCTTTGATTACAGAAGGGTTTCGGTATTTCAGTTCCTGTGGGAAGCCATTTGTATAAGTCAGTTGATTTGATAATTACCAATATGCCAAAACAAAATTCCTTTCTTCCTTCCTTTCTTTTTTCCTCTTCTTTCTTTCATTTGTTCCCTCCCTCATTCCATTTCTTTTTCTTTCTTTTTTCTTTCTTTCTTCTTTTTTCATTCCTTCCATCCCTCCCTCATTCCATTTCTTTATTTCTCTCTTTCTTTTTCTTTCCTTTCTTTCTTTTTCTTCCTTTTTTCTTTTTTCTTCTTTCCTTCTTTCTTTCATTCATTCCCTTCCTGATTCCATTTCGTTATTTCTCTTTTTTCTTTCCTTTGCCTTTTTTCTTTTTTCTTCTTTCCTTCTTTCATTCATTCCCTCCCTCCCTCCCTTTCTTCCTTCCTTCCTCTCTTTCTATCTCTTTCTTTTTTCTTCTTTCCTTTCTTTCTTTCATTCCCTCCCTCCCTCATTCCATTTCTTTCTTTCTTTTTCTTTCCTTTTCCTTTTTTCTTCTTTCCTTCTTTCCTTCTTTCCTTCATTCCCTTCCTGATTCCATTTCTTTATTTCTCTTTTTTCTTTCCTTTTCCTTTTTTCCTTTTTTCTTCTTTCCTTCTTTTATTCATTCCCTCCCTCCCTCCCTTTCTTCCTTCCTTCCTTTCTCTTTCTATCTCTATCTCTTTCTCTTTCTTTTTTCTTTTCCTTTCTTTCTTTTATTCCTTCCCTCCCTCATTCCATTTTTCTTTCTCTTTTTCTTTCTTTTTTCTTTTTCCTTTTTCTTTCATTCCTTCCATCCCTCTCATTACATTTCTTTCTTTCTTTCTTTCTTTCTTTCTTTCTTTCTTTCTTTCTTTCTTTCTTTTCTTTCTTTCTTTCTCTTTTCTTTCTTTCTTTCTTCTTTCTCATTTTCCTCTCTCTCTCTCCCCCTTCAAGATTGCATATGAGCAACCTACTTTATGAGAGATTATCTAATAGCGGGGCAAGAAAACCTGGATGACCGAGAATCTCCATAGACATTGGGAGCTTGTTGTGTATTCTTGCAGGTGGCTCTGGGCTTGCCCTTCCTGATGGAGAACCCCGTGGGATACGTGTCCCGTTCCTTTGATTTGGGTCGTCAGTTCCTCTTCAAGTGGACCGTAAATTGGAGGTTCTTGCCCGAAGAGGTTTTCCAACACCGGGCTTTTCACCTGGCGCTGTTGGTCCTCCACTTCACAATCCTGGCTCTCTTTGCACTAACCAGGTGGCACAGGTGAGAAGTGGCCCCTTTGTGGGGAAGGAGCTACAGAAAAGGAGGCCCATTCCCTGGGATTGTCCCAGGCCTTAACAGAATAATGGAGTTTTGGGGAGGGTCCTTGGAGGTCTTCTAGCCCAACCCCCTGCTCAAGCAGGAGACCCTGTATCAATAGTTTCAGACAAGTCTTGTCTCTTCTTAAAAGCCTCCAGTGATGGAGCATCCCCAACTTCTGAAGGCAAGCCGCTCCACTGATTAATTGCTGTCACTGCCAGGAAAGTTCTCCTTAATTCCAGGTTGCTTCTCTCCTTGATTAGTTTCCATCCATTGATTCTTGTCTTGCCTTCTGGTGCTCTGGAAAATAAGTTGACCCCCCTCTTCTTTGTGGCAGCCCCTCCAATATTGGAAGACTGCTATCATGTCACTTCTAATCCTTCTGTTCTACTTTGGTGGGAGTAATTTAAATTTTCTAACACCGTCCTCGGAGAGGGAGAGGAAGATATTTCTGTTGCACTTGTGTTAGTTTTTGTTCCATTTGTCTTCATGTCTCAAGTCAACAGTTCTGGAATGAAAGCAGGCATCGCCCCGGGATCTCACATACAGACGGGGCTCATCCTGGCAAATAATCCACTATGAAACTGACCCATTTCCTTACTGGTCCCCTACAGATCTGATGAAACCATCTTGAGCCTGTTAAAGGATCCAGCCAAGAGGAAGGATCATCCAGAACCTCTTTCAGCAAATCATATCCTTTCACTAAAAGTGAGGTTTTCTTGTTTGATGGATATTAGGGAAGAGTTGATTATTCACAGTTAAGAGTATAGTCCAGGGGTCTCCAACCTTGGCAACTTTAAGACTTGTGGACTTCAACTCCCAGAATTCCCCAGCCAGCCACGGTGGCTGGGGAATTCTGGGAGTTGAAGTCCACAAGTCTCAAAGTTTCTAAGGCTAGTACAGTAGCGGCCAAAATTGTGGAAACCTTTTGGGAAAAGTGTATTTTCTAAAACTAGCTAATAACAACACTTCTTTTGGAGTAGTGCCATAAAAGTATATATCAATGGAAAGATAATTGAATCAAGAATGTAATGCAATACATGAAGGATTTGCTATTAGAATGGCAGTTAGAGTATAAAGAAGAAAAGTGAAACACGTAGAAAAAATGAGATATAAAAATTATCACCATGTCAGTTAATACTTAATTGGATAACCTTTAGCGTAAATTACGGCCTTACTGTGTCTTCCCATGGAGTGAACCAAGTCTTTTAATTCTGCAGCTGTTCTAATGTGAAACCAAGATTGAATGATGGCTTCCATTAACTGGGTTTTATTGCTGGGTCGCTTTTAACTAACAAGTTTCTTTAGTCAGCTGCATAGATTTTCAATTGGGTTAAGGTCTGGGCTATTCCCAGCAGTGGAATAGGATTATCTTGAAACTCCCTGACCCCGACCCCCCACATGGTGTTATTAGCCATCAAACCTCAAAAATACACTTTTCCCAAAAGGTTTCCACAATTCTGGCCACTACTATATAGTTCAACATCCATCTCAATGTTGTTATAGCCCTGGGTGAGTTTTGCACGGTGCGATCTTTTCCTTAACCGAAAGCCACAGGTCATTTTCCCTCTCTTTACCTCTAATTTCATCGGCGTTTGCTTCAGCCGCTCCTTGCATTACCAGTTCTACGTCTGGTATTTCCATACTCTGCCCTACCTGCTCTGGTGCACGCCACCCAAGAAGCTGGCCCACCTACTGAAGTACGTATCTTCCAGGACCTTTTTGGGCAGGGGGTGGGAGCGGGGAGAAGGGCTACAAGCCAAGGCTCTTTTATCCTATTTTAGAGTCTCTTCACGTGCGCCTGTTCTGCCCCAGCTGTGGACCCCAAAGAACGCAGCACACACAAAGTCCATTCAAACCTTAGTTTACTAAAATAAAATCAGATTTTTTTTTTCAAACAAAGGCTGTTCATTAACTTTCTTAACAGCCTGCAAGAGTGCAAAGAATAAATAATCATAATCTTACTATGGTTGGCAGAAAGCCCAGTGGCAATTGGCAAAGAACTAAGATCAAGGCACGAAGGCGAGTGAATGAAGTTGTTCCCTGCAAATTGCTTCAGTCGGCGTTCCTCCTTAAATAGGCTAAGGGAGTGGCCCATTAGCCCCAAGCCTTACTCTCGAGGAGACCTCCTCCTGAGGAGCCACTCCTGCCTTTTGGCAGCTCTGCACGCCCGTGCATCGAGAAGAGGCTCCTCCTCTTCTTCCTCTTCACTTATGGGAGCTTTTGGAGGTTCTGAAGGCCTTGGCTGAATCCCCGCCTCTGGCACCACATCTTCTCCAGCCTCCTCATTGTCCGATTCGAGTGCCAGTTGCACAGGCTACTGGCGCAGCACCACACCAGCCTCCTCGCTGTCCGAATCAGTTACCAGCCGCACAGGCCACATATGGGCCACAACAGCGCCAGTATTGCACTTGCTCTCTTCATATTGGGAACCTTGTGTGCTAGGTGGAAGGAAGTTGCGAGCTGCGCTGCTGGTTTCAGTGGGAGTGAGCGTGTTTGTCTGTGTGCCTGGTTTTTGTCTGTCTCTCTCTGTGTGTATCAGCAGTTATCCAGCCACTGAGATTTCTGAACATTTCTTTCCCTGCCCCCAAGAGGAGGAGGAGGAGGTGCAAGTAATCCTCGACTTACAACAGTTCATTTACTGACCATTCGAAGTTAGAACAGCGCCGAAAAAAAGAGACTTATGACCATTTTTCAAACGACCGTTGCAGCATCACGTGATCCAAATTCAGACCCTTGCCACCTGGCTCGTATTTATGACGGTTGCAGGGTCGTGGGGGTCACGTGATCCCCTTCTGCGACAAGCCCAAGGCAGTGGGGAGGCCAAATTCACTTAACAACCGTGTTTCCTAACATCTGCAGTGGTTCACTTAGCAAGTATGACAAGGGGGCAAAACTCACCTAAAAATTTCTTTTGGCCACAGAAATGTTGGGCTCAGTTATGATCATAAGTTGAGGACTGTCTGTACTTAGATTCAGCTATCCATATATATATCCATAGCTGATGAAGGGAGGAGAACTTGTGGCTCAGAGGTTAATTCAACTGCCTAACATGCAGGCAGCCCAAGTTCAAATCCGAGTAAGGGTATGGCTAGCTGATGAGAGCTAAATAGCTTGAAATAGATCTATACTAGTCTCCCTTGACATAAAGGGAGGTCAATTTTCTCCCCAACTGGTAATTTAAGGTTAAACACACACAGACACCCGTCAACCTGGTGCCCAAATTAGAAATACAGGCAGTCCACAGCAGCCATTTGTTTAGTGACCAAAGTTATGGCGCTGAAAAAAGCGATGTGTGGCTGGTCCTCACACTTACAACGGCATCCCCACACCGCCATGTGATCAAAATTTGGGCGCTTGGCAATCAACCTGTTTTTATGACAGTTGCAGTGTCCTGTAGTCATGTGATCGCTTTTTACAACCTGCCCAACCGGCTTCCAACAAAATCAAAATCAAATGGGGAGATCCACTTAACGACGGCGTGACTCACTTAACGACTGCAGTGGTTTACTTACTTGTGACAAAAAAAGGTGTAAAATCGGGCATGAATTGCTTAACCGCTGCCTTGCTTAGAGATGGAAATTCTGATCCCAATTATGGGGCTAAGTTGAGGATTACCTGTAAAACATCCAATTTGTGAGTTTGGGGGTTGAGGAAGAGATGACTAATATTTTAAAATAGTACCAGCCAACCAAATCAAATATAATCTTGTAGGAGAGAAAAAAATAGCATCGAACAAAATTAAATTTAATATCAGATGCCTTACAGTAACTAAGGCAACTTTTACCAGAAGTCTAAAGGAGAAATGTTTAAAAATAATGAAACGCGATTGATGCAGATTGGGAACAAAATGGCTGTACCATTTAAAATAGTATCTGGAGACAACCCAGTTTAAGAAGTTCCAAAGGTGCTTTTTCAAAAGGCAACTGGACTTTCTTTGGGTTTTTTCCTTGAACTCGTTTTGCTTCTCATCCAAGGAGTTTCTTCAGTTCTTCCAGAAGCTTCTTGGATGAGAAGCGAAACGTCTTCAGGGGAAAAAAAACAAGGAAGTTCAGTTGCCTCTTGAAAAAGCACCTTTGCGAGAAACCATGACCCGGATGACTGAGAATCTCCATAGCAGCGGTGAAATGCTCCCGGTTCGGACCGAATCGCCTGATCCAGTAATGATGACGGCAGGTGGTTCGGAGAACCGGTAGCAAAAATCCCTGTTCCCCCCAATGCTCAGCTGAGCTGTGCAATCATCAGAGGCTTTTTAAAAAAAAAATTAAAAGCATTTTTTCTACAACCAGCCTTTTAAAAGCCATTTAAAAATGCTTTTAAAAGTAAAAAAAAAAGCCTCTGATGATTGCGCATCTCAGCTGGGATCGTCAGAGGCTTTTAAAAGCATCTTTTTTTACAATCTTTTTGACCGAAGAGGTTGTAGAAAAAAATGCTTTTAAAAGCCTCTGACGATCCCAGCTGAGTTGCCTGATCGTCAGAGGCTTTTAAAAGCATTTTTTTACAACCTCTTTGGTCAAAGAGGTTGTAGAAAAAATGGTTTTAAAAGTAAAAGTAAAAAAAAAAGTTGGCCACGCCCACCCAGTCACATTACCCACCCACCCCCACCAAGCCACGCCCACAGAACCGGTAGGTAACAAATTTTACATTTCATCACTGCTCCATAGATACCCAGTTTAAGAAGGTTGCCATAAGTTTTCATAGACTGCAATTCATTTCATCAGATGCTGGGCATGCTTTCCTAAATTGTGGGTATTTCAGCAAATGGGAGAGAGGATCTTGAGGGAGGAAGAAAAGGAAAACAACACCCAGAAAATGAGCATGATGGTAATCCCGTTTAAAGTCATTAAGAAGTTAAAATG
This sequence comes from Ptyas mucosa, assembly GCA_012654045.1. Classification (NCBI taxonomy): domain Eukaryota; kingdom Metazoa; phylum Chordata; class Lepidosauria; order Squamata; family Colubridae; genus Ptyas; species Ptyas mucosa. The sequence goes on from WNWU01000087.1 coordinate 2,755,636, forward strand.
TTCATAACTAAGACAACATGCTAATAATGCGTATTCATGCCTTACCTGACTGTTTGTTTTGTTAATTGTTAGCGTGTGGTGTCACCCTGGCCACATGATGATAGAAAGTGATCCTTCATTCAATCTACTTGAATAGATTGAAGCAGGAGTGGAGGCTGGGATTGGGAGAGGAGGAGGGAGCAGCCCAAGATCCCAGGTTGCTAGAGATCATCTAAATATTTATCCAAAATCGGTTGCCCTGTTACTATTCGAAAGCTGGAAAACCCAAAGAACTTGTTTATGTGTCCTAAAATACAGGTAGTCCTGTATTTTACAGGTAGACTTAACAACCACAACTGAACCCAAGGTTTCTGTGGCCAAGTGAGATAGTGAGTTTTGCCTCATTTTACGACCTTTCTTGCCACAATTTATTTATTTTATTTATTGGTTCGATTTATATGCCGCCCTTCTCCGGAGACTCAGGGCGGCTTACAATGCGTTAAGCAATAGCCTTCATACTTTTGTATATACCTGCTTAGTAGGGCTTTCGGCCCCCCCTAAGCGGTGTTCTTTTTTATACAAAGTCAGCTTGCCCCCACAAACCGGGTCCTCATTTTACCTACCTCGGAAGGATGGAAGGCTGAGTCAACCTTGAGCCTGGGGAGATTCGAATTTGCAGTAATTGCAGGCGGCTGGTGTTACTTAACAGCACTTTAATCTGCTGCGCCACCAAGGCTCTTCATTATTAATCATTAAGCGAATCACTGCGGTTGCGCCGTTAGTAACTTGAGGACTTCCCCATTGACTTTGGTTGTCAGGTGGTCACAAAAGGGGATCACGTGACATCCCCACCCCCACCCCAGGACACTGCAACGGTCATCAATACAAGGCAGAGGCCAAGTGTTTGAATTTTGATCAGGCGATCATGGGGATGCTGCAACAGTTGTTAAGTATCGGTGCTAACGGTCACTAAATGAGTCACTAAATGTGGAGGACTATCTGTAAGGTTAACATGGGAGGGGAAGGAAAGCCCTTTGCATGCATGTGACAGTCTTAAGGCAGAAGTCACCAACTGGTGGTCCACGAGAAAATTTGGGTGGTCCGCAGAAAAATTATTTGCATTTTTGATATTGCACTAAATCAGGGGCTCCTGGGCCGAATATGTGCAATGAACGTTTGTGTCACTGCAGAGAGTCTCCCCCTTTGGGGTCTTCTTGTGTGGGTCAGAGGGGGACAGAAATTCCGACTTGGGGTGTGCTTCAGCCTCCTGGTGTGGGGCTTTGGGCGAAGGCTGGAGGGAAGCGCTGCTGGTGGTGAAGAGCCGGAGACCCTTGTTCCAGTGGGGCTGCATCATGGCTTGGAACTGGCTGACCATCTCAGGCCGCTGAGCCTCCAGGCGCCGGTACCTGGCCTTGCACTCCCGCAGGTCTTCCCTCTGCTTGGAAAGCCTATGCTCCTAGTCCTCAGTGAGGTGCTTCTGCTGAGCCTCCTTCTCGATCAGATCCAATTTGAACTGAGCTGTTTTGCCGACTCTTTCTCCTGGTGGCTGCTTAGCTCCAACAACTGCTTCCTGTTAGGGCCCTAAGGAGTCCCGGCGGGCAGGCGAGGAACGGCTGGGAGGGAAGGGGCGAGTAGAGGCTGCCGAGGCACCCCTCGATGTGAGTGACATTGAGTTGACCACACCCACCCAGTCACATGACCACCTAGCCACACCTACCCAGCCGGTCATTAGGCAGATCATACTAGTGGTCCGCGGGATTCTAAATTATGAATTTAGTGGTCCCTGAGGTCTGAAAGGTTGGGGACCCCTGGTCTAAGGGACATCATTTCTTGCCGGAAATAGCCTCTTTGTTTCCAGGTCACTCAATGAAGTCTAGAAAATCCATCTATCTTGCATTTATGTACATATTTTCACTGCAATGGGGAATGACAGAAAACTCCTTCCTTTCCTATTAGCAGGTAGGACACCTTTTTTTTTAGGGCTTTAGTTAAATCATGGTTTTCTTCTCTTGGTCTCGCCTCAGAGTGCTTATCTTAGGTTTAGTCGAGCTCTCGTGGAACACGTATCCCTCGACGGTTTACAGCTCAGCTTCTCTCCACGTGTGTCATGGAATCATCCTTCTGCAGCTCTGGTACGGGACGACGTCTTCTCCGGAGGAGAAGCAGCCGTCAAAAAAGGTGGAATGAAAAAACGACTCAGAAGAAAGAGGGACTGTAAGAATTTGGATTAAGATCGGCCGTTGCTGAGGACCACTGACAAGGAGCTGTTCACAGACCTTCCCAGTGCCAGATGTGCGTGCGGGGCGATGCCCTGCCTTCTCTTCCCTGTGGCTAAAGGGGGGGGGGGGGTGAGGAATGGGAATTGGCACAGCTGATTGTCACACCAAAGATAATGTGGAATATCTTGAATAAAGGACAGTAATGATTGGATAACGAGGCTTTACTTGGCTGCAATTTATGGATTGTCATAGGACAGTGATGGGCAATCGAGTGCCGAAAACGTCACATGGAAACATTGTGCGCACGCTTGTCACAGCCACGCTCCAGAAAAGCCAAACTTCCGGGTTCTAGCACGCATGTGTGCCCGACAATCAGATGGCCGACGCGAATGCGCAGGCTGGGTTTTGGTACTGCTGCACGCACGCAAAGGGATCACGCTCTGGAAAAGCTGAACTTCAGGGTTCTGGCGTGCATACACACCAGACAATCAGCTGGCCAGCGCGCATGCCCTCACTGGTTTTCGGCACTGCCACACGCACGGACAGCTGATTGTTGCACGCACACGCGCACCAGAAACCCGTAAGACAAACAGGCAAGGCTGTGTGTGCCGGGCGATTGTGTGCTGCTTTGGGCATATGTGCCATAGGTTCACCATCACAGCCGTAGGACGTGATATCCTCCAATCTGTGGTTTTGTTTTGTTTGTTTTTTATTTTTTTTTTGAGATTTTGGCATTTTAATATGGACCAAGCACTGTTGCCATAAATTGGGGCAAGGTTTTTATAAGATGCCCTGTGGCAAATTGTGCCCTCTAGAAGTACAGGTAGTCCTCAACTTATTACCACAATTGAGCCCAAAACGACACATTTGTTAAGTGACACTTGTTCCATTTTATGACCTTTCTTGCCACAGTTGTTAAGTGAATCATTGCAATTGTTAAGTTAGTATAAGACGGTTGTAAAGTGAACCTGGCTTTTCCATGACTTGGCTCGTCAAGAGGTCACAAAAGGGGATCGCATGACCCCAGGACACTGCAACCGTCATAAATATGAGTCAGTTGCCAAGTGTCCAATTTTTGATCACGTAACCATGGGGATGCTGAAACGGTCGTTAAGTGTGAAAAACGCTCATGCCACTTTTTTTAGTGCTATTGTAACTTTGGTCACTAAACAAACTGTTCTAAGTCGAGGACTACCTATATTCAGCAATTGGCAAGATAAATGTTCAGGGTGGGGCTGCTGAAGAAGTGCTGGAAAGACTTGAAAATTCCCCGTGTGTCTATAAGTATGTAACATAGCTAGAGCTTGTTTGAACAGCCCAAGGACAATGGAAACCGCCAAGTCAGACTTGGTCCTTAAGTGAAATGGTCACTAAACGAATGCAGGTCAATGAGACACTGCAAAAAGTGCTAGTTGCTGCCATCTCATTCAGATAAAAGTTCTCTTGTACAGGACATGATCCGTTTCCAGTGATGGTATTCAGCCGGTTTGGGAGAACCGGTAGGTGGGCCACAATCTCTGCTACCGGTTCTCCCAAACCGCTACGAACTGGCTGAATACCGCCATTGGAAATGGGTCATGTCCTGTATGCCCCCTCCGCCCCAGTGTAAAGACGTCCTATTTAGCCATGTTTTTGAGGTGACACATGCGCAGAAAGCCAGGTGCATGTGTGGAAGGCGCGCGCGTGGGGCGAGTCAGTGGTAAGAATATGTGAAACCCACCGCTCCCCGTTTCCCTTGCCTTCCCCCTTTTCTTTGCCCCCTCACAGGATGGCGAGATTAAACAAGCTCTTGCTTCCTGAGCTGCTTTTCTCCGCAGCTGAGGATTTCCCTAAAAAAATGCCAAAAGCAAGTTGAGCTGAACTTTTAGAAACCTTTGGCCAGCTGGAGATGGTGCCTGAAACTGACTAGGTCTGAATCAGTTTTGAACCGAAGGCTTTTGTTGTCGTAAATGGGCACAGTGGCCGAAGACCGCTACCATTTATTACTGACATTACTTCAAACGGTTGCTACCTGAGGCACTTGCTAAACGAGGGCTACCCATATTGTAGTAGGAAGCTATCTAAATGTTTATGACTCTTGTGCCCTGATCAGGAAACTACCGTAAATAAAGACTGGGTCATGAACAACTTCGGATGGAGAGATTCTAGGAGGGATTCCGGCATCCTTTGAGGGGGCTGTTGAACGCCCAGAAGATGTGGGTCATCAGAAAGAGAACGACGTGGTAAGCTGGGCCAGTGATTTGGCTCAACATGGAGGCTCTTTTCTACTCTCTGAAGGCTAACAGGTGTAGTTACACATTTCTTCCATTCGGCAAACTCTTCAGATTGGGATGATCACAGGAGTGAAATCCAGCAGGTTCTGACAGGTTCTGGAGAACCGGTAGCGGAAATTTTGAGTAGTTCGGAGAGCCTTGGATAGTACAGTGGTCTAAAGCATCCTGTTATTAACCCAGCTGCCTGCAATTATTGCAGGTTCGAATCTCACCAAGGCTCAAGGTTGACTCAGCCTTCCATCCTTTCTAAGGTAGGTAAATTGAGGACCCAGTTTGTGGGGGCAATAAGCTGACTTTGTATAAATATACAAAAGTATGAAGGCTATTGCTTAGCGCCTTGTAAGCCGCCCTGAGTCTCCGGAGAAGGGCGGCATATAAATCAATTTTTTTTTTAAAAAAAAAACCCCGGCAGATACCACCTCTGGCTGGCCCCAGAGTGGGGAGGGAATGGGGATTTTGCAATATCCTTCCCCTGGAGTGGGGAGGGAATGGGGACTTTGCAGTATCCTTCCCCTGCCACGCCCACCAAGCCACACCATGCCCACCAAGCCACGTCCACAGAGCCGGTAGTAAAAAAAAAATTGGATTTAACCACTGGTTGATCGCTAAAAAGATATGCGACTGATTCGAGAGTGATCTTTTCCATCGTGCTTGTCAAGTCGACGGATATCGTATACAAATCTTTCTATTTAAAAATCGCACCAAGGGCAGATCGTTGAGAGTGGACAATTTTTCTGATTAGAATCCTAATCTTCTCTTAGTCCCTAAAATCAGGTTGCCCTTGACTTTCAATCATCTACTCGATGACCATTCGAAGGTACAAGGGCACTGGAAAAAAGTGACTTGTCTCCGTTTTTCACACAACCACCGGAGTCACATGATCAGAATTCAGACCCCCCCCCCCTTGGCAACCCTTGGTTTGTATTTATGACGGTCGCAGTGTCCTGGGGTCATGTCATCACCTTTTATGACCTTTTGACAAGCGAAGTCAGTGGGGGCGCCAGATTCACTTAACAACCGTGTTACTAACTTAATGCCTGTAGTGATTCACTTAACAACTGTGTCAAGGAAGATAGTACACTAGGGGAAAACTCACTTAACAAGTGTCTTGCTTAGCAACGGAGATGTGGGGCTCCATCGTCGTAAGTCGAGGACTCCCTGTGCTTTGATTATACACCTTTTGAGTAAAGCGGCACACCGAATGGGGGTTGAGAACGGCCTTGCCTGTTTCTTGAAGCTCTCCACCATCAGCAAAATGATACTTCATTCCCAGCCCGTGAAAGAACCCTCCTCAGCAATAGAGACGCTGGAATCCATTCCTCTTTTATTGGCCTCGTGAAAAGCGACCGCCTGGCCTGCTCGTCACACGTTATTCGGGTTGTAGCACAACATGTTCAGCTTGATGTTCTCGTCCCAGTGGCGGAGCAGCAGGAAAAGTTGGCGGGCTGCTCCTTTCAGGGTGGCCACGTCCAGGCCTTCGGGCAGCTGCTGACCCCGCAGCCAGGAATCCGCTTTAGCCGCCAGCAGCTCCCATTCCACAAAAAAGCCGGCGCAGCGATGCTCGAGACACGCCAGGGCCACAGCTGTGGCCCAGCTCATGCCCTCTAAATCGCCCTCTTCCGCTTCCAACTCTGCCTCCTGCAGGCTGAGGCTGGCTTCCGAAGCGTCCGGCGAATGGTCGCAGGCCTCGGTTTCGGAGCCCCTTCCGCTGTCGGCCTGGGCCCACACGACGGCGCTCAGGACATCCGAGCAGGTGCTGGGTGAGTGCGGGGAGTCCGGCTCCATCACCTGCTCTTTGCTTGTCCTGACTCCCTCTTCATCGGCTTCTGGGGGAGGCTGGTTTGCTGGTGGCTTTGGGGGATTCTTGGCAATCAGAGCCCACGGAGAGGTGCTGGAGGCAGGGCTGAGGCTGGCCCGGTGGGAGGGATAAGGAGAGGCCCGGCACAAGCGGTCCAGGGGGATCTGCACCGCTTCGGAGAAGGCCTCATTCAGGTGGAACATGCCTGGGGCGTGCTGCAGCTGCACCTGGGGAGGTACAGATGGAAGAGAATATCTCAAGGTTGAACTATGGGGTCCTTGGTGCTCTCTGAGCTTGGTTGATTGATTACCGTACTTTTCAAAATATAAGACGCACTTTTTCCCCCCTAAAAGAGAGTGGAAATGTTGGTGCATCTTATACACCGAATACAACCATTTTTAGCCTCCTGAAACTCCACCCCGCACATCCCGTTTTTGCCAAAAACTGGCCCGTTTTTCACAAAAACGGGATGTGCAGAGGGATTGGGAGGCCTGCAGAGTGCTCCTGGGGCCCGGGGAGGGCAAAAACCGGATAGGCGGAGGCCAAAAACTTTTTTTTTCTTGTTTTCCTCTTTGAAATCTTGGTGCGTCTTATACTCCGGTGCGTTTTATAGTCCGAAAAATACTTTCGGTATTTTATTTATATCTCACACTTCTTAACCACCCATCTCTTTCAGGAAAGGTCTCTAGGCGGTGTACAATTTAATCAATAAAATTAGGCATTAAAAACAGAATAATTTAAGATTATTATTTTTTTAAAAATATATAAACCAACATTATAAATTTACAAGAGAGAGAGAGAGAATTCCAAGAGGGGGAGGTTAGCAGCTTTCTTGCAGATGTTTCACGACCAAACTTGGTAACATCGTCAGTGATAGAAGGGAATGGGATGTGTTCTCTGCTAGCACTGATGATGTTACCTAGTTTGGTCATGAAACGTCTGCAAGAAAACAGCCAAGTTTCAGACACCACCAAAGAGCCCCACAGCTAGAAGTATATTTCAAGCTTTCCTTCCTGTTTCATTTCAGGAATTTTGCCCAGTCCAACTTTGCCCTGGATTGTAAAGAGGGATAAGCAGTTCCAAAGCACATTCATTATCATGGGGAAAAGGGCAAAGATTTTGAGTCGCAAGCCAAAGTCTAGCAAAAGAAAAAGAAAAAGAGCTTGATTGGCTTACAATCCCGTCTTAAGAAGCCCACCGAAGGGGAGAGAGAGGTCTTACCAGGGGGAGGTAGTCGTGAATGGCACCGTCGCAACTTGAGGACAGCTCGCTTTCTGGGCTCAGGCACTGTGGGCGTAAAGCTAAGCCTTGGCGTCTCCGCTGGCCGCTGAGTCTGGGGAGACAAAAACCGTCTGGGTACCAACCTTGTCTGATTAGGCCACAGTTGAACTGTAGTCATCCTTCGTGCCCAACCGGCGTGTAAGGGAACTTTCCCTTTCTTACACTGACCAGCTAGCAAAGGCAATGAATGAAAGACATTTCCATCCTGGCCCTTAGCTATCAAGGGTCAATCTACAATGATTAGGTTCGTCACACCTCTGCCACCTTCCACAGGCTGCTCTGGGTTAGTTGACCTAAAATGCTCTAAACCAGAGGTCTCCAACCTTGGCAACTTTAAGACTTGTGGACTTCAACTCCCAGAGTTCCTCAGCCAGCAAAGCTGGCTGAGGAACTCTGGGAGTTGAAGTTCACAAGTCTTAAAGTTGCCAAGGTTGGAGACCCCTGCTCTAAGCAGTAGTAATGACAGTATAACAGAATTAGAAGGGACCTTGGAGGTCTTCTAGTCCAACCCTCCAGGGCAGGAGACTCTACACCATACGAGACAAATGGCTCTCCAGTCTCTTCTTAAAAACCTCCAGTGTGTTCTGTCCCCGTCTCACACACGCACCCAAACAGCCAGCCGAGGGGTAAATAACTTTTTGAACACCCAATGTCAGTTATCAGAAACTTGGCAGCAGCCCCGTAGCTGCCTGCCAAGACTTTTTACTCCAAGAAGAAGGAAGGGGTTGTTCCTCCACCAGATAACACAAACAAAATACACACAGTTTACACAGTCCAGTTCGTAAATTAAATCCACAGCAGATTTAGGCGTTGTTTTCCAGAGGTGCAAGTGACTTGCCAGAAGTTTAAGCTTTGTCCGTCACAGAGTCAGAATGGCCACCACCCTCCCTTATATAGCCTGTGGGGTGTGGTCCAGTGACTCAGCTTAATCTCTGGCACGCCTCCTCTTCTGCTGCGTACGTTTGTCTCGCCGACGCTGGCGTGGATCCAGCCACAACTTATCTCCGTCGTCGCTATCCGACTGATCGGAGACACCTGGCTCCTGGCCAATCTCTTCTCCTTCAGCAGACACCTGAGGCATTGCCAGAGAGGAGGGTTCTAGAGAGGGAGGCCTGGCCAACTCCTCTCCTTCATGTTCGGAGCCTTCCTCCTCTGATAAGAGGGGCTCGAGGGTTGGAGCCACAACACAGTGATGGAAGCAACCACAAACTTCTGAAGGCAAATTATTCCAGGAATTAATTGTTCTCACTGACAGGAATGTCTTTCTTGTTCTAGGTCGATCTCTTTTCCGACCTTCCATCCGTTACTTCTTGTCCTGCCCTCAGGTACTTTGGAGAATAGATTGACCCCCTCTTCTTTGTGACTGCCCCTCAAATCTTGTCATGTCACGCCTAATACTTGTCATGCCCATCAAATCTTGTCACGCCTAATACTTCATTAGACTAGGCCAGGGGTCGGCAACCTGTGGCTCTGGAGCCGTATGTGGCTCTTTCATCCCTCTGCTGCGGCTCCCTGTCACCGATCAGCTCCACAATAGACAGGGCTTTCGGTTAGGACAGGTAGAGGGAAAAGGATGCCATGCTAGGAAGAGACTCTTTTGTGGGGGAGTTCCGGTCGGCTCCAAAATTGAATGGGGGGCTTCTGGTTAGGACCTTTGTGTATTCCAAGTGTGGTCTTACCAGGACATTATAAAATAGTATTACTATTTCATGTGATGTTGATGCTATCCCTCTGTTAATGCAGCCTAGGACTGTGTTGGCTTTTTTGGCATCTGCAACACACTGCTGGCTCATATGTAAGTGATTGTTCACTAGGACTCCAAGACAGACACACGCCTAAGTTACTATTATTGTGCCATCATGGTGATCATGGGCAGATAGACACTTTGCACCGGTGTCAATCAAAGAACGATCTTTCTGCCAAACAACACTGCCCCATTGTTGCCCACCCAAACGAGTCCTCTCCAGAGAGAAGAGGTAGCTTTGAAAGAGTCACCTGCGGCTTAGGAAACTCTCGATAGACTTCAGAGAGCCTTCAGAAACAGGAGAAGGGCTGGAGCTGGCTCCTGTGTAGTGAGAAAGAGGGAGACAGAAAGAGAGAGAGAGAGACTCATGAGGGATGGAAAACAGGTGCAGAGCTCCCAAACATATCCACTTGGACTCTAGGTGTCACGTGATTTATTGGTTTTGTTTACACATCCCTCAGGGATAAACCAAAATGCAAGACTATAGGTCAATGATGGCTAACCTTTTCCGGACCAAGTGCCCAAAGCGTGTGTGAACCCCCAAAATACAATGCGTGCATTGCCCCGTGCATATGCCCCACCCCCATGTGCACCCCAGGCGCACTCCCTGCATGCGCTCCCAGCACCCACCCACCCGCCCCGCACATGTGCAGCAGAGACCCGAAGACCAGCTGGCTGGCGGGAGGCACGCACTGTTCAGCCCCAGCTCCGGATTCCCAAGGATTGTGACGCACACCAACGGTCTTTATCAAAGTTATAACGTACCAAGAATAAACAAAGTCCGGCAAAGGTTGGCAACCAGCCCAGAAAACAAGATACGATAAGACACTCACTCTCCAAAATGCTCTGTAATAATTACACGTTGTTTCCAGCAAGAAATTACTAACTGCGTGTGACTTAAATAGGCTAAGGGAGTGGCCAATTATCCTCAAACCTTACTCTTGAGGAGACCTCCTCCCTCTGAGTAGCCACTCCTGCCTTTTGGCAGCCCTGCGTTCTCGAGCATTGAGGAGAGGTTCCTCCACTTCACTCTCTCCACTGGAAGGAGTCTCTGGAAGTTCTGAAGGCCCAGGCTGAGTCTCTGCCTCTGGAACCACATCCTCTTCAGCCTTCTCACTGTCCGACGCAAATGCGGGCTGCGCAGGCTGCTGGCGCAACCCCACACCAGCCTCCTCGTCGTCGGGATCAGCCACGATCCGCGCAGGCCGCTGGCGGGCCACAACACGCATGCATGCGCAGCAGAGCTGAACTGGGGTGACGGCTCGCGTAATATCAGAAAGGGCGTTGCATGCCACCTCTGGCATGCGTGCCATAGGTTCGCCATCACGGCTTTAGGTGAAGAACTGAAGAAGCTTCTTGGATGAGAAGCGAAATCAAGAAAAAAACAAAGAAAGTCCAGGTGCCTTTGGGAAAAACACCTTTGGGACAGGAGGCATGAAAGTCTTAACTGGGTGACATTGGGCCAATCACCAGGAGATGGTGAATTCTAGTTTTGCCTTAGGCATGAAAGCTAACTGAATAACTTTGGGCCGGTCACTTTCTCTGAGCCCAGCCTACCTCACAGGGTTGTTGTGGGGAAAATAGGAAGAAGGAGGAATATATGATATAGGTTTACCACCTTGAGTTGTTTATTAAAAAAAAATAATAAAAGTGGGGTATAAATAAATAAAAATAAACCTGACTTTTCAGGAATTATGAAACCCAACCTTGTACTCTTCTTCCATTTTACAAAAGAAGTCTTCCATAGCGACAGTTGATAGATACAGAGGCGATCATCTAGGTATTAACTGTGTATTATTTAGGTACCTCTACTGATACCATTATGTATCGTAATAATGCTATTACTATGCATTACTCTGTATAGTAACGTATAATACCCTGTTTCCCCCCAAAATAAGACTTCCCTTGATAATAAACCCAATCAGGCTTTTCAGTGCATGGCAATAAGGCCAAGTGCTTATGTCAGGGTTCAAAAATATATAAGACAGGGTCTTATTTTCGGGGAAACGCGGTATATAGCATATTACTCTGTTGCTTTGTATGTACACTGAGAGCTTCTGCACCGGAGACAAAAGTCCTTGTGCGTCTAATCACACTTGGCCAATGAAGTGTTCTAATTCTAATATTCTAATTCTAATTCTAAAAGTATAATTCTGACATTCTAATAATTCTAGAATTCTAATTCCAAAATTCTAATTCTAAAATTCTAATTCTAATTCTATTCTATTATTTTTCGACACCGAACCTGGAAACCTAAATAGAACCCTGGACACGCATTACCAGATCTTCCTTGTTTCCCAGACTCCATGTTGAGTAAGACTTACCACTAGGACAGCTTGGCCTGGCTTGGGTGGCTGAAGAAACACTGACTGGCGAAGGAGGAACTTCTTGTTCTAGGAAGCAAAGAAAGACGCAGGTGTTAAGTGGGCGTCCCTTGACAAAACACAGGGTGTTCTCAGGACGTTCAGCCGATTTATTCTCTTATTGGAAAGCTTCTGGACAACACTGAAATTAAGAAAGTTGGAATTGACCGTTGCCCAAGAGAAGATCAGAAGAAATGCCTGCAAATCAGAAGTGAAAGTGAAAGGAGCCTGAGTGGCGTAGGAGGCTAATGCCTCCTACTAAAACAGCATTTAACATCCAGCTGCCTGCAATTACTGTGAGTTCTAATCTCACCAGGCTCAAGGTTGACTCAGCCTTCCATCCTTTCTAAGGTGGGTAAAATGAGGACCCAGTTTGTGGGGGCAATAAGCTGACTTTGTATAAAATATACAAAAGTATAAAGGCTATTGCTTAACGCCTTGTAAGCCGCCCTGAGTCTCTGGAGAAGGGCGGCATATAAATAAATAAATTTTAAAAAGTGAATCAAAGTAAAGGAAGTCCAAGGAACAGCCAGACATGGCAGAGTGAGGTTGAAATTGATATATAAAGGAATATGAAGGGAACTTCTTGCAAGAAAACAGAACAATAAAATAAAATAAAATAAAAAACAATAATAAACTGGGCTAAAAGTTCTTAAAGAAAGCGGGTCCCTGAGACTTTCAGGGGCCTCACAAAGTCAAATGCATATTTATACATTTCTCAGTTTTAATTTCTAGTACAATAAATATTGATAGATACACCTCACTTAAACCAATAGGCTGATATTAATATAGTTCATATAATGTGAATGATGCAGGGTCAGCTATATGAACACTGAAGGGCCCTCTCTATTCACATTATTGTCAGAAAAATGTGCTCCTATTCACATTATTATAAGAAATAAATTTGCTTGTAGAACAGTGCTCGTTTAGAGATTACCCGAAGTCAGCTAAATTACATCCTGGATAATATGTATACATCTTCTGAGGGGCCTAGCTGTCAAGAACATCCTGGGAAACATACATATATCTTTTAGGGAGGCTTAGCTGTCATGAATGCAAGGACATCCATATGGAATCAAAAGTTACTTATCAACTGAGGAAGCCATAACTCTGAGCATCAATTAATAAAGGATGTTCAGCTGTAATGAACTTATGAACTAGAAAAATAATATAGGAATTTAGTAATTCGGAAATGTCAATTAGCATGTAACAAATGTTTGTTAACCATATATGGAAAACTGCTGTGCCTACAACTTCCTTTGTCTTAGAAATGTATAAAAGCAGTTGGGTTAGAGTCCTTCTTTGTCCAGAATCCCAGAACAAATCTGGTTCTGTACCTGCGCAAATAAAACTGTCTCTGATTGACCAGGAATGTTGTTTGGTCCCATCATTCCATAAGACATATAAACTTTGGGGTCCTCGATTTTAAGAATGCAAAGGTTTCCTGAGACCAAAATTTCTGTGAATTGCTCAGCTAGGTTAAATGGGAAATTGAGTACTTTGTGACTTAGCAGTTTTTTGGAGGGGAAGAATTCGGTCTTAGCATAAGGTATTATCTAGATCGTTTTTTCTCAACCTTGGCCACTTTAAGATGCGTGGACTTCAATTCCCAGAAGTAATTCTGGGAATTAAAGTCCATCCAATTTAAGAAGGACAAGATTGAGAAACATTTACGTAGACGAATAAGCCACACAACTTGGACACCGCCGATGATGTGAGCCTGGCAACAGTGGCTTTCTAGTGTGGTTTAGGCTTAAATAGGTTGTGTGAACTCAAGCAAGCATGTTGCCTCATTCCAGAGAGACAAGATAACTAAAGGGTTATCACGCAGGTTGGCCTCCGTGCAAATTGTTGCAGAACTGCTCACCCGATCACCTGATCCATCATTCCCAGTTTTAATCGCTCTCCGTTTCCCAGCAATTGTGCTGCTACGTGCAGTTGCTGGGAAGCACAGCTATTTCTTGCTCCGGGGAGTATAAATAGGAGGAAGATAGAAACGGACTCCCCCCCTCCACAATTTAGCTATAGCAGAACAAGGCTCTAAAACTTAATGGAGGCATAATGCCAGAGGTGGCGCACACCCCGGAGTGATTTCCTGGGGGAGTGCGGGAAAAGGAATATTTTTAACAGATCGGGAGGCTTGCAGAAAAACTGCTAAAAGAATTATTATTCCACAGTGAAGCTGAAAAATAAATCAACGTTTAAAAAAAGGTGGTGGCCAAATGTGTTGGGTTTATTTATTTTATTTATTTTATTTATTGGTTCGATTTATATGCCGCCCTTCTCCGGAGACTCAGGGCGGCTTACAATGTGTTAAGCAATAGCCTTCATACTTTTGTATATACCTGCTTAGTAGGACTTTCGCCCCCCCCCCTAAGCAGTGGTCTTCTTTATACAAAGTCAGCTTATTGCCCCCACAATCTGGGTCCTCATTTTACCTACCTCGGAAGGATGGAAGGCTGAGTCAACCTTGAGCCTGGTGAGATTCGAACTTGCAGTAATTGCAGGCAGCTGGTGCTACTTAACAGCACTTTAGTCTGCTGCGCCACCAAGGCTCTAATGTGGTTGTAACTCCCACATTACCAAGCCAGCATATCCACCTAATTCATTGGGTCCGAGGAATGGAATGGAATGGAATGGAATGGAATGGAATGGAATGGAATGGAATGGAATAGAATAGAATAGAATAGAATAGAATAGAATAGAATAGAATAGAATAGAATAGAATAGAATAGAATAGAATAGAATAGAATAGAATAGAATAGAATTCTTTATTGGCCAAGTGTGATTGGATACACAAGGAATTTGTCTTTGGCCGTCCGAGTAGGGAAAAGTTTTACAAAATGTGCACAAGATCCACTGAATGATACCCAGAACAACACAGCTACGTTTGACCCACATATCCCTTCTCACCTTGTGCACATTTTTTCAAGCCCCTAGCTAGTTACTTGATCTGGGTTCCTGCCCCCTCCCTCTGCTGATGTGCACTCACTGGCTGGGTTCACACAGCCTGATAAATCAAAACAGGAAGATCTAACACGAGCACTTGTGTTTGTTAAGCTTCATTAGCATTCCCTTAGTTTGTTTTTTCCTCCCAAGCATGTTTGCATACATGTTAGCGTATGTAATACAGGTAAAGAACTCTGCGGATTTTACTCTGTTAGTCATTGCAGACTGTAGCAATAGTAATAGCACTTAGACTTATATACCCCTTCACAGAGTTTTACAGCCCTCTCCAAGTGGTTTGGAGAGTCAGCATATTACCCCCAACAATCTCGGTCCTCGTTTTACCAACTTCAGAAGGATGGAAGGCTGAGTCAACCTTGAGCCAGTCAGGATTGAACTCTTGGCAATTGGCAGAATTAGCCTGCAATGCTGCTTTCTAACCACTGCGCCACCATGGGCGGTGCTTATCTCCACATCAAGGCCATTCAGACAGCGCTGTCCGAAGACATTTCCATGGTCATGGGGCTAACATGACATCACGGAACGCTGTTACCTTCTCACCAAAGTGGTACCTGTTTATCTACTCGCATTTCCATGCTTTCAAGCTGCTAAATTGGCAGGAGCTAGAACGAGGGCGGGAGCTCACCCTGTCGCATGGCACTTGGGTCTCGAACCTGGGCTGCCGGCTTTCCAGATTTTTCAGCATCTTTAACCGCTGAGCCATTGTGCTGCCCAGTGCCCATGTAATAAAGGTCCAATTTCAAATCAAACAGGTGAAGTGAAGTTTGTACCTGCGGGAACAAGAGCATCATCCAAGTCCTGGGAATCCTGTCTCTGTCCCAGGCTTAGCGAGTAACTCTGATGACGCTGGTTGACTAAACGGGATCCTTTCTGATGGTTGTTTACACCGTCTGGGAGAAAGCAGAGTCAGGGTGATTAGACGTATTTCCGGTTCTGCTGCCATTTCAGTGATGAACATTTGTGTTAAACAATACTGGTTTTGTAATACTTTTTATTCCCACAGCTCTGGATGTCAGAAGCAATTCTCTTTTCTTTAGTCAGAGACTAAGATAGCAAATATCGTCAAGAGCTCAAACACAAGACCAGGCCTTTTTAATGAAATGAGCAAATGAAAGTCAAAAACATAGCGGAGGTGGGGGGGGAGAGCCTAGCTTAACATTTTGAAGAAAAACTCTAAAAAGTTTCTCCCATCTATATGTTTGCTAAACCCAGTGTCTAAATTTATTATTTTTTTTATTAAAAAGTTTTATCAAAGATACAAACCAGTGTCTAAATTTATTGAATTGTAGAACAGATCAAGTTTATTTCCATTTATTTGTTGGTGTTTAATATATGTTTATTTATGATGCAACTAATTACAAAAAGAGTGTACAAAAACTGTAATTATTGGAAGGAACCAACATGCTACAAGTATTGATCTGCTTTCTGCCATTGTTTGTGTCACGGATATTAGGGGAAATAGTGTATTTTATTCTAGCTTACAGTAATGTTAAATAGGAATTGTTTTATCTCTTGAAAAAGAAAGAGGAAGGAAGGAAGGAAGGAAGGAAGGAAAAAGAAAGAGAAAGAAAAAAAGAGAAAGAAAGAAACAGAAAGAAAGAAAAAGAATTGAAAAAGGGTGCATCTAATTTTAAACATTTGGGCATAATATAATGAGCGAATACTCGGGATTCTGCTTAAATACTTATACTGGAATTTCTCAGCCAGGCAAGGAAAATATGTTACGGACCTTGTTGGTTAAAGAATGTTTACTGGTGAGGTCTAGTAAGAGAACCTTCTCTGCTGTCGCCACTTCCATATGGAACATCTACACCACCTCCCCTCCCACCCACCCGAAGGAGAGGCAGGTCCTCACTCTCCTAGCTTTTCAGAAGTCCGTCAAGACCTACCAACAGACCTACAATTTTATTGTTTGGCTTATAAACCGTCCAGAACAGTGGTGAAATCCTGCCGGTTCAGTCCGGCTCGCACGAACTGGTGGTGGCGGCGGGTGCTTCGCCGAACTGGTAGCGGCAGCAGTGCAAGGCTCCGCCCACCCTCCCAGATGTCATTACTTCCTGGTTTTAACCAGGAAGTAACCCATTTTTGACCCTCTGTGCATGCGCAGAATGCTTTGCGAATGCGCAGAGGGTCAAAAATTGGACCAGACGATGGCGCACGCATACACTTCCGAACCAGTAGGAAAGGTAAGTAGATTTCACCCCTGGCCCAGAATCCT
The DNA here is from genome assembly GCA_012654045.1 of Ptyas mucosa. Taxonomy (NCBI): domain Eukaryota; kingdom Metazoa; phylum Chordata; class Lepidosauria; order Squamata; family Colubridae; genus Ptyas; species Ptyas mucosa. The sequence goes on from WNWU01000087.1 coordinate 2,772,478, forward strand.
GCAAATGTGATGGGCAGTATAGAAATTAGACAAATAATTGCGCTCCCATTCTGGGTAGTCCTACCTGTGCTGCGAACCTGAAGTGTTAAAGGCAAGGCCTCCTTCGTGGAAGAGTCTACAGGCACCGCGGAGGTAAACATGGAAGGCAGATTGCAAGCCTTGCTTGACTGGACAGCTTTAAGACGGAACCTTCGGAAGAAACCTCGGGAAAGGAAGAGAGAGAATGACTGTATGTTATTCGTTGCTTTAATGCATTTCAGAATTGTGGTTCCACTCAGTTAACACCTTTATGGTAAAACCGCAAAACAGCGTTAAACATTGCAAAAAGAGAAAGCGGAAATGTTGAAGATCTATATCAAGATAGGCAACTGGTGAGAACCCAGAATATTCTCATCCTTCAAAACTGGCCATGCTTCCTATGGCTGCTGGGAGTTTAGCAACATTTGGAAGGCTACAGACAGTGGTGGGATTCAAGTAATTTAACAACCGGTTCTCTGCCCTAATGATTTCTTCCAACAACCAGTTTGCCAAACTGCTCAGAAAGTTAACAACCAGTTCTCCCGAAGTGGTGCGAACCGGCTGAATCCCACCACTGGCTACAGATGATCATCTGACCCTTGATTTATAAGAAAAGAGCCCACCTAAATTCCCAAGAAAGATTCCACATGGGTGCTACAGGAAGTCCTTGACTTACAACCTCAGCTGGGACCAGAATTTCCGTTGGTAAGCAAGGTGCTTGTCCCAAAGGTGCTTTTTTTCAAGAGGCAACTGGACTTTCTTGTTTTTTCATTGAAGATGTTTCGCTTCTCATCCAAGAAGCTTCTTTAGCTCTGACAGGCCAGTCTTCAAAGAAAAACCAGAAAGTCCAGTTGCCTCTGGAAAAAGCACCTTTGGGACAACCATGACCTGGATGACGGAGAATCTCTACAGACCTTGAGCTATACAATTTGGGATAAACACCCTTTGAATGGTGTGGGCGTAGGAATGGATTTCCAGGGGGAAAAAATTGCAGAACCAGGAGTACCACTCAGGTGACCCTGAGGACACAGATAAACGTGGCCTCAACGACCCTCTAAAGGGATGCAAATGACCAGCTGCCTGCAAGGAATATAAATCCTTCCATCCCTCACTATCCAGTCAGAGCTGAAGAAGCTTCTTGGATGAGAAGCGAAACACCTTCAAAGAAAAAAAAACCAACAACCCTGAAAGTCCAGTTGCCTCCTGAAAAAAAGCATCTTTGGGACAACCATAACCCCAACCCTAAGCAGGCCAAACTTGAAGGCAAGGAAAACGTGAGGAAAAGGGCCTTTACCGTGTTCGACTTCTGCTTCTCTCTGAGCCACAGTTTCGTTATCCCGGATAACGGAGGCAGCAGTCAGGCGGTGAAGTAGCTTCTCCAATCCCGTGTTTGACGGCGGCTGCTGTCCCTGGGAATGTCCCAGGCTGTCTTTGGGCAGGAACAAGGAATCTAGGCCCCCGATCACCTCCCAGGAGACGGGCTTCCCTGCGCTGAGGGCATGGATCACCACCTGGCACTGGAGAGGAGGCAAGTCGTGGCCATCGGGCATTCCTTGCTCCAAAGCTGGTGATGGGCTGAAAAGGTAAGAGGGCTCCAACAGCATGTCCCAGTCAAGATGGGCAGGTGACAGCAAGTTGCCTAGAAAAAAAGTAAGCCATTGGGATGCAGAGGTAAGGTTTGCAACAGGAGAGGATCTGCTCAGATAATTCAGAAAGTGGGGTCCTTGGTGCTCTCTGAACTTGGTGGGTTTTTTTTTTTTGCAGACATTTCATTACCCAGCCAGCACTGATCATGTTCCCTAGCTGGGCAATGAGACGTCTGCAAGAAAACAACTAAGCCCAGAGAGCTTGGAGCCCCACAGTTCCACCGTGAGGTACAAATATTCTCTTCTATTAGTATCTAGCAGTGATGCTACTTAATTGGGAAATGAAATATCTGCAAGAAAACCACCAAGCTCAGAGAGGAGCAAGGACTCCAGAGTTCAACCCCGAGCTACAAATATTCTCTTCTATTGGTACTTAGCACTGATGTTACTTATTTGGGTAGTGGAATGTCTACAAACTCAAGAGAGCACCAAGGAACCGCCACAGTTCAACCCCAAAGCGCATATATTCTCTTCTGTTAGTTCAGAAAGTTCCAGCAAGTCACAAGCATTCCTACTGGCTGCTGCTAGCGCTGAAGCTCATGAATATTCATTTCCCCATGCTTAGAACACGGATATGGTGCTCATTGGAAAGCCATTAGAAGATCCCTGCCATCAACATGGGATCTGCTTCAGCTTATGCCAGAATGAAATCTGCCTTGCAGTTTTTCAAATATTATGTTCATTTATTAGGACTATATTGTCATGTATGTGCGCAGACCTTCTGTGCATGCGCAGAAGATAAAAAACACATTACTGAGCGGGTGGGCGGAGCATTGCTTCACCATCGCTACCGGATCACAGAACCAACGGCTAAGATCGCTACCGGACTGGGCGATCCGGTCTGATCCGGGAGCATTTTTAAAAATTATTTATTTATATGCTGCCCTTCTCTGGAGACTCAGGGCGGCTTACAATGCGTTAAGCAATTTTTTTTAATTTTATTTTTTTAATTTGATTTATATGCCGCCCTTCTCCGGAGACTCAGGGCGGCTTACAATGCGCTAAGCAATAGCCTTCATACTTTTGTATATTTATACAAAGTCAGCTTATTGCCCCCACAAACTGGGTCCTCAATTTACCTACCTTAGAAAGGATGGAAGGCTGAGTCAACCTTGAGCCTTGGTGAGATTCGAACCTGCAATAATTGCAGGCAGCTGATGTTAATAACAGGGTGCTTTAGACCACTGTACTATCCAAGGCTCTTTGCTTCACCCCTTTTCACCCCTGCTCCACATCTTTTTTACATTATGGCGACCAAAACTGAATGCATTTGTCCTTCTCTTCCTGTTCCTCTCTGTTCCCAAACTACATCAACTTTCTCCATCCCCTTCACTCACTGGAATCGGCAGCAGCCTTGGACATCTTCTGCAGCTCAGGCCCGATCTCATCCAACTTCCCTTCCAGAGACCGATTGGGTTTCTGGGATACTTTCTCCAGAGCTCGGCGCAGCCGATGGGCATCCAACTCGCCATGCGGGGAAGAGAAACTACGTCCAGACATGGCAGTCCGGGCCAGGATTTTCTTCTTACGCATCAACTCTTCGGAGCTCAGGGCAACGGATGCCTTCAGAGAGAGGAAAAGAGAAAAGTCCAAACTGGAAATAATGTAAGAAAGTCAAATGATTTTCCTCGTACAGATCCATGAAGGACCTAGGTTCAGTGATGGCGAATCTTTTTGGCACCAAGTGCTCAAACCAGAATGTGCGTGCATGTACATGTGCCAGAGCACCAGAAACTTGAAGACCAGGTGGCCAGCGCGCATGCCTGTTTTTTGACCATTTTTGGCTGTTTTCTGGGCCATTTTGGGGGCCGTTTTTCAGCCATTTTCAGGTCAAAAATGGCCCAAAAATCAGCTTGAAAATGGCCCAAAAAACAGCCTGAAAAAGCCAAAGAAACAGCCTGAAAACGGCCTGAAACAGCTCAAAAATTGTGGCTGGAAAATGGCCCTGAAAGAGGCCCCAAAACGGCCCAAAAAACAGCCTGATTTTTGGCCATTTTCAGGCCGTTTTCCAGTGCTGCGGCACCCATGAAGACCAGCTGGCCGGTGTGCAGGTGTGTGCCGGAAACCAGAAGAGCAGCTGGCGACGATGCATGTGCCCACAGAGAAGGCTCTGCGTGCCACCTCTGGCACACGTGCCATAGATTCGCCATCAAGGACCTAGGTGTCCTTGAGGCAAAGGTGGTGATGAATGATAACAAGAATATTGCAATAACAAAGTTGGAAGGGACCTTGGAGGTCTTCTATTCTAAGTCCCTTCTCAAGCCAGAGATCCTATATCATTTCAGACAAATGGTTATCCAACCTCTTCTTAAAAATTTCCAGTGTTGGAGCATTCACAACTTCTGGAGGCAAGCCGTTCCACTGATTGATTGTTATAAATGCCAGGAAATTCCTCTTTCGTTCTAGGTTGCTTCTCTCCTTGCTTAGTTTCCATCCATTACTTCTTGTCCAGCCTTCCGGTGTTTTGGAGAATAGGTTGACAACCCCTTCTTTCCCACAACCCCTTAGATATTGGAACACTGTTGTTTGTCTGAATGGTAGAGGGCAGTGATGGTGAACCTTTTCACCGAGTACCGAAAAGGTCGTGCTGAAACATCGCTCTTGCTTGCTTGTTGGGGCTGCGCTCTGGAAAAGCCGAACTTCTGGGTCCTGGTGCACATGCGCGTCTGACGATCAGCTGGCCGGCTCACATGCGCTGGCTGGTTTTCAGCACTGCTGTGCATGAACGGATTGCATTCCAGAAAAGCCAAATTTCAGGGGTTCTGGCACACATGGGCACCTGACAATCAGCTGACCGGCGGACATGTGCACAGCGATTTTCGGCATTGCCCCACGTGCGAAGGACAGCTGATTGTCGCACGCACATGCACGCCAGAAACCCAGAAGACAAACAGGGAAGCCCGCGTGTGTCGGGCGACATGGCTTCGCGTGCCACTTTGGGCACGCGTGCTATAGGTTCGCCATCACAGTTATAGGGTGTCTTGCTTGAACAGGAGATTGGACTAGAAGACCTTCAAGGTTCCTTCCAAATCTTATTGTTCTGTCATCCCCACAAAATGCTGGAGAAATGGAGAAGGTAAGAGCTTTTGAGGTTCCTCACCTTAGCTGTAGGCCCAGTTTGAGTTTGGGTTACTGGTGCAGACTTAGTGGAAGAGTTGCAGAGAGACACACTCTTCTGTCCTTGCTGAGAGGTGCTTTCATGAGTCTGGGCTAAGGAGCCTTCCTCCGGAGCTACATCTCTGGAGCCGGTAGACTCACTGCTGGTAGAGCTGTGGCATAAGGCTTGGCTAGGGTCGGTGCTGACGGAGCAGTGAGTAAGCACATATTGCTCCTGGATGTAGGAAGGCTGGTAAATCCGCTTCCAGATATCTCCTCCAGACATTGGCTCTCCACCTGCCAGAGAGAATAATTTATGGTGACCGGCTTGGAGAAGTTTGCAGGGTATTTTCTATCCCACCCATCTGTCAGCTGGAAAGGCCAAGAAGGGAAGTAGATCTTCCTCTAGGCCAGGGATCTCCAACCTTGGCAACTTTAAGACTTGTGGACTTCAACTCCCAGAATTCTGGAAGTTGAAGTCCACAAGTCTTAAAGTCAGGGGGGAGCTTCAAAAATTTTAGGAAGGGGTTCTCTGCCCAGTTGCTGGGTGGGGGTGGCCATGGTGGGCGTGGCCTAGTCAGCTGCCTGCACCATAGTGGGGGGAGGGGCGCTTTTGCCCTCCTCGGGCTCCAGAGACTTTCCTCGAGCCTCCGGGAGGGTGAAAACAAGCTCCCCAGGCTCCGGAGACCCTCTGAACGCTGGAAACAGGCCAGTTTCTAGTCTTCCCAAATTTCCAGTCAGCCCATTTTTCACCTTCTCCAAGCCTTCGTGAGTGCCCCGCACTTACCTGCACCCAAAGGGCCGCGTGGGGACTCCTGGGAGGGACGGGGTGGGCGGGGCCAGCCAGGAGTAGGATTTGGGGGTTCTCCGAACTGCACAGAATCTTAGCCAGAGGTTCTCACGAACCCCTACGAACCCCCAGCAGCCCACCCCAGCTTAAAGTTGCCACGGTTGGAGATCCCTGCTCTAGGCCAAAGATGTGTGCTATTGAAAGCACTTCCCCTCTTTGCACCTTAATTAATTCAAAGGGGAAATTTGCCGTGTAAGTGCAGAGATACACAAACAAAAGCCACCGGGGACACCTGTAGTCTCGGAAAGCCTCGGGTACAAGATATTGTTAAGGGTGAGAATGATCATGGTTGCAATTATGTCTTTAATGCTCCTGTGGGCCTTTATTAAACTGTCGCATCCATTTTTAATGTGACCGAAAGAGAAACGATTAAAGGCAATACAGAGGGGTGATTCACTGTAATTTCATTTTAATGTCACGTAAATGCAAATAAAATTAGGTCGCAAGGGTTTGTTTGTTTGTTTGTTTGTTTTGGCCCTGTTACTTTTGGGAGTGTGGACCTGTAGCATGTCATTCCAGTCCCCGATGCACCATCAGTCTGGGGCAGGAGTGAAATCCAGCTGGTTCTGACAGGTTCTGGAGAACCGGTAGTGGAAATTTTGAGCGGTTCAGAGAACCAGCAAATACTTCTGGCTGGCCCCAGAGATGGGTGGGAATGGAGATTTTGCAGTATCCTTCCCCTGCCATATCCACAAGCCATGCCCACCAAGCCATGCCTACAAAACCGGTAGTAAAAAAAATTTGGATTTCACCACTGGTCTGGGGAAAAAGTATGCACCCCAGGGCATTGGCTTTGCAGCCAATTCTGTACTTTTTAGACTGACCTCTGCCCACAAGCACCAGTGGTGGGATATAAATAAATTAACAACCGGTTCTCTGTCTTAATGGCTGCCTGGCTGGGTGTGGCCATGGTGGGCGTGGTTAGGGGGTGTGACAGGCAGCACTCAGCCTCCTGCACCCCCCTGGGAGCAAAAATGGATCATGGAGGGATGTCGCACCACCCGCATCCCATTTTGGGCCTAGTAGGCCTCCCTGCAGCCTCCTGGGAGCAAAAACGGGCTGTGGAGGGCCTGTTTTCAACCTCCCCGGGCTCCGGAGCCTCTCTGGAGGCAGGAAATAGGCCCATTTTTGCCCTCCATGAATCTCTGGGAGGCCCCGTTTCCACCTGCCCAGCTCCATGCGCACCCTGCACTTACCTGGGATCCAAAACGTGCATGTGGGGACTCCTGGGAGAGGCAGGGCGGGGCCAACCAGTCTTTGGAACTACCGGTTTGCCGAACTGGATGTAAAATTAACATCCGATTCGCCCGAACCTGTCCGAACCGGCTGAATCCCGCCTCTGACAAGCACTGATGATATAACCTAGTTTGGGTAATGAAATGCCTGCAAGAAAACCACCAATCTCAAAGAGCCTCAAAGACCCATGAACTCTATCCAGTCCCAGGTTGCTACCTCCTTTAAAATGGATGTCAATATTGCCTTCCAAGGCCTGCACTCACTCTTCATAGACTCGTCGGTGTCCCCAGGTGAAAACTTCATTTCCTGGGAAACGTCCTGAAGGCCCTTGCAACGCTCCAGGATATCTCCAGCTGAAGGCGGGAGGGCTCCAACCTGTCCTTCTATCTCCTCCTGGGATGGAAAGGCCGGCCCTGCAGATCCTCTAGAGAAACTTCGACAGATTTGCTCTCGGCCCTAAGGAATATGGTAACCAAAAGACAATATGGGTAATCCTCAACTTACAGCCACTGATTTAGTGACCGTTGGAAGTTACAAAGGCACTGAAAAAAGCGATTTGTGACCATTCCTCGCATTTATGACCATCCCAGCAACCCCATGGTCGTGTGACCAAAATTCAGGTGCTTGGCAACCAGCCTGTATTAACGATGGCTGCAGCGTCCCCGGGTCAAGTGATTGCCATTTGCAGCCTTCCCAGCTGGATTCCGATGAGCAAAGTCAATGGGGAGAAGCCGGATTTGCTTAAGGACTGTGTGAGTCATTTAATGACGTCAGTGCTTCGCTTGACAAACACGTGCAGCAACAGTGTCATAAACTCACTTAACTACTGGCTTACTCAGCCACAGAAATTCTGCTCCCAATACAATTGTGATTGTAAGTCGAGGACCGCTTCGTAGATGCATGAAATGAAAACCCTGATATGGAAAAAGAAATAATGGCTCTTTCCCATGGCTTAGGGCCAGGGTATTTACGAGACCGCCTGCTGCTACCGATAACCTCCCACCGGCCAATACGCTCTCACAGAGAGGGCCTCCTCAGGGTGCCGTCGGTCAAGCAATGTCGGCTGGCGGCCCCCAGGGGGAGAGCCTTCTCTGTGGGGGCACCCGCCCTATGGAATGAGCTACCTCCTGGAATATGACTGATCCCGCACCTTCGTACCTTCCGCAAAGCCTTGAAGACTTACTTATTCCAGCAAGCCGGCCTAGCTTAAATGGTTTTTAAATTGGGATTCTGAATTTTATAGATTTGGGGTTTTAAATTGGGAGGCCGATCAATTTAATATCTTTCAATTTATCTTAATTTTTGTATTGTATGTATTTTAATTCTGGCTGTCCACCGCCCTGAGTCCCTTCTGGGAGAAGGGCGGGATACAAATTAAATTACTATTATTATTATTATTATTATTATTATTATTATTATTATTATTATTATT
>WNWU01000087.1:2801340-2814384 GCA_012654045.1 Ptyas mucosa
GAATAGAATAGAATAGAATAGAATAGAATAGAATAGAATAGAATAGAATAGAATAGAATAGAATAGAATAGAATAGAATAGAATAGTTGGAAGGGACCTTGGAGGTCTTCTAGTCCAACCCGCTGCCCAGGCAGGAAACCCTACACCACTTCAGACAAATGGTTATTCAACATCTTAAAATTTTCGGTGTTGGAGCATTCACAAATTCTGGAGACAAGTTGTTCCACTTATTAATTGTTCTAACTGTCAGGAAATTTCTTCTTAGTTTTAAGTTGCTTCTCTCCTTGATGAGTTTCCACCCATTGCTTCTTGTCCTGCCTTCAGGTGCTTTGGAGAATAGTTTGACTCCCTCTTCTTTGGGGCAGCCCCTGAGGTATTGGAAGACTGCTATCATGTCTCCCCTAGTCCTTCTTTTCATCAAACTAGACGTACCCAGTTCCTGAAACCGTTCTTCATATGTTTCAGCCTCCAGTCCCCTAATCCTCTCTGTTGCTCTTCTCTGCACTCTTTCTAGAGTCTCCACATCTTTTTTACATCGTGGCGACCAAAACTGAATGCAGTATTCCAAGTGTGGCCTTACCAAGGCATTATAAAGTGATATTAACACTTCATGTGATCTTCATTCTTCTAGGGGGTTGGACTAGAAGACCTCCAAGGTGCCTTCCAACTCTGTTATCCTGTCATATGAAGAACGGTCGCAGGAGCTGGGTATGTCTAGTCCAATGAAGAGAAGGACTAGAGGTCCCCAAGCTGACTGGGCCACTCTGGGGGTTGAAGTCCACGCATCTTAAAGCTGCCAAGGTTGAGAAACACTGCAGAGAGTGCCTGCCTTACTGGCTGACCTATAGCCCCCAAGGTCTCATTTTGTTTACTCCGGAGGAAGTAGTCACAGCAGCAGTGGCGCAGCAGACTAAAGCAGTGCTGTTAAAGCACTGTTATTAACATTCAGCTGCCTGCAATTACTGCAAGTTCAAATCCCACCAGGCTCAAGGTTGACTCAGCCTTCCATCCTTTCTAAGGTAGGTAAAATGAGGACCTAAATTGTGGGGGCAATAAGCTGACTTTGTATAAATATACAAAAGTATGAAGGCTACTGCTTAACGCATTGTAAGCCGCCCTGAGTCTCTGGAGAAGGGCGGCATATAAATCAACTTTTTTTAAAAAAAAATTGCCTTCCACTTTGGTTTCATTCAAATGACTTTGAGCCTCAAGCTGAAAACAACAGTGGATTTTATGAGTGGAGACTTAAGTTTAGACATCCAAAGTGGAGTCACAGCACACGCAGGATTTATTCCAATTGTTTCCAAACTAGCTAAGATGGGAGGGGGGGAGATACTTTAACACCTTCCCCCCCTGTTATTGCCATAGTTGTTTTCTGCCTCTTAATAATCTTTACCCCTTCAACTTTTTTCTCCAAATGCCATAGACTCTGAGAAAGCCATGAAAATCACCATAGGGCCAACCTGTCGTCACACAAGCTTCTTGTTTCACTTTCACTTTCAGGCACGGCTACAACTAAAGGCATGAGTACAGATGGGAAGAAGACACGTATGGCACCGTTGGGCAGGGTTGCCAGCTCCTGGCTGCTGCTGAAGAGCACAGTCAGAGTTTCTGAGGGCTCAATGAGGCCTGTGCTGACGATGAAAGTAGACCGTGCCTGGTCTCCATCAAGGATCAAGTGTCCTAGGTAGAAGAGAGAAAATAGTTACGAATATCCAGGTTCTTACCAACTCTCTATGGTCTGCATATAGAGAACCGGAATCATTACCTGACCATTAGAGTGGCAAAATTTTAATACAGGTTTCATTTATTGAACTTGTTTCGAACATTTATAATCTTACTGAAGACATTTCACAGAATAGTTAAAAAGAGTTAGGGCAAATATCCCTTTGAGCAGAAAGGATAACCATTTTTAAAAATTGTCTTTCAACAGAGTCACTTAAACCAGTGGTAAAATCCAATTTTTTTTCCTGCCAGTTCTGTGGGCGTGGCTTGGTGGGCTTGGTGTGACTTGGTGGGCGTGGCAGGGGAAGGATACTGCAAAATCTCCATTCCCTCCCCACTCCTGGGGGAAGGATATTGCAAAATCTTAATTCCCACCCCACTCTGGAGCCAGCCAGAGATGGTATTTGCTGGTTCTCTGAACTACTCAAAGTTTCCACTACCGGTTCTCTGAACTACTCAAAATTTCCGCTACCAGTTCTCCAGAACCTGTCAGAACCTGCTGGATTTCACCCTTGACTTAAACCAATGTTATAATTGCCTAGAGCAGGAGTGTCAAACTTGCAGTCTATGGGCCAGTTGTGTCATGCGCTGGCCCCGCCCCCGCCCCTGCCCCGTTTAACAAAGGGGCGAAAAGTCCCAATACGTCACATCACGCTGCCATGACACTGCGAGTTTGACACCCCTGCCCTGGAGGGTCTCCAAACTTGACAGCTTGAAGACTTGTGAACTTCAGCTCCCAGAATTCCTCAGCCAGCCATGGTGACTGAGGAATTCTGGGTGTTGAAATCCACAAGTCTTAAAGTTGCCAAGTTTGGAGAGCGCTTTCTTTTATCCTGGAGCAGTGTTTCTCAACTTTGGAAATTCTAAAATGTCTGGACTTCAACTCCCAGAATTCTGATGAGATTTGTCTAGTTTGGTTGAACCCCTTGTATGGCTCTCATCTTCCTCAGCAACCACTGCTTGCTCAACGGGAACAAACCACTCAATCACTCATAACTGACCATCAGTAGGAGCCTTGGCACTCCCCTGGCATAATCAGAATACTGAATTCTGGAAATTGTAGTCCAAACATCTTAAGAGTTGCCAAGGTTGAAAAACATTGCCCTGGAGGAACCCTTATGGAGAAACCCTCTTGAAATAATTTGTAAGTCTCAGGGAAGTCCTGCAAAAAATTCAGTCCTCTACTGTTCTGCTCTGCTCATCATTCAGCAAATTTCTATGTATTGCCCAACTCACAAACAGCGAATCTACAGCATGCATTGTGTGGTAAGCAAAGTTTATTTGATAATAAACAATGTTTATTTTTTCCCCCCCCAACAATAATTTCCCACAGAGTCCCCCATGACCTCTCATCGAACCCTGGGATTCTATAGGATCTATTGGAGAGATTCTGGGAGTTGAAGTCCTCCAGGCTTAAATTTGCCACGGTTGGAGACCCTTGCTATAGAGGCAACATTTAATGAGGGTGCATTGACTGAGATGAGAAATCATGTTAATATGTGTTCATGGAGGCATTGAGATTTCTGCTTTGCTCATAGCTGACTATCCCTCTATTCTACCTCTCTAGCGGGCTGCCAAAATCTAGTGCTCTTAGAACTGGGAGCCTATCATTTTTTTATACGGAGAAAAGTCACCTTTCGGGACCTTTCCACATCAAGAAAATGCTTTGGGGAGTCCATCCAGAGCAGGTTCAAGCCCCTATTCTTTTCAGGAGTCCTGGGTACAGAGCTCTGTTAGGCGATATGACCCCCACCAACCGTTACTGCAGCAGAGCGGCTGGTTGCAATTCGTGTTACAGTCAAGGCAGCAGTCGTCCGCCGGAGGCCGGGTCTGGATCTGGAAGGTGGAGGTTCTGTTCCCTGTCTTTGCTTCAAAGCTTGAGATGACCTCGGACTCCTCCAAGGGATAGACGAATACTCCTGTGCCAAAGAAACCCGGCAATATTTACTTTTCATATTTCATATTTAATTTTGCGAAGCTTCTTCTCCGGTAACACCGAACTGCAAACTAGGGCATACAAAACCTTTGCTAGACCAATTCTCGAATACAGCTCGTCTGCCTGGAATCCGCGCTGTATATCGGACATTAATACGATTGACCGGGTCCCGAGGTATTTCACAAGAAGAGTCCTCCACTCCTCTGCTCACCCTTATGCACCAGGCTCGAAATTTTGGGCCTGGCTAACCCGAAACTATACCACCTACGGTCTGACCTAAGCATAGTACACAAGATTGTCTGCTACAACATCCTACCTGTCAACAACTACCTCAGCTTCAACCTCAATAATACACGGGCAAAAATAAATACAAACTCAAGATAAACCGCTCCAAACTTGATTGCAGAAAATACGACTTCAGCAACAGAGTGGTCAACGCCTGGAATGCTCTACCTGACTCCGTAGTTACATCCTCAAACCCCTAAAACTTTAACCTTAAACTGTCTACCGTGGACCTCACCCCATTCCTAAGAGGTCCATAAAGGGGGCGTGCATAAGTGCACCAGCGTGCCTACTGTTCCTGCCCTATTGTCCCCATTTATTTGTACTCACTTCCTATGTTCATGTCCATGTTTATCTTGTACATGTTTGACAAATAAATAAATACTAAATACTAAATATAAACTGAGTTTGCACCCCTTACCTCAGCGTTTCTCAATCTTGGCCTCTTTAAATTAGGTGGACTTCAACTCCCAGAATTCTCCAGCCAATTCTCCATTCTGGACTGGAGAATTCTGGGAGTTGAAGTCTACCCATCTTAAAAGTTGCCAAGGTTGAGACACACATTCATTTTACGCTATCTTCTTATTGTGAATAACGCTCACCTTCTTGAGAGCATCCAAGATGGAAATTATGGAGGTTGAAAGTTGCTATGGATCAAGTCTGATGTTGTTGAATATCCAGCTTGGCCAAAGTGAAGGATGATGGAAATCATAGTTCTGCTACATGTAGGGTAAAAAGCTACCCTACGAAGAGCTGTGTTGGCGCGGTGATTAGAATGCATTATTCTAGGCTAACTCTGCCGACTGCCAGCAGTTTGATCCTGATCGGCTCAAGGTTGATTCAGCCTTCCCTCCTTCCAAGGTCAGTAAAATGAAGACCTAGATGGCTGGGGACAATATGCTGATTCTCCAAATCTCTTAGAGTGGGCTGTAAAGCACTATGGAGTGATATATATATATACAGAAAATCTAATTGCTATTGCTATTTTTGCTATATATTATGTCCCTGCCACTAGAAGTTACTCATCTGTTCTGGTAGGAACAGCTGAAGAATCAGTACCCAGTCTATTATTTTTATTTATTTATTTATTTATATTTTTATTTGATTTATATGCCACCCTTCTCCGGAGAGTCAGGGCGGCTTACAATGCGTTAAGCAATAGCCTTCATACTTTTGTATATTTATACAAAGTCAGCTTATTGCCCCCACAAACTGGGTCCTCATTTTACCTACCTTAGAAAGGATGGAAGGCTGAGTCAGCCTTGAGCCTGGTGAGAATTGAACTCGCAGTAATTGCAGGCAGCTGGAAGCTAAATACTACTTTTAACCTACCTTAGAAAGGATGGAAGGCTCAGTCAACCTTGAGCCTGGTGAGATTCGAACTTACAGTAATTGCAGACAGCTGGTTTAAATCACTGTGCTTTTAGTCTGCTGAGCTAAACCAGGCTCCTATTAAAACCAGGAATGCAACGTATAAACTATGCTTACATAGCATAGCTTTGTAAGGTGCTGGTTGTCACCTTTAAAGTCCTTCATGGTTTGTGACCAGGTTATCTGAGGGACTGCCTCTTGCCAGTCACATCCACCTGACCCACTAAAGTGGGGAGGAAAGGAATGTTGCAGGTCCCATCCCCTAAGGAGATATTTCTGGTGGGACCCAGAAGAAGGGCCTTCTCTCTGGTGGCTCCCCTTCCTCTCCCATCATCCTTCCAGAAATTAGACTGGCCCCCCACTCCGACACTTTTTTAGAAGGCCTAAAGATGTGGTTTTGCCAGCAGGCCTGGTGGGGAACATAAAATGGGATGGAGCCCATTAAATGGCTGATATGCATGTGTATTGTCACCAAGGTGGGTGTTATTTCACTATTATTTTTTATTCTTTCTGCATTGTTTTTATTTTCTGTAAGCTGCCTAGAGTCACTGTGAACGAGCAGGTGGCCATATAAATTTTCCAAAACAAAATAACTTTGGAACTCCTAAAAAAGAAACTCACCTTCCACAGGTTGCTGCTCCAGGTTGATGTATGTAAGGTTGGCAGTGATGCCCAAGGTATAGCCATTGGCACAGGCCTTCACACATGAGCTCTGTAGAGGGAGGGCAGTCCAAGAGGGCAAGCAGTACAAGCCTGGCATGATCTTTGGGTTAAATTCTCAAATTCTGCAGATGAGAAAAGACAAGCTCCTTGTTCGCATTTTCTAGGTGATTCCAGGTTGTTCTATGGGACTGAGGAATGGAAGCGGGTGAAAACGTCCAATCTATGGGAATAAACTGTATTTTTCAGAGTATAAAACGCATCTCCCTCCAATAGGGGGTGAAAATTTGGGTGCGTCTTATACACCGAATGTAGCCCCACCCACCCACTGACCCCCACCTTTTGGCCTCTGCCTCCCAGCAATTTACCTCCTTGCAGCAAGCAGCAAAAAGAAACAGTCCATTTCAGCTTCAGCACCGCCTAATTAGCACAAGTTGATTGTCTGTTGGGTCGGCCTCCCGACTCTCAGCTGTTTCAGGCTGCAGGGATTGCCATTGCAAGGAGGTAAATTGCTGGGAGCAGATTTTTTTTCCTTGTGCCAATCAAGCTATGCTGAAAAGAAAATGAATGCTATTTGCTGTTTGCTGCAACGTGGCAAAACTGCTGGGAAGCAGAGGTAGATTTCTTTTTCTTGTTTTCCTCACCAAAAAAGGTAGGTGCGTCTTACAGTCCGGAACTTCTTATACTCCCAAAAATACGGTAATTGCAGGGGCCACCTGAGAAAATGTGATTGAATCTGAGTTTCCAACATTTTTCCCATGCCACTTATGTCTCTAGTGGGTCTTTTAATAGCTGGCCAAATTGCCTACAAAGGCAAAAATGTTGTTCAGGAAGTAACTATTTTTTCACTTCTGCCTGAACAGGAAAATGGTGCTGTATGCAATGACAGTTTAAGTAAAAAATGTGGTTTCCCCCCCCGTCCCATTGTTTTTATGACACATACTCAGACCTGAATTCTGTTGCTAGGTACACTGCATTTCAAAATTGTGGTACTATCAGTTATATTTATGACAGGCTGCTTAGCACATTCTTGATCAAGTTTCTTTTTTAGTTTAAGATAAGCCTTGAGAACTTGACTTGCTAAGGTGGTAAGACTACAGGTCGTCCTCAACTTACGACCACAATCGAACCCAAAATTTATGTCGCTAAGTGAGACCGTTAAGTGAATTTTGCTCCATTTTACGACCCTTCTTGCCAGAGTTGTTGAGTGAGTCATTGCAGTTGTTAAGGGAGTAACATGGTTGTTAAGTGAACCTGGCTTCCCCACTGAATTTGCTTGTCAGAAGGCTGCAATAGGGGATCACATCTAGGACAATGCGACCGTCATAAATATGAGTCAGCTGTCAAATGCCCACATTTTGATAATATGACCATGGGGAGGCTAAAACAGTCGTGGAAAAAATGGTCACTTTTTTCATTGCCATCATAACTTTGATTGGTCAGTACAGGTAGTCTTCGACTTACAACAGTACATTTAGTGACCGTTCAAAGTTTCAACGGCGCTGAAAAACGGTGACTGATGAGTTTTTCCCAGTTACCACCTTTGCAGCATCCCCATGATCATGTGATCAAAAGTCAGACGCTTGGCAACTGTTTCATACTTATGACCATTGCCGTGTCCTGGGGTATGTGATCCCCTTTTGCAACCTTCTGACAAGCAACGTCAATGGGGAAGTCGAATTCACTTAACAACCATGTTACTTATTTAACAACCGCAGTGATTAACTTAACAAGGGCAGGCTGAGGATTTTGCACAGTATCTACACGATAAAATCGCTCAGATTCGGGAAGGCTTGGACTCTGACTGGGTAGATCCAGGTGGGGTGACTGAGGCCAGTCTTGAGAATGTTATCTGGGACGAGTTCGACCCTGTGACTCCTGAGGATGTGGACAGGATCCTGGGGAGGCTAAACGCAACCACATGTTTACTGGACCCGGGTGATTATGGGAGCGATGCGGCGCTCCCATGTAACATCCCTCCTGCGTGAGCTGCATTGGCTCCCGTTGGTCTTCCGGGTGCGCTTCAAGGTATTGGTTCTCACCTTCAAAGCGCTCCATGGCTTAGGGCCAGGGTACCTACGAGACCGCCTGCTGCTACCGATAACCTCCCACCGGCCAATACGCTCTCACAGAGAGGGCCTCCTCAGGGTGCCGTCGGTCAAGCAATGTCGGCTGGCGGCCCCCAGGGGGAGAGCCTTCTCAGTGGGGGCACCCGCCCTGTGGAATGAGCTACCTCCCGGAATAAGACTGATCCCGGACCTCCGGATCTTCCATAAGGCCCTGAAGACATATTTATTCCATCAAGCTGGCCTAGCCTAAATAGCTTTTAATGGGATTTTAATTTTATAATGATTTGGGGTTTTAAATTGGGAGGCTGATTGACTTAATGTATTTTTAATTATCTTAACTTTTGTATTTGTATGTATTTTTAATTTTGGCTGTTCACCGCCCTGAGTCCCATTTGGGAGAAGGGCGGTATACAAATTAAATTAATAATAATAATAATAATAATAATAATAATAATAATAATAATAACAGTAACAACTGTGGCAAGAAAAGTCGTAAAATGGGGCAAAACTCACTTAACACATTTCTCACTTAGCAACATAAATTTTGGGTTCCATTGTGGTCGTAAGTCGAGGACTACCTGTAAATGAACGGTTGTAAGTTGAGGATTACCTGTATTATCAAACCGTGAATGGATAAAGCGCCAAGAGGATTTTGATTAGATTAGATTAACAGAGTTGGAAGGGACCTTGTAGGTCATCCAATCCCACCCCACCCAAGCAGAAGACCCTTACATCAGTGGTTTCAGTCTCCTGGTGGGGGGCTTTGGGCGAAGGCTGGAGGGAAGTGCTGCTGGTGGTGAAGAGCCAGAGGGCCTCATTCCAGTGGGGCTCCATCATGGCCTGGAACTGGCTGACCATCTCAGCCCTCTGAGTCTCCAGGCGCCGGTCCCTGGCTTTGCACTCCCGCAGGTCTTCCCTCTGCTTGGAAAGCCTATGCTCCTAGTCCTCAGTGAGGTGCTTCTGCTGAGCCTCCTCCTCGGTCAGATCCAATTTGAACTGAGCTGGTTTTGCCAACTGTTTCTCATGGGGGCTGCTTAGCTCCAACAATTGCTTCCTCTTGGGGCCCTAAGGAGCCCGGGCAGGCAGGCGAGGAATGGCTGGGAGGGGAGGGGAGGGGTGAGTAGAGGCCAGCGAGGCACCCCTCAACGTGAGTGACATCGAATTGGCCATGCCCACCCAGTCACATGCCCACCCAGCCGTGCCCACCAAGCCAGTCATTAAGTAGATCATATTAGTGGTCCATGGGATTTAAAATTATGAATTTAGTGGTCCCTGAGGTCTGAAAGGTTGGGGACCTCTGGTCAAGAAGATCTCCAAGGTGCTTTCCAACTCTATTATTCTGGTATCTTTTAATGTCCTAGTTCCTCACTACCCTTTCTCTCTCTCTCTCTGGACAAGTCTGGCTAAATCACCCAGGTGATCCAGGTGGGTGGCTTATGGAATTGGAACAGGTGATGCTGCCCTAGGAAACCAAGCAACCTCTTGTAATTTTCAATCCCTCAGAGTTGCTGAGCCTCACTGACAGCTCAAGCGAACTGGAAGATGATCCATATTCCGAAAATAATTCTTTGTTTCCAGGTGACCTTGACTCCACCTTGCACATGCAGCCCAGAGAGACAGTTTCGAGAGGTCTCGGCCAGCTGTTGTTCATGTGAAAGATGGCATGGAAAAACAAACAGAGATATTGTGCAAAGCTGCTAGTCAATCCTGAGCGTGCAAAAAGATGTTAGCGTTTATAGTTCTCTCCACAGTGTAAACTCCAAATAGCCGAAACTGATTAGGAGAACTGCTATTATAAGGCTCTGATTATAACCAGAGCAGATTTTCCTAGTCATCAACAGCTGTATTGGTTGAAGATAATAGAAACTGAAATCTGGCATATTCTATTAGATAGTGTGCTTTCACAGGGTAGTCCAACGGCTTGTGGACATAGACTTGCGATATCTAAGAGCTAGAGCTAATAAAACCTGCTCCCCTCTGATCTTCAGCCAATTTAACAATTACGGACTGAGGATGGCCTCAGATTTTTACACTTTAACCATCCCTAAGTATAGAAGAGTCTTCTCCCTTGCTTGTTTCAACGTCTTGCCCTCAGCATTGCTGGACGGACGATTTAAGAGGCTCCCGATAAGTGAGCAGTTATGCCCCTGTGATGGAGCTGAGGTTGAAACTGTCGAGCATGTTCTTTTATACTGCCGTATGTATAATGCAGGCAGGACTAAATTACTGTCTCTCCTAGAAACAGATCTCTCTGGATCCAATGCTAGTAATTTGACCTTATGTTGTTTAGGGCAGTGATAGCTAACCTTTTTGCCATCACGTGTCAAAAGCGGGGGGAACGTGGGGGGATCGCGTACATGCGTGCCCACACCCATGATTCAATGCGCCGCACCCACCCCCGCTTATGCACACATGAACCCCCGCGCTCCCCCCACTTTTGGCTCAGTGAGCTCGGTAGGCCTGTTTTTCACCCTTCCCAGGCTCCAGAGCCATTCTAGGAACCTGGGGAGGGCGAAAATGGCCTCCCCCCCATCAGGAGGCCCTCCGAAGACCAAAAACAGCCTGTTTCCCAACTTCCGGTGGGCTCAGAAAGCCCGAAAATCAGCTGGCAAGCATGCGCATGCATGCCGGAGCTGAGCTAGGGCAACGCTTGTGTGCCTACCGATATGGCTCCGTGTGCCACCTGTGGCACGCGTGCCATAGGTTCGCCATCACGGGTTTAGGGGATAGCTCCTCACACATTACTTTTCAGGTTTCTAAATTTTTTTTAGGAGCTGTAACTATTAAGAGGAGAACGCTGTAATTTCTCTCAGCCAAGGCTTCTGGTAGCCAGCTGTTTACGATGTTACTTTCCCCACGTTCTTTTGCAACTATATTTGTATTTTGATCTGTGACCGCAAATAAAAGTTATTATTATAGTGTACTCTCATTATGAAACTTTAGGATAGAAGGTTTTGGGGCCACGCCCGACACCCACACTTTCTCCTCATAAAAGAAAAAGGGAGTGTCTGACACAAAAGAAAAGGAGTTTCGACTAAGCTTGCAAAGTTTAAAATCGCCATCATCTGAAATGGTGATTGTTTAATAAAACTTTAGGCAAGTTAAAAAGGCATCTTTCTCAGGTAATTTGTATTCCAGCTCTATTATTTTTACAAATAACTCAAGGTGGTAAGCATATCCCCTCCTATCTCTTTCTCCTCCTATTTTACCCACAAAAGCAACCCTGTGAGGTGGCTGAAATTTTGAATTTTTTTCATCTTTTTTTAAAAAAAATTGATTTATATGCCGCCCTTCTCCGGAGACTCAGGGTGGCTTACAAGGCGTTAAGCAATAGCCTTCATACTTTCGTATATTTATACAAAGTCAGCTTATTGCCCCCACAATCTGGGTCCTCATTTCACCTACCTTAGAAAGGATGGAAGGCTGAGTCAACCTTGAGCCTGGTGAGATTCGAACTTACAGTAATTGCAGACAGCTGGTGTTAATCACAATGCTTTTAGTCTGCTGAGCTATCTTGATCATCATGCTAGTCCAGTCACTCCTACCCGAAACTTCTAATTTATACGATGAAGTACAAGGTAGTCCTTGACTGAGCCGGGGTGAAATGCTCCCGGTTCAGACCGTATCGCTCGATCCGGTAGCGATGGCGGCAGATTGTTCGGAGAACTGGTAGCAAAAATCCCTGCCCCCCCCCGCCCCCCACATGCCCAGCTGAGCAGCATGATCATCAGAGGCTTTTTAAAAAATTTTAAAAGCAAGAGGTTGTAGAAAAAATGCTTTTAAAATAAAAAAAAGCCTCTCCTGATCAGGCAACTCAGCTGGGATGAGGCTTTTAAAAGCATTTTTTTACATTTTCGACTGAAAAGGTTGTAGAAAAAAATGCTTTTAAAAGAAAAAAAAAGTTGGCCACGCCCACCCAGTCACATTACCCCACCACCACCAAGCCACGCCCCCAGAACCGGTAGTAACAAATTTTACATTTCACCACTGGACTGAGCCCAAAATTTCTGTTGCTGAGACATTTGTTAAAGTGAATTTTGCCCCATTTTACGACCTTTCTTGCCAAGCTTGTTAAGTGAATCATTGCAGTTAAGTTAGTTAACAGGGCTGTTAAGTGAATCTGGCTTCCCCCTTGACTTTGCTTGTCAGACGGTCGCAAAAGGTAATCCCAGGATGTTACAACCGTCATAAATATGAGTCAGTTGCCAAGCGTCTGAATTTTGATCAGGTGACCAAGGGGATGCTGCAAAGGTCGTAAGTGTGAAAAACGTTCATAAGTCACAGTTCTCAGTGCTGTTGTAACTTCAACAGTTGGTCACTAAACCAACTGTTGTTAAGTCAAACACCACCTGTAGTAAACTAAACTGGTAAGGCCTGATGAAAAAAAATAAAGAATCCAATAAATTCAGGCAAAATACCTATGAAGAAAGCTATGGTTATTCTGCTGTGATCTTGTTCCTTACCAATCGGCATCTAGTGGGTGAGAATTATTTTGTCCAATCTCTGTCCTGGACAATAGAATAGAATAGAATAGAATAGAATAGAATAGAATAGAATAGAATAGAATAGAATAGAATAGAATAGAATAGAATAGAATAGAATAGAATAGAATAGAATAGAATAAGCATAAGCATAAGCATAAGAATGGAATAGGAATAGGAGTAGAGTAGAGTAGAGTAGAGTAGAGTAGAGTAAGAATAAGAATAAGAATAAGAATGGAATAGGAATAGGAATAGGAATAGGAATAGGAATAGGAATAGGAATAGGAATAGGAATAGGAATAGGAATAGAGTAGAGTAGAATAAGAATAAGAATAAGAATAAGAATGGAATAGGAATAGGAATAGGAATAGGAATAGGAATAGGAGTAGAGTAGAGTAGAGTAGAATAAGAATAAGAATAAGAATGGAATAAGAATAGGAATAGGAATAGGAATAGGAATAGGAATGGAATGGGAATAGAATAGAATAGAATAGAATAGAATAGAATAGAATAGAATAGA
>WNWU01000087.1:2814394-2829318 GCA_012654045.1 Ptyas mucosa
GAATAGAATAGAATAGAATAGAATAGAATAGAATAGAATAGAATAGAATAGAATAGAATAGAATAGAATAGAATAACAGAGTTGGAAGGGACCTTGGAGGTCTTCTAGTCCAACCCCCTGCCCAGGCAGGAAACCCTACACCACTTCAGACAAATGGTTCTCCAACATTGAGATGCAGTCACGACAGAAACGTGTCCAATTTCCTACAAGGCTGCCAATTGCCTGTCGCACAACTTTGAAGACAGTCCTTCTGTCCAGGATCTTTCTGCATCCATACCGGTAACACATTTATTATGGAATGGGAAGGAGGGGTGAATATAGAAAAAAAGTGAGTTTATATATCCAGTAGAGTGGAAAGCAGCCAATTGCAATTTCCCTTATGGAGGAATCTTCGTAAGTGCTTGGAACCACTCCAACTGGAAGTAGACCTAGACTGATCTCAGAGGCCGTTTTCCATTCCTCTCTGTATGAGCTGAGTGCTTCTTAATCAAAACGGGGACTCCGGCAGACGTGAGGGAGGGAAAATACCGGTTTTTAATCTAACAAGATTTTAGTGTTAAAAGGGGCAGCAACGCTGGCTCATCCACCTTTCTTTTTCTGATGGACAGCACTGAAAATGTGGTCCGTGTGGGGGAAAACATCGAGGAAAAGCAAGGGCCCAAATGATTCCCCAAGAACATCTGACCCAAATGTAACCCAACATCAACAAAGTGGTTTGAACTAAGCCTATTTGGGAAGGTTAAAACATTCAGCTTGCCTTGCCGTTCTTGTGTTACAAACCAGACTTTGGAAACTCCAGGAAGCCATCTTGATTATTAGGAAATTTCTCTCTAGTTCTAAGTTGCTTCTCTCCTTGGTTAGTTTCCACCCACTGCTTCTTGTCCTGCCTTCAGGTGCTTTGGAGAATAGCTTGACTCCCTCTTTTTTGTGGCAGCCCCTGAGATATTGGAAGACTGCTATCATGTCTCCCCTGGTCTTTCTTTTCATTAAACTAGACCTACCCAGTTCCTGCAACCGTTCTTCATATGTTTTAGCCTCCAGTCCAGAGGTGGTATTCAGCCGGTTCAGACCGGTTTGCCCGAACTGGTAGTGGAAATCGTGGGTGGGCCCAGGCCTGCCCACCTGCCCTGGCTCTATGCCATGCTATTTAGACACGTTTTTGAAGCTGGGCACATACGCAGAAGGCAGGCGTGTGCACGAACGGGGCGCACATGCGCACGAAGCGAGCATTTGTGCACGCGGCGAATCGGTAGTAACATAATGAGAAACCCACCGCTGCTCCAGTCCCCTAATCATTTTTGTTGCTCTTCTCTGCACTCTTTCCAGAGTCTCGTCCCAATCTTAGGAGCCTCTGCTTTAAACGTCCAATTAAACATCCCCGTTAATTGCCATGACACTGACTAGCTACAACCTCAATGAATTGTTGACCAAGGGCTTATCGGGAAACTTCCACAGGCTCCTTTCGTGTGATTTAATCATCGCTACCCTTTACCTTTATCTTTTCAAGGTAAACAAGGCCCCATCTGGTCTTGATATGTTTTATGTAGGCAGCTGGAAGGCAGTTTATAATGAATAAATGCACACCCACAGATTTTCATCCCTGTGATTTCCCTTTCGCTTATCAGTCACGGGGAATCAAGGGCCCTGCAGTTTTATTAATGTTTTCAAAGATCCTCTTTCACCCATCCAGTTGAAGTGAAGGGTCCGAACACAACGTTGTGTGTGTACACAGAAGGCAGGCGACATTTTTCTGAAAACCTTTCTCACTTTGGTTCAAAGACAATTAACGTTGTTTATCAATGTATTCATCAACATTATCCGTTTTCTCAAACCTCCTCACTCTTCTAATATTTTGGCAAGTAATCAATTGGAAAAGAGCTGTGGCAGATTGGTGTTTTTTTTTATACGATTACCGCTGCCAGCAATCTTTTTTAATTACTGAGACTAATTATATGCACAAAAATAGGCTCAGAAACACCCACAATGTAAGAATGGTTGGAGAAGACGATGGAAATAGGAGAGGTGGCAAAATTAACGTGTGATTACAGAAAGATCAACAACTATATTAATCAGTTAACTGGAAACTCCTTATGGACTTTTTGCTGAAAAAAAGGATGAAGTTATGATATAAACTTAGAGTGAAATGGTAAAACATAAATTACATTTATAAATAATATCCAAAAGATCGGAAGTCACTCCTTTATCATTTTTTCCTGTTCTATTTCTACTTCCTTTCTTACCATAAATGTAAAGGTTCCCCTCGCACATATATGCTAGTCGTTCCCGACTCCGATGAATGGTGCTCATCTCCGTTTCAAAGCCGAAGAGCCAGCGCTGTCCGAAGACATCTCAGTGGTCATGTGACCAGCATGATTAAATGCCAGAGATGGTTCATATTTTTCTACTTGTATTTTTTATGTGCTTTCAAACTGCTAGGTTGGCAGAAGCTGGGACAAGTAATGGGAGCTCACTCCGTTACGTGGCACTAGGGATTCAAACCGCTGGTTCTTTCTTACTATACCAATTCACTATTCCTTAATTTCTTTCTTTTGTAATGTATGCATTGTTTTTATCTTGTTAAAAATTATTCAGTAAAAATATAAAAAAACAAGTGCTAAATTAGTGAAAGCAACAACAAGGTTAGTTTGAAACCAGATATCCATGACAAAAGTAAAGGACAGGTGGTAGGTTAGTACATCTTTCCGCCCAACAAAAGGAGGGAGAAAGCGGTGTAAGAATGAAATCTTCAACTCCTTAGAGACAGAACAGTTGTGGATTTCAACTCCCAGAATTCCTCAGTCAGCATTGTTAGCTGAGGAATTCTGGGAGTTGAATTTCACCCATATTAAAATTGTCAGGATTGAGAAACACAGGTTTAGGGTACACAGAAGTGTTCCTGAAACTTTTTTCTCTCGTGACTCCGTCACTTTTAAAAATTATGGGAGACCGCAAAAGTGTTTTTCCCTCCCCATATATCAAACTTTACTGTATTAAAAATTAAAAATAACACATTTGCTGCTGCTACCAGTTCTCACAATTGTTTGATAGGGTTTTTTTTAAAAAAAAATTGTACTATTTTTCAATTTAGCTTGGCAAACACTCTAACAGAAATACATCTGTTTCTTTTAGAATAAAACCAGGAGGAACTAAGAGGAAGAGACATGAATTCAGATGGTGCAATTTCAACATTTTATGTGAATTTGCCCCTTTTATTCCAGAGAAGTGGAATAAAGGACAAAATTAGGGAGCTGGGAGAGTATCTTGGAAGTCACCTCATCCAATCCCCTTCTTCAGTACAGATAGTCCTCGACTTACAACACTTCATTTAGTGACCATTCAAAGTTACAACAGCACTGGAAAAAGTGACTTATGACCATTTTTCACACTTACAACAGTTGCAGCATCTCCAGAGTCCCATAATCGAAATTCAGACTCTTGGCAACTGACTCATATTTTTGATGGCTGCAGTGTCTTGGGGTTATGTGATTAGCTTTTGCAACCTTGTTGTTGTTAGTTGTGAAGTCGTCTCCGACCCATCGTGACCCCATGGACAACGTTCCTCCAGGCCTTCCTGTCCCCTACCATGCCCCGGAGACCATTTAAGCTCACACCGACTGTTTCAGTGACTCCCTCCAGCCACCTCGTTCTCTGTCGTCCCCTTCTTCTTTTGCCCTCAATCTTTCCCAGCATTAGGCTCTTCTCCAGGGAGTCCTTCCTTCTCATTAGGCGGCCAAAGTATTTGAGTTTCCTCTTCAGGATCTGGCCTTCTAAGGAGCAGTCAGGGTTGATCTCCTCTAGGACTAACTGGTTGGATCGCCTTGCAGTCCAAGGGACTCGCAGGAGTCTCCTCCAGCACCAGAGTTCAAAGGCCTCAATTCTTTGGCACTCAGCCTTTCTTATGGTCCAACTTTCCCAGCCATACATTGCAACTGGGAAAACCATCGCCTTGACTATACGCACTTTTGTTGTCAGGGTGATGTCTCTGCTTTTTAAGTAAGCTTTTTGCGACCTAATGACAAGCAAAGTCAATGGGGAAGCTGCTTTTATTTTAACCGAGTTACTAACTTAACAACTGTGACAAGTAAAATGGGGCAAGGCTCACTTAACAAATGTCTCACTCAGCAACAAAAATTTCGGGTTCAATTGTGGTTGTAAGTCGAGGCCAACTTGTACAGACTCTACAGTGGTTTCTCCAGCGCAGAGAACTTTGGTTAGGGTTTCCTATAAATCGAGCCTGGCTCCCAATGATTTCATGGATGTGTCCCTTTGGTAACACTGAATGGCCCCATTAAAGGAGAGCTCACTATCCTCCGAGTTAACCTGCTCCACTGTTGAACAACTCTTACCGGTAAAAAGGGTTTTCCAAACATTAGCCGAAATGTGTTTCTTTGCAACATTCACCCATTTATTTCCCTGGTACAACAGAGGAAATCTCTGCTTGATCTTTCATGCGGCAACTCTTCCAGGTGAGTGTTTGTTAAATGACAGGCTGTTAACCTGGTTGCTACTAGGAAGACAAGTCATGCAACATGAATAAAGTATGCAGCCAGAGGATCTTATGCTTTGCCTGGCCTAAGAAGACCGCTCTTGGTTTACTGTAGAGGTAGTCCTCCACTTACGACCATAGCTGAGCTAGAAATTTCCACTGCTAAACAAGGCAGTTAAGTGAATTGGGTCCTATCCCCCCCTTTTTGCCACAGTTGTTAAGTGAATCACTGCAGCTGTTAAATGAATCATGCAGTGGTTAAGTGAATCTAGCTTTCCCCCCATTGACTTTGCTTTCAGAAGCCGGCTAGGAAAGACACAAATGGTGATCTCACAACCTTGGGACAGTACAATTGTCAGAAATACATGGCCAGGTACCAGGTGCCCAAATTTGAATCACATGACCATTGGGGATGATGCAAGTGTTGTGTGAAAACTGGTCATAATAAGTCACTTTTTTCAGTGTTGTTGCAACTTCAAACGGTCATTAAACCAATGGTTGTAAGTCGAGGACTATCTGCACCTTCCGAAACATAAATCTCTCAAGTATCTCTGACTATTTTCTGGCTTCCAAACTATTTGTAATATTATGAACTTGCCCAAACAAAAGTAGCAAAGACGAAGATAGAAATCTGATGAGCAGGAGATCAGCATTTGCAGACGCATCCTTGAATGTGTACATTAATGCTTGGAAGCCTTTCAACGTAAACTGGGAACAATGAGTCAAAGGGGGAAAAAAACAGAAAAGATTTTGTTCCGGGCCTGGGAAATACTGTAACAATTGCATTGAGTCCGGATGATCTGAGAAATTTCACCAACTGTATTTTGATAACTTTCACCCCAGGCGTGCAATTTATCTTCCTTCCTAAAACTTTTTGATTACATCAATCACATTTTAATACTGGCAGAATCTCTCTATCGCAGCAGGACTTAAGTGTGATAAATTGGGCCTGATGATTTAAGTAGCTGCAAGAATAAAATAAGACATTAAAATAGGGTTTCTCGTTTGTTCTCAGATTGTTCCATCCAGACAGTATCCCCAGTATGGCATAGTGGTTAAGGCTTGAAACTAATACCATGAAAATCTAGGGTCACATCCACCCTTAATTTCCAATCTATTCTACAGGGGGGAAATCATGGGGGGAAAAGGAGAAGGGGATGCCATGTACGTAGGGATGAGTGCGTAGAAAAAAAAGTGGAATATAAATGTAGCAAGCAAAAAAATTAAAATTTAGACCTGATGCATGTGCAAACCCGCAAATCAAAATGAATACCCGTTAAAGTGATCTTGATTTGTGATGCCTTCAGCAACCCAAGCGAATGGGTCATAAAGATGGATTCCTTTCACCTGAAGGAAGCAATCCTAGATAAAATTTAGGACGGTTGATGAATTACCAAGGCAAGCTGAGCCCTCAAACACAGTAGACTGGACTATCTAAAGGCCTCTTGTCCAGATCTCCTTTATTTCTCAATCGGTTGTCCGGTCTCCTGTGCCTCCAAGCTGGGGATTTATACAAGGGAGACTCGGAAACATTTTGTGGGACATTATATTACAGTAAATAATTAATATGGTAGATGTGCAATAATACATAACTACAGGTTTATCTATGATGCAGCAGCAGGGCTCTTTCCTGATATATGGGTCATGTCCTTCTTCTGTACAAAAAAAAATATGGGTCACATCTGTATTACCCTCTTTCCCCCAAAATCAGACATTCCCTGATAACAAGCCCAATCGGGCTTTTGAGCGCATGGCAATAAGGCCAAGCGCTTATTTCAGAGTTCAAAAAAAATATATAAGACAGGGTCTTATTTTTGGGGAAACACGGTAGGAGTCTCTTGTTCATTAAAATACCTACCTAGCAATTAAGCATTTTCTTTTTGAAAAGCATGAGTAAGTTGTTCATTACTCAAGAGTTTTGCCCAGGAATATCCTATACATAGGAGGCTATCCATAAAGATCCAGGATCCCAATACTTTGGTGTCTCTTCATATGCAATCCAGACCCACTTACTCTACTATCACTCACTTACTGTCATCAAAGTTAGCCAATAGAACTGACATGGAAAGGCTTACCTGGAGAATGCCACACGGTCTGCAGTCTTAACCAGCTTGATTTTAGACGAATGAATACGGCTTGAGCATCCTCCCACTTTGGGGTGCCCTCCTGTCATCGATAGTGAGCAGAAGTCTAATTTTGCAAGCCCCCAGCTTCTGTCGTTTCCCTTGCAAGGGGAAAACTGGCAGGTTTCCCACTTCTTTGTGCATTTGCTCGCCCATACACTCACACCCTCTCTGCTGCAGGCTCTCTTCTGTACTGGCTTCCTCAGTGCTATAGCACTATATCTCTGCTTCCTCTCTGCCAGAAGAAAAGGAACTGAGCAGGTCCAAGCAGATCCCAGTTAAAGGGCCAGGACATCTGCATAACTCTGCTAACAGAGAGAAGAAGACAGCTAATTCTCAACAAGGGCTAGTTTGCCTTTATCCAGATGATGAAGTACACCTGTCAGAATTAGGCCCGGAAACAGGAAGAAAGTCTTTGAAAGGCATCTGGACCAGAGAGAGAAACTCCCCCCCCCCACACACACACTCCAAATTACAGGTAGTCCTCAACTTATGACCACAATTGAGGCCAGCATTTCAGGTGGGTAAGCGAGGCATTTGTTAAGTGAGTTTTGCCCCCACTTTACAACCTTCCTTGCCACATTTGTTAAAGCGAGTCACTGCAGTTCTTAAGTGAATCTGGCTTTTCTGACTTTGCTTGTCAGAAAGTTGCAAAAAACCCCAAAACACTGCAACTGTCATAAATACGAGTCAATTGATCACACGACTGCAGGGATACTGCAACGATCGTGGGAAACGCAGTCATAAGTCACTTTTTTTAAGCTGTTGTAACTTTGAACAGTCACTAAACAGACTGTTGTAAGTCAAGGACTACCTCTACACAATTTGGACCCAAAGCCCAATTTTACCTCCAAGAAAGGTAGACCTTGTATCTAGAATCCTCCATGCTGTTTTGTTTAAAAGATGCAAAGTTTATTTACGTGCAACCTTCCAGTGCCGTTTCTGCTAACTCAAGGAATAGCAGAGAGCAATAGATCTTGGAACCGGAGAAAAGTCCAAAATGTTAAAAGGAGAGATCGAAGTAACTGCAGGCACTGCATACCAAACATTCTTCTTTATCCAAAGAGGAAATGAAAACACGAACCTTATTTTCAACTTTATAGTCCTCTGACTCCTTATGATGTTGGTCACTTTACTCCCCAGTAGACAGCTCAGTTTAAACAAGGGCAACTTGCAATTGCAGTCGGAAGTCAGAGTCTTGCAATAACAATAAAATGGTTTCCCATTCTTACAGGGTAATTATTCATACACATCTAGTGGTTCAATTTACTTTACTTGAGGTCATGAGTGTCAGTATGTATGTATGTATGTATGTGTCAGTGGTGGGTTGCCCCCGGTTCACACCGGTTCTATAGAACCGGTAGTAAAACTGGCGGGAGGCTCCGCCCACTGACCCTGACGTCATCAAAATGCTTCTGCGCATTTGGGATGGGTTCTACTTACTTTTACTACCGGTTCGCAATGGGGCTGCAGGTATGCGTTTGCTTCGCTTGCGTGCATGCGCGCACTTTTCTGCACAGAAGCTTCTGCACATGCGCAGAAGCATTTTGATGAAGTCAGGGTCAGTGGGCGGAGCCTCCCGCCGGTTTTACTACCGGTTCTATAGAACCGGTGCGAACCGGGGCCAACCCACCACTGAGTAGAACCCACCCTGGTTTGTATGTATGTGAATGGATGGATGGATGGATGGATAGATAGATAGATAGATAGATAGATAGATAGATAGATAGATAGATAGATAGAATAGATGGATGGATGGATGGATGGATGGATGGATGGATGGATGGATGGATGGATAGACAGACAGACAGACAGACAGACAGACAGATGATATAGATAGACAGACACAGAGATAGATAGACAGACAGACAGACACAGACATAGATGAAGAGAGAGACAGAGACAGAGACAGAGACAGACAGACAGACAGCCAGGCAGGCAGAGAGACAGAACGAACCACACCCTGTGCTAAGCGCAGTGTCTGTATAACTGTCTAATAACCTACTTCCTAGTTACCTAGTAGAGCTACCGTTATTTTTCTTTCTCCCTTCAGGCTTCCTCTCCTTGAATGAAGGGCGAGCTAAACACACTAAAGCTTCTGCCCCACCTGGGAAAGAGGGGGGCCTTCCTAACCAGACCTATTTGTGCTGCAAAATATCTGGACGACCACAAGACGCTACAGGAAAATGGCATGTCTGGCTGCCACCTGAAGCTTGTCTGGATTTTTGCAGCCAAAATATTAGTGGACCTCCTTAAACAATGACGCATCCAGTGCTGAAACTTCAACCCCTCCCATTCCTTATCTTGGTCGCTCCAGGCAGTTTCCTATTCCAGTCCTGGGGCCAAGCCAAGAGCAAAGTTGCCAGCATTAATAAAATACAAGAGGTAAATCACAAGAATAGCATACTTTTTAATCGAGGAAAACAAACCCCTGCTAACTGTCTTCTGCAAGTTGGACTTCAGCTGCCTGTACAGGCAGTCCTCAATTTACAACCATTTGTTTAGTGACCGTTTGAAGTTACCATGGCACTGAAAAGTGACTTATGACCGTTTTTCACACTTATAACTGTTGCAGCATCCCCGTGATCAGAATTCAGACGCTTGACAACTGACGCGTATTTATGATGGTCGCAGTGTCCTGGGGTCGTGAGATCCCGTTTTGCGGCCTTCTGTCAGGCGAAGTCTGAACCTGGGAAAACCAGGTTCGCTTAACAACCGCGTTACTAGCTTAACAACTGCAGCAATTTTTATGAAACCAGTTTTTATTGCAAATTTTTTGTTACCACTCCCCCAAACATACATCTTTTATGAACAAAGTGTTGTCCAGATCATTCTTGTGTATCCTTTCATATACATAATCCATTTTACATCATATCTCCGTTTCCAATTTCAGCCATAATATTCTCTTTCCATACTTCTTTATCTTAACTTATTTTCTTCTTAATACATAAACAATATCACCAATCGCCCTTAATTCCTAATATCTTACAATAACATCAATTAATTATCTTATTTCTCCATTGCTAGATATATTTCTGAAATTCCCCATCCCACTTTTTAACATTTCAACTTCGTCTCTTAATTTAAATTGTCTTCAAAATTAAACAAAATTGCCATTTCACCTTCCATCTACTCTGTTTTACTATGAGCAATATACATCATCATATTCAAATCTTACATAAAAACCCTTTAACTTGGTTGACTATCCACAATTAATAATATTAATACAATTCCCTTAAATCTACTAATATATACCTTATTTTCCTTCCTCCTTTCCACTAACCTTCCCCTCTTTAACCATTTTCTCTTGATTTCTCAAAAATTCCACTTCTTGTTGATTTTCTCCTTTTATCCCATTCTCTTAACTTCTTTTTCTTTTTTTTAATTTTTATATGCATCTTTTCTTCTGAATCCTTTTTCTCACTTTTGAATATATTATTCGAGTAGTTCTCCCCAAGATTTCTCCTAATCTCTTCTCACTATTTCCCTCTTTACCCTTTGATTCTTTTTGGGGAGACGTTCCCCGTCTACTCTTTTTGTGCCACTGTAAATCCCAGTGAAATAATCTAACTGCTTTTTACTTTCAATGCCTTTTCATTCAATATTATTTTCTTGCTCCTCATTTATGCTCTCTTTTACTCCCTTCTGTCCTATTTCCTGCTCTGTGTAATCCAGCAAAATTTCTAACTTTTTATTGCCTTTTAGAGATTAATGCATATTTTTTAACATCTCAAATAATTCCTCATACATCCAAGGCTCCATATTGCCTATTTAACTGATTGTTAAGACTTTTAAATTATATCACATTTAATTAGAACTTAAAATCCATTTAGTCCCTTTTTATTTTTAAATTCTAATGTCCAATTCAAATATTTGTCCATTCCACTCCAAGTTGAAAATTTATTATCTTCCACAGCCGTAGAAAATCAAAACCAAGCAATGGAGGAAAACAGACACTCCTTAAAAGTTGTCAGAGTTTCCAAATTATCTTTTCCAGTAGTCAAGGTCACAGCTGCACTTTCTCTTCTATCTTCCACCAAGTATTGCAGTACTCTCTTTCCACCAGCAGATGGCTCTCTCAAATCCACAATACACTCAAACCAACTAATTGTTATCAAAAATACTTTAAATCCACATAGGAAATACTTTTCCCCAGGTTCTTTTCTTTTATTATTTTTAGTCTCCAAGTCCAATTGTAAAAGCAAAAATCTTCTTGGGCTTTAATGTTAGCCTCCGCTTTGTCCTTCTCCCTCCATGGAATTTCCCAAATGCCAATTAGCTACTAATTTCAGTTCCGGGACACCTTTTAATGTCCAAATTCAAAGTTTTCTTTTACCTGTGAGTTGGCCAATCACTCACCCGGTTCCAGCACTCCGTTCAAACACCGCTCATGCACAAAAGCTTAGTCTGGTTGCCCCAGCTTCAGAGCGATCATTTTGAAACGGCACCACCCCTGCCGTCGATCCGAAGAGCATTCTCTGACCTATGGAGGAACTTGCCTGTTCCTCTTGATCGTCCAAGATGCCTCTCCTTCTTCGGCATCCCTACTGTTGTGGTTCACCAGCAGCCTGCTGAGGAAGAACATGGGCCAGTCCTGGAGGCTGGGGAAGACCCGGATGAGAGCTCTGCGTCGGAGGCAGAGATGGGGCCAGGGCCATCGGGGAGTGATGTGCGGACTCCCGAGCCTCCAGAGGCTGACAGTAGAGAGGCAGAGGAACAGGAGGAGCATTGCATTTAGTGACCATTCAAAGTTACAATGGCGCTGAAAAAAAGTGACTTAGGACTGTTTTTGACTCTTACAACCTTTTTAGCAGCTCCATGGTCATGTGATCAAAATTCAGTTGCTTGGCAACTGGTTCATATTTATGACCACTGCTGTGTCCCAAGATCATGTGATCACCTTTTGCGACCTTCTGACGAGCAAAGTCAAAATGGGGAAGCCGGGTTCACTTAACAACAGTGTCTTGCATGTACCCTAATGTGCAGCCAAAATGTTGGAGATGTGATTGTTTAGATGCTACATATTATCACATCTGGTGGACTTGCAGGAAAGTGAGGGCTTTTTGGATAAAAATCTGGTGGGTTATGCAAAATGTTTTAAAGAAAAAAATACAATTTTCTCCGCAATTTTTTTAATTGGGTATAGTTAAAGACTTTACACTGGGTGAAACTAAATTGATTTTGTATATGGTGACAGCAGCTAGGTTGTTGATTGCCCAACATTGGAAGAGTGATGTTTTACCGACTGTTGACCAATGGACCCAGAAGATGGCTGGATTTGCAGAAATGGCAAAGGTTTCAGCTTTTTTAAAAGACCAGACGCATGAGAAGTATATACAGGAATGGAAATTATGGATTGAGTACGTACAGAATAAGTATCAGACTAGAAAATATTATATCGCTTTTAGCTGAGATGATTATGTTAGTATGTTAGTAAATATAGAAAAAAAGATATGGAAGTTTGAATAACATATATATTGTTTGGGAATATTAATATTGCATATAATGGAAGTCAAGGGGGGGAGGGAAGAGGGAGGAGGGGGAGGGTTAGGGTGGGGACGGGAAGGATTTATATATTGTTTTTATATGTATTTTACAATGTGTGGCTAGGGAGGGGGGGGAAAAAGGGGGGAAAATTTGTATTGTTAAAACTCTTTCAATAAAAAAAAACAGTGGTACTAACTTATCAACTGCAGTGTTTCACTTAACAACTGTGGCAGGAAAGGTCGTAAAACAGGGCAAAACTCACTTAACAAATGTCTCATTGAACACGATAAATTTTGGGATCAATTGGGGTCATTAAGTCGAGGACCACCTATATTGTATTTTAGCTGATGTTAGAAATAATAGCCGACTTTTAGAATCTCTGCCTCTAGAATCGCTGCCTTCAGAAGTTGTGGGTGCCTCATCACTGGAAGTTTTCAAGAAGAGATTGGACAGCCATCTGTCAGAAATGGTATATAGGGGTCTCCTGCTTGAGCAGGGGGTTGGACTAGATGACCTACAAGATCCCTTCCAACTCTGTTATTCTCTTATTCTATAGTTGAGCTTGACTCTTGGACTACATGGACAAGGTTAACCACCAGTTCTCATTTCTCAGGGTAGTTTACATCCCTGGGGATTTGGGGTTATCTTGGTTTCCCATTTCCTTGTAAATGAGGGCATGTGACATATTCATGTGGGCTGTTATTGTTGCTATTATCCCATATCTTGTTCAGTAGTGTATTGAAATCATCTTATAAAATATAAAATGCAATCAAAACCATGAAAAAAAACAGAATCTGATAAAGTTACTAAGACACTTAAAAGCCCTGGATGAAGAGAAATAGCTATAAAACATATATCAGATTTCAGAGAAGTATCATTCACTGTTGAGAAAAAAATGCCTTTGAGTAGCCATTAGATTACATTGCAGCTCTAGGTCAAATTCCAGGGCATACCTGTGAACCAGTATGGTATAGTGATGAAGGTGCTGGCTTAGAAACCAGGAGAATAGGAATTCTAGCTTTCTTTAGGCAGGAAAGCTGGCTGAGTGACTTTGGGTTAGCTCTACCCTTTGCTGCCGGCTCTATCTGGCTCGTGGGAGCCAATAGCGCTGGTGGCGGGTAGTTCAGAGAACTGGTAGCGTGGTGGTGGGCGGCTCTGCCCTCCAAAGCGGTATGTCATCATGTCCCGGTTTTGACCATCTGCGCATGCGCAGAAGGCTTTGCACATGCTCAGATGATGGCGTGCACGCAAATGACGGCGCATGCATGCACATCAGCAAACCAGTAGGAAAGGTAAGTATATTTCACCCCTGCTAGACAGTCTCTCTAAGCTCAGAATTACAGATAGTCCTTGGCTTACAATCATTTGTTTAATGACCAAAGTTACAACAGCATTGAAAAAAGTGACCTATGACTGTTTTATCACATGACCATTGCATCATCCCCGTCTGTAGTCATGTGATCAAAATTGGGATGTTTGGCAACTGGCATTTATTAAGGACAGTTGGGTTCTTGGGTCATTAGATCATCTTTTGCGACTTTCTGACAAGCAAAGTCATTGGGGAAGCCGCTTTAACAGATTAACAGAGTTGGAAGGGATTTTTCATTTAATACTTGTGTGACTAATATAACAATGGCAGTGATTCGTTTAACAACTGCCAAAAAAGGTCGTAAAATGGAGCAAAGACTCACTTAACAACTGTCTTGCTTTTGTAAATTAAAACTCTTTAGTCCTATTCATTTATACTGAGAAGATGCAAATTTCATGGGATCGCGATCCAAAATGTATAGCAACATTTTATCCCACAAAATATCAGCATTCTTACTTTCTCAAACATTTTGAGGCCAAATCTGGAATTGTATACGTTGATAAAATGAGACGTGGCCTCTCCAACAGCAGGGCATGGGTGCTCTCCATGGATTTTTAATACACAGGTGTTCTGAAGTTGCCCTAGCAACTCTAATCTTGCATAGAAATATTAAACAGTAGAAGGTGCAAAATGACAAGGATCTGTTAATCCACAGACTGCCACAAAGGGAATAAGATGATCTACTGGAAATACACGCCTTGCTGTACCAAAAGTGCTTTTCCAACGGTAACTAGACTTCCTTTGCTTTTACTTGTTTTTTTCTTTTCTTTTCGAACTAAAGAAGCTTCTAAAATGAGAAGCAAAATGTCTTCAAAGAAAAGGAAAGAAAGTCCACCTGCCTTTTGAAAAGCACCTTTCGGAAAACCATGACTCGGTTCACGGAGGATCGCTAAAGACGTAATATCTATTGTGTGATATTGTTTTAAGTATCAAATGAAAGCCTGGTACCATTAAGTGAGAAAATACTCCAAATACTAGCATAAAACAGGTACATCCAAGCAACCAAGTTCCACTCCAGGAAAACAATATTCTGTAAGTATGACTTTGGACAGTAACTCTCTTTCAAAACAACCAGCCTCACAGAGTTGTGAGAAACCAAGGACGAAGGAAGATTAGATAGGATTGCTGCCTTGAGTTGTTTATGAAAATAAAGCTGAGCTACAATTTTCACAACAAAACACAGGATTACATTCCCTTTGCCAGGAAGCAAGCAGCAAAAGTCTTAAAAGTGGCAGCAAAGGGAAGACACAAACGGTATGGCTGACAAGGAGGATGATGGAGAAAGAGATGAGAAAGGCAGGCTGGCGTATGGAGAGAAAGGGGGACAAAAGCCTACAGGTGCATGCACCTATATATTCGAGCTTTGATTGATGGGGCGGCTATCGACTATCTTGGGAGAAGGGGACACTGCGGGGCTGGGGCAGGGAAAAGCAGGGTTGCCTTCCGTTCGCCAGGCTGC
>WNWU01000087.1:2855049-2866839 GCA_012654045.1 Ptyas mucosa
ATCTATCTATCTATCTATCTATCTATCTATCTATCTATCTATCTATCTATCTATCTTATTTTATTTATTATTTATTTATTAAACTTAATGAAGAGAACTGTGGTCATTTGACTTCAGTGGCAGTGATGGAGAAGGATCTTGTAAAGTTTGGAGAATGAACACATGACATTTAGGGGACTGAGAATTTGTTTAGGATTGAAATGGATAATGATCCTGGTAGTCTTCCTTTAATGACCATAGTTGGAACTGGGCACTGAGTGAACTGCTGGCTGTGCTTATGGGGCTTACTTGAGATTTCCTTTGCTTTACAGTCCTGCCCAGTTCATAAATGCAAAGATAAAGTCATTGGTGTCTTACCTGGGAATTGTTGTTAAACGAGGCAGTCTCTATATGAGGTCTATATTTCTGGGTGATCAGGAAAACTCCTGCTGATTTTACAAGCCGTTTCTCTGACTCTGGGAAGAAATCTTGCTGTCCCTACAAGTATGTGTTCAAAAGGATGCTAGAACAGAAAACGATAGATGGAGAAAACCAGGGAAATAAAGGAAAGGTGAGAGGGCAAAAACAGCAGGAATCTTGGCTGAAAAGCAAAACCAGAAGGAGGAACAGACTGAGAAAGATGGTTATGAGTCCAATGCGGAAAGTGAAGAGCAGCTCTTTGGAATGATGATCATGGTTTGTTGCTTATGATGATGATAATTTTTATCTCTTACTTGCTGTGAAAGAAGGAATCAAATACAGTCCTCGACTTACAACCACAAAATCTCTATTGACAAGTGAGACATATTGTTAAGTGAGTTTTGCCCTATTTTACAACCTTTCTTGGCACTGTTGTTAAGTGAATCACCTCGGTTGTTAAGTGAATCTGACTTCCCCATTGACTTTGCTTGTCAGGAGGTTGCAATAGGGGATCACATCAGTGGTGGTATTTAGCCGGTTCTATCCGGTTCGGGTAAACCGGTAGCGGCGGTGGTGGGAGGCTCCGCCCACCCACCCGGACGTAATCATGTCCTGTTTTTGATGCTCTGTGCATGCACGGAAGGTCCTGTGTATGCACGGAGGTGGCGCGTGCGCTCACATTTGCAAACCGGTAGCGAAGGTAAGTGAATACCACCCCTGGATCACATGACCCCCGAGACATTGCAACCATCATAAATATGAGTCAGTTTCCAGGCATCTCGATTTTGATCATATGACCATGGGGATGCTGCAATGGTCATAAGTGTGAAAAAATGGTCATAAGTCACTTTTTTTCAGGCCATTGTAACTTCGAACCGTCACTAAATGAACTGTTGCAAGTCGAGGATTACCTGTAGTCCTCGACTTAACAACCATTCATTTAGTGACCGAAGCTACAATGGCACTGAAAAAAGTGTCTTATGACCGTTTTTATACTTATAACCGTTGCAGCATCCCCAGGATAACGTGCAAAATTTGGCAACCGGCCTGTATTTATGACGGTTGCAATATCCTGGGGTCATATGATTCCCTTTGTGACATTCTGACAAGCAAAGTCAATGGGGAAGCCAGATTCACTTCAGAACCCTGTTACTGACTGAACAACTGCAGCAACTCACTTAACAACTGTGGCAAGAAAATTCGTAAAATGAGACAAAATTCACTTGGCAACCGTCTTGTGGAAATTTTGGGCTCAATTTTGGTTGTAAATTGAGGACTACCTGTATTCTTTGTCACCTGAATGAATTGCTTCTTCTTCTTTTTTCCCTCCCCCTAATGGCAGCTTGCGAAACGTTATGGAAACATTTACACATTACTGGCATGGAATTTACCTGTAATAGTACTGTCAGGATACAAAGTTGTCAAACTTGGATTGATCAACCATTCCGACGACTTCTCTGAGCGAGTAGAGACTCCCTTTTTAAGGGCTCTTTCTAAAGGAAAAGGTAAGTTGTAAACTGTGCTTTTCCTTTTTTAAACTTCCGTTCATTTATTTGCTACTGTATATATGCCATTTACTCCGGCAAGGCTTAAAGTGCCTTTCAAAATGACAACTTCAATAAATATCAATGCCATTTGTTTCTCATTATGGACTTGCATACTATTCTATAGTATCTAAGACAGTCCTAATATTGTTCCTTATATGCCTTCTGGGCAGGAAGCCATTTTGATCAGAGTGGCATTGATATTTATCGACACACAAAAAGCCTTTGATAACGTTAAATGGGACTTCATATTAAGACAACTAAATTATATGGACTTCGGGGAAAAATGTATAAAGATGTACAAAATGACAACCTAAGCCAAACAAAAAGCCTAATCAGCCAACTTCACCCCCAGAAGTGCCCTGAGAAACAGCCCCAACGTTCAAATATTTTAAATATTTATATGTGTTTATGTGAACTCTCCGAAATTATAAATGAGAGAGACGAGTTTCCAGGAAGTCCTGAAAGGAGAAAGCTTTGTGGGCGTGAAAGCAAGAAGCGATCCTTTCACAAGAAAGGAGGATGTCAAAAAACAGACAACTGAATATGAACCAATCAAATCAGATGCAGCACTGTCCACCTTGAAGTTGCCAAAAAATATGCGGGCATAAAATATGCCATCTTGTTTCTGATGCATTCTAAAATAAGCCCTCCCTGAAAATAAGCCCTCCCCCGAAAATATTTAAACACAGTTTAAAATATTTAAAATATTTAAGCGCAGCTGGTCCCCACCATTTCATCTGGTTAGGGTTAGGGAGACAGAGCTGGAAATCAGGTAAGACAGCAAGAGGAGCCCCATCTTACTCCACGTGCCCCAAAATAATAAGACCTCCCCCAAAATAAGGCCAAGCGCTTATTCCGGGGTTCAAAAAATATAAGAGAAGGTCTTATTTTCGGGGAAACACTGTAAATGTTACATTAACAGCTATGGATTATTTAAGTCAATCTCATGGCCTGGGGAATTGCTGAAGGCCGCGTCACTGGAACGCAGCAAAAAAAGAAAGAAAAAAGATTTGGCTGTGAGTGGATGCAATAAACTATCTGGAACTTCAGGTTTTTTTTTAAAATTTGATTTATATGCCGCCCTTCTCCGGAGACTCAGGGCGACTTACAATGCGCTAAGCAATAGCCTTCATACTTTTGTATATTTATACAAAGTCAGCTTATTGCCCCCACAAACTGGGTCCTCAATTTACCTACCTTAGAAAGGATGGAAGGCTGAGTCAACTTTGAGTCTTGGTGAGATTCGAACCTGCAATAATTGCAGGCAGCTGATGTTAATAACAGGGTGCTTTAGACTACTGTACTATCCAAGGCTCTTGCATCATTGCAACCATCATTTTGAGTTTTTTGACCTTGTTTTGTGGATATGCCAACTGGTTAGCTACAAATGTGGACATGACCTCATCCATGGGTTTTCAACAAGTGATTTATGATCGTTGGTTCTTCTGGGAAGCATCTGAGCAATATATCCGCAGAGATTCTCAGTCATCCAGGTCATGGTTGTCCCAAAGGTGCTTTTTCAAAAGGCAACTGGACTTTGTTTTTCCTTGAAGACATTTCGCTTCTCATCCAAGAAGCTTCTTCAGGTCTGATTGAATGGAGGAGGATGGAAGGATTTATATTCCTTGCAGTTATCTGGTCATTGACCAGAACTGAAGAAAGCTTCTTGGATGAGAAGTGAAACATCTTCAAGGAGAAACCAAGTCCAGTTGTCTTTTGAAAAAGTACCGATCTGAGGAATATGGAATTTCCATTTTAAAATTGACTTGCGTGGACGTCAACAGCATGGCTGACTGGGGAATTCTGAGTGTTGACATCCTCCCATGTTAAAATTGCCAACTTTGAAAGGACACAGATTTATATGGATGCCCATCTTATCAAGGTGATTTTGGGCAACTAAAAATGCACTAAAAATTATACAAACAACTAGGAATTAGCAAGGATTCTAAAGCTGATCCAGTTGCAAGTCCCCTTTTAAACAATCCTTGATACGCAAACGAACTCCAAACTACGCCTTCAGGGAGAATGTATGACTTCAATATTAGCTTTGATTTGTGACACGGGGCCTGCCTCAGACTACTAAGCCGAAGAGAAGGAATCCAGTTTTAGCATGTTGTGTGAAAGAATATTTCCTTAAGCGTTGTGTCTCATTCTGTGTCATTCTTGCACGTCCTTCGCTCCCATGAAAATATACCAGTACGACTTGCTGAACGTGACCTCTTCTAAACTGATGAGTCCAATAAAGGAGAATATTTGTAGCTCAGGGTTGAAATGAGGGGCCCTTGGTGCTTTCTGAGCTTGGCTGTGCAGCCCCTTGTATTTGAACAGGGAGCAAACCAGGGGTGAAATGCTACCGGTTCAGACCGGTTCGGAGGAAACTGGTAGCAATGGCAGTGGGTGGTTCGGAAAACCGGTAGCGATGGCAGAGCGAGGCTCCGCCCACCCGTCTAATCGTCGTTACTTCCTGGTTTTAACCAGGAAGTGACCTGTTTTTTACCCTCTGCGCATGCGCAGAAGGGTTTCTGTGCGTGCAGAGGGTCTACGCATGCCCTTCCGAACCAGTAGGGAAGGTAAGTAGATTTCACCCCTGGAGCAAACCCCACTTCCTACTAGCACCGATGATGTTACGTAGTTTGAGTGATGAAACGTCTGCCAGAAAACAACCAAGCTCAGAGAGCACCAAGGAAACCTCCAGCCGATGATTTCATAACTTTGGTGCATCTCTCTTATGAGTAACAATTCCTCACTTATTTCTGTTTGATTCAGGCATTATTCTTTCCAACGGCCACACTTGGAAGCAACAGAGGCGATTTGGCTTACTTACTATGAGGAAACTTGGAGTGGGGAAGACAGGCATAGAGAATCAAATACAAGACGAGGCCGGTCAGCTAGTGGAGATCTTCGCTGATGCCAACGGTCGGTGAGACCAGCTAAAGCTGTCCTCTCAAGAGCCAGTTTATCTAAATCTTTACAAGTAGTCCTTGACTTTGTAATTGAGCCTGCAATTATGGTCATAAAACGTGATAAGTCGTTAAACAGGTCACCTACATGACTGTACTTGATCTTAGCTTTTTTGTGTTGGTCATTAAGCAAATGCATAGGTTATAAACTGAACGCTATGCTCATTAAGCAAACCCATTGTTTTCTATGGGACATTTTTTGTCCAAAAACAGAAGTGCAGGTAGTCCTTGACTTACGACCACAACGTAAGTCCCCAAATTTATATTGTTAAGTGAGAAATTGGCTAACTGAGTTTTGCCCCATTTTACAACTTTTCTCGCCACAATTGTTCAGTGAACCCCTGCAGTTGTTAAGCTAGTAACACGGTTGTTAAGTGAATCTGGCTTCCCCTTTGCTTGTCGGAAAGCCGCAAAAGGGGCTCACATGACCCCAGGACACAGCAAAGGGTCATAAATATGAACTAGTTGGCAAGCATCTGAATTTTGATCACATGATCATGGGGAATGCTTCAAAGGTCATAACTCTGAAAAACGGCCATAAGTCACATTTTTCAGTGCCGTTTAGTAAGTTTGAACGGTCACTAAACAAACGGTTATAAGTCGAGAACTCCCTGTAACTTATGACTGTTTGCAGCATTCCCATGGTAACAAGATCAAAATTCGGACACTTGGCAACAGGCACGTATTTATGATCGTTGCACAGTCCCACGGTCACGTGATCACCATTTCCCAATCAGCTTTCAGCCAGCCAAGTCAATGGGGGGGGGGGGGAAGACAGATTCGCTTAACGACTGCACGGTTCTCTTAAGCACTGCAGTGATTCGCTTAACAACTGTGCTTAAAAAAAGGTTGTAAATGAGATCTTTTCCTCATTTTAGGTAATTTGTTTGTTTGTTTTTTAATTTGATTTATATGCCGCCCTTCTCCGGAGACTCAGGGCGGCTTACAGTGTCTTAAGCAATAGCCTTCATACTTTTGTATATTTATACAAAGTCAGCTTATTGCCCCCACAATCTGGGTCCTCATTTCACCTACCTTAGAAAGGATGGAAGGCTGAGTCAACCTTGAGCCTGGTGGGATTTGAACTTGCAGTAATTGCAAGCAGCTGATCTTAATAACAGTGAATTAGTCCACTGCGCCACCAGGACTCCTTTAACAGTTTAACAATTTAGCAATGGAAACGTTGGACTCAATTGTCGTACATCGAGGACTACCTGTAAATGCTGCTTCTTGCAGTTATGTGATGACTGTATATACAGGCTGGTTGCCGAGTGCCAAAAATGCGGACATGCGACTGCGAGTGTGCGCACGCAGCCGTCGTAACATCAAATCCAGGACATAAATAGCTTTTATGTCAACTCGTAAAGCATTCCTGGCCTGCTCTCGAGTTGCCATAGGCAGGTGGGGGGGGGGGGAAACTGACGGAGCAGCACGGCAGCAACCAGAAGCAACCAGAAGCAACATTCCACACATACCTTTCTCAAGGCTGCATCCTAGGTTACCAGAGCCAGCTGGAGAGGCGTGTCCTCTACAGCCCGTGAAAGTGCTCCATTGGAGAATGTGATTTATGACACACCCCGGGAAGAGGGGGGGAAAAGGGTCATAGCTGGGCCGTAAATTACGTGGGGCAGAGCTGACTTCACTTGGGTACGTGCCGACATGTTGCTCCTAATAAATAACTGGATTTCTTTTGAAACTTGGCTCGAGGCTCATAAATTAATTGGGGCATCTGTCGTCGGAACCCTGACATGTCAAGGATAAAAAATGTAATTTTGACCAGTTGCTAATTGACTGGTTGTAAGTCAAGGATTTATTCCATTTCTGCAGGCAATGGGATGCCATACTTCTGTCCTTAGGTATTTTATTCATTTGACAATCAGTTTCTTAATTTGCAGGTCAGCCCTTAGATCCTTTGTTGCCAGTCACCAACGCTTTCTTCAATGTGATAGCCGTCTTGGTATTCGGGTACCGATTCTCTCTTGAGGAGGAAAACTTTCAGAAACTAACCAAAGGCCTCATTTTTGGTACAAGATTTGTCGGCAGCTTCTTTCATGTGGTGAGTAAGCTTTTATTTTCTTACATTGGCCTAAAAATCTACACGGGTAGTCCTCGATTTACGACCACAATTGTGCCCAAAATTCCTGTTGCGAAGCAAAACGGTCATTAAGTGAGTCTTGCCTCCATTTTACAACCTCTCTGGCCATGGTTGTTAAGTGAGTCACTGCAAGTTTTTAAATGAGCAACATGGTTTGTTAAGCGAAGCTGGCGTCCCCTTTGATTTTGCCCATCAGAAAGTCACAAGAGGTGGTCACATGATCCCAGAACACTGCAA
This sequence comes from Ptyas mucosa, assembly GCA_012654045.1. Classification (NCBI taxonomy): domain Eukaryota; kingdom Metazoa; phylum Chordata; class Lepidosauria; order Squamata; family Colubridae; genus Ptyas; species Ptyas mucosa. Next base: position 2,862,288 of record WNWU01000087.1, read on the forward strand.
CCATCCCGCGTCAATCATCGCATGACCATGGGGATGTTGCAACGGTTTGAAAGTTTGACAAATGGTTATAAGCAGGGGTGAAATCTAAAAATTTTTCCTACTGGTTCTGTGGGCATGGCTTAATTGGTGAGCGTGGCTTGGTGGTCAGGTGACCCGGTGGGTGTGGCCAATAATAATAAATAATAAAAATAATAAACAAAGTACACAAACAATAAGAGGTACCAAAAATGAACTTTCACAATTTACACATACACAACACAACACAACACAACTGACACACACAATGTAAAAGTAGCTGCATTTCACCCAAAATGGCCCCTGCAGCAAGCAGGAACCTCACACAGCCACAAAAAGCTCAAAAACCAACTTTCACACTTTTTCCACACAAAATACCATATACAGCTTTGTGAGATTTTGTGTGTTTGTGTGGTTAGAGTGAAACACTACAAAAACACACTAAATCTCAGAAAGCTGCACAAATATTTTATTTTATTATTTTATTTATATTTATATTTTTAGGTAAAAGCAGCTAAATTTAAAACTTCCTTAACTTTAAATTGCTGTCTAAAAAAAAAAATCTCCTAAAAAACCTCCCAATTAACTATATTTTTTAAAGCTCCAAAAAACACAACAACCCCCAGTTACGTACCAAATTGAAGGCACAAGGCAGGCAGATTGAGTTGCTCACCAATTAGATTGATTGCAGGCAGGCAGATTAAGTTGCTAGCTGATGCAATGGATTGCAGCAGCTGAAGCAAGGCAGGAAAAGCGAGCGAGCCCGAAAGAAGCAGCAAGCTGCCAAGTGGGCAAGTGGGCATCGGGCAATTGGGTGTGCATGGGTGGGTGGATGAGGGGGGCAGGGATTTTTGCTACCAGTTCTCCGAACTACCCACCGCCATTGCTAGCTGATCGGCCGATCCGGTCTGAACCCGGAGCATTTCTTACAACTGCAATCGAGCCCAAAATTTACATTGCTAAATGAGAAATTTGTTAAGTGTGTTTTTTCTCTCCACAACTGTTAAATAAATCCCTGCAGTTGTTAAATTAGTAACACGATTGTTAACTGAATCTAGCTTCCCCTTTGCTTGTCAGAAGGTCGCAAAAGGGGATCACGTAACCCCGGGACACAGCAATGGTTTTAAATACGAACCAGTTGGCAAGTATCTGAATTTTGATCACATGATCACGGGGAGGTTGCAAAGGTCACAACAGTGAAAAACGGTGATAAGTCACATTTTTCAGTGCCGTTGTAATTTTGAACGGTCACTAAATGAACTGTTGTAAGTGGAGGACTATCTGTAACTTATGACTGTTTGCAGCAGTTGTGAATCACTGCAGTTGTTAAATTAGTAACACGGTTCTTAAGTGAATCTGGTTTCCCCGTTGACTTGGCTTGTCAGAAGGTCGCAAAAGGTGTTCATATGACACCAGGGCACTGCAACCATCATAAATGTGAGTCAGTTGTCAAGCATTCAAATGTAAATCATGTGACCATGAGGATGCTGCAACGGTCATAAGCAGGGGTGAAATGCTCCCGGTTCAGACTGGATCATCCAATCCGGTAGCGATGGCCGCAGATGGTTTGGAGAACCGTTAGCAAAAATCCCTGCTCCCTGCCCTATGCTCAGCTGAGCTGCACAATCATTAGAGACTTTTTTAAAGCATTTTTTTACAACCTCTTCGGCGGAAAAAAGGCTTTTAAAAGTAAAAAAAAAAACCTCTGATGATCACGTGGCTTTTAGCTGGGATCGTCAGAGGCTTTTAAAAGCATTTTTTCTACAACTTCTTTGGCCAAAGAGGCTGTAGGGGAAAAAAATGCCCTTAAAAGCCTCTGACGATCCCAGCTGAGTTGCCTGATCGTCAGAGGCTTTTTTTTCTTTTAAAAACATTTAACGATCATTTAACATTTGCTGATCAGGCAACTCAGCTGGGATCATCAGACATCAGAGCCTTTTCAAAGCATTTTTTTAACAACCTCTTCAGCTGAAGAGGTTATAGAAAAAATGCTTTTAAAAGGTAAAAAAAAAAGTTGGCCTTGCCCACCCAGTCACATTACCCCCACCACCACCACCACCAAGCCACGCCCACAGAACTGGTAGTAACAAAATTTACATTTCACCACTGGTCATAAGCGTGAAAAATGGTTATAAGTCATTTATTACATTGCCGTTGTATCTTTGAACAGTGACTAAGAGAACTGTTGTAAGTTGAGGACTACCTCAAAAACAAGTAGTTTTTGCCGAATGACCATTCACTCAACTATCGTTCAAAGTTAATGACAATTCTGAATGAGTGGGACTTAGGATTGGTCCTCCAAGGATCAGGTGATTCCAATTCGGGCACTTGGTGGTCAGCTCGCAATAACAATAGTTGCAGCATCCTGTGATGACCCAGGGCATGGCACAGAGATAACAAAGGCAGCTGGCAGTTCAAACTGCCCCTTTATTGCTCCAAATTTCCCCAAACGCTCCCACGTTTTGGCAAGTCCCAGAGCAAAGTGATGACTAACACCCACATATACCTCAAGCAGCTTCTGGCTACAAATAGTCCAGCCACAACTGCACAGCAATAAATCCAGCAGGGTAAATCAGGGAGTTCAGGAAGCAAAGGATCCAGGTAATTAATCCAGAAAGCCAGAAAGAATGCAAAGACTCTTGGAAAGTTCAAACGTCAGCACCCAACACTCCAGGAATTCAGTGTTTGTTCCCAACAAATGCCCCTCCGCACAATGTCTCCTTAAATCTCAGTCCCCAGGTGTGCCTTGTGAAGAGGGGCGAGGCTCTCTCCTCCCATGTAGCCAGCTCAGTCTGCGCTGTTCTCACCTTCTCTCCACTCTCCGTGCTCTCGGATCAGGAGGGGGTGGTCCTTGCTCGTCGCCTGAACTCTGTCTCTCATTTTCACTGCTTAGCCTCTCTTGGTCGTCCTACCGCTGTTCCTCCCTGCCTACAAGCTGTCCTAATCCTGAAAGGCCCTGGCCTTCCCCATTTTCTTCCAAAGCCAACAAAGTCTCCCCCCCCAATCTCTGTCGGCTCCAGTTCCAGCTCGTCTTCCCCCACAGATTCAGGCTCCGATGAGGGCATGAGACATAAAGCAATAGCACTTAGACTTATATACTGCTTCATAGTGCTTTTACAGCCCTCTCTAAGCGGTTTACAGAGTCAGCATATTTTCCCCCAACAATCTGGGTCCTCATTTTACCGACCTCGGAAGGATGGAAGGCTGAGTCAACCTTCAGCCTTCAGTGAGATTTGAACTGCAGCTAGCAGTCAGCTGAAGTAGCCTGCAGTGCTGCACTCTAACCACTGCGCCACCTCGTCTCTCACCTCGCCACATCCCATGGTCACGTAATCACTACTTGCAATGTTCACTGCCGGCTTTCAACAAGCAAAGCCAATGGGGAAGCTGGCAAGTGTTCTCACCTAATGACCTCCTCCCCTCCTCCCTGCTCTTCCCTGTGAATTGTTAAACAAATGTGCAGGTCATTAAGTAGAGCACGGGGGTCCCTCAGGGGTAGGGGATGCCCTTGGAGGACTAGCACAAGCCCAGGACTTACCTGCCTTACACCCCCCAAAGTCTCCCCTACTTCCCTGGGATGCCGCATGCTCCATTCTCTGCTCCTTGGGTCCCCAGAAGTCTTTTCCCACTCTTGCCAGATTCCCGCCCCCAGAGATTATGCTTGACTTCCCCCCCTCACCAGGCCAAACACCCTCATCCTTACATCATTTGAAGAGCTCCAAGGCCTTCCAGAGGGAACTGACTACTTCATCGCATGGCCACAGGGCAGAATTCTGGAAGCAGCCGCCATTTTGTCCCATACTCAAAATGGCCATGTTCGGGTTGCTGCCACTCAGGGCCGGGACAAACAGCTCCACCTAAAGAGATCTGCACATAGCATTAGCATTTAGACTTATATACCACTTCACAGTGCCTTTCAGCCTTCTCTAAGCAGTTTACTAAACTGGTTTGATTCTGCAACCCAAGAAGACAGACGCAGACTTCAGAAGATAATTAGAACTGCAGAAAAAACCATGGCTACCAACCTGCCTTCCATTGAGGACCTGTATACTGCACGAGTCAAAAAGAGGGCTGTGAAAATATTTACAGACCCCTCACATCCTGGACATAAACTGTTTCAACTCCTACCCTCAAAACGACGCTATAGAGCACTGCACCCCAGAACAACTAGACACAAGAACAGGTTTTTCCCAAACACCATCACTCTGCTAAACAAATAATTCCCTCAACACTGTCACACTATTCACTAAGTCTACATTACTATTCATTTTCTCATTGTTCCTATCACCCATCTTCTCTCACTTATGACTGTATGACTGTAACCTTGTTACTGGTATCCTTAAGATTTATATTGACTGTTTCCCTATGACTATCATTAAGCGTTGTACCTTACGAATCTTGACGAATGTATCTTTTCTTTTATGTACACCGAGAGTGTATGCACCAAAGACAAATTCCTTGTGTGTCCAATCACACTTGGCCAATAAAAAATTCTATTCTATTCTATTCTATTCTATTCTATTCTATTCTATTCTAT
>WNWU01000087.1:2866849-2883432 GCA_012654045.1 Ptyas mucosa
ATTCTATTCTATTCTATTCTATTCTATTCTATTCTATTCTATTCTATTCTATTCTATTCTATTCTATTCTATTCTTAAGCTTAGAAGCCTGCTGTGGTGCTGTGCAGGCCTCGTTAAGGCAGCAAAACAAGGCAGCTTCTCCGGTGACCGCCATTTTGTCCCTGCCCACAAGCTTTTATGTCATGGGGCACAAGCAATGGTCCAATCCCTGTCAGCAAAATGTTAATTGCCTAATTGAAAATAGGTTGTCTTATTATAACAGCGATGATGATTTTACTCTCTTTCAGGTGTATGAAGTGTTTCCCTGGTTGATGCGTCACATTCCTGGGCCACATCAAAAGACACTGTCCCACATTGAGTTTATCTATGATCTGGCAAAGGAGGAAATTGAGAAGCACAAGGAAAACCAGTCCTTGCACGAACCCCGAGATTTTATTGACTACTATCTACTTCAGCTGAAAAAAGTGAGTAACATCTCTCATCGGAATTCCTCCTTTACTTATTTTGGAACCCGAGCCCAAAGCCCACCCATTTGAACAGTTCTACTGTAAGGGCATCATTCAGATTACTCTCTCTCCCCCCCTCCTCGCTCCAACTGCCTTCCTACTTCAGATAGTCCTTGACTTACAACCACAATCGAGCCCGACATTTCTGTTAAGTGAAGCATTTCTTAGATGAACTTTGCCCCCTTTTACAACTTTTCTTGCCACAGTTGTTAAGTGAATCACTGCCGCATGTTACATTAGTAACATGGTTGTTCAGTGAATCTGGCTTCCCCATTGGCTTTGCTTGTTAGAAGGTCACAAAAGTGGATCACATGATCCCGGGCACTGCAACCAGGGGTGAGATTCTATCGGTTCGGACCGGTTCAAGGGAACCGGTAGCTGCGACGATCAGCTGAGAGTGAACCGGTTCGCTCCGATGATCTGGTTGGCCCGCTCCCCGCCCCTGCGCTTTCCTTTCCTTTATCTTCTCAGCTGATTGGTGCAGCAGTTGCCGCGCCTCAGCTCTGTTACTCCCAAGTGGTAACACAGAAGGTTACTATTTGTAAAACTCTGCGTGCGATCACCGATCACTGGTTGTTAAACCGGCAGCATCCCACCACTGACTGCAACCGTCATAAATATGAGCCACTTGCTAAGTGTCTGAATTTTGATCACATGACCCCTGTTGCAATGGCTGCAAGTGTGAGAATGGTCACAAGTTCCTTTTTTTCAGTGCCGCTGTAACTTTTAATGGCCACTAAATGAACTGTTGTAAGTTGAGGATTACCTGTACTGAAGGAGACTGTTTCCTTTGCTCTACATGGCAGCCTTCTTAGGTAAACATCAGAGCCAGGTAACTCATACATTCATAGGCAGAAAGACGCTTCAGAGCATGCAGTCTCTGTCTGGAGTCTTAGTGGACAACCAGTTAAATGAGCCAGCTGTCTGTGGTGGTAGCCCAAAAAGCCAATGCAACCCTAAGCTGCATTAACAGAGGGATACAATCAAGATCAAGGGAGGTACTAATACCATTCTATCAAGCCTTACTAAGACCACATCTAGAATACCGAATCCAGTTTTAGTCACCACATTAGAAAAAAGATTTTGAGACTCTGGAAAGAATGCACAGAAGAGCAACTAAGATGATTAGAAGGACTGGAGACTAAAAGATACGAAGAATGGTTGCAGGAAGTGGGCATGGCTAGTCTAGTGAAGAGAAGGCCCAGGGGAGACAGGATAGCAGTCTTCCAATATTTGAGGGGCTGCTACAGAGAGGAAGGGGGTCAAGCTATTTTCCAAAGCACCCAAAGGTCAGACAAGGAATAATGGATGGAAACTGAACAAGGAGAGATTAAACCTAGAAATGAGGAGGAACAGTCAGTGCATGGAACAGAAGTTGCCTTCAGAAGTTGTGGGAGCTTCATCACTGGAAGCTTTCAAGAAGAGACTGGACTGCCATCTGTCAGAAATGGCGTAGGACAGGAGTGTCAGACACAAGGCCCAGGGACAGATCCGGCATGTGGGGTGCTTAGATCCTGCCCATGGGGCCATCCTAGAAAACAGCAAAGAACCAACCTACAGTGCCTTTGCCAGCAAAAACGGAGCTCGGGAGCCTGTTTTCACTGGCAGAGTGCTTGGGCCACCACAGGTACCCCGACACAAGTGACGTTGAGCTGGCCACACCCACCCTGGCCAAGCCTCCCCACCCCTCTGAGGTCACACACAACTCTAATGTGGCCCTTGATGAAATCAAGTTTGACACCCATGTTTTAGACCAGGGGTGTCATGCTCAAGGCCCTTGGGACGGATCCGGCCTGTGTGGATGCTTAGATCTGGCTGACAGGGCTGCCTTGGAAACAGCAAAAGACCAGCCTGCGGTGCCTCCGCCAGCGAAAACAGAGCTTGAGAGGGCCGTGCATTCTGGCAGAGGGCTAGCACAACAAACTAAAAACAAAACAAAAGGAAAAATGTTTCTCCTTTTGCATTTGAGCATGCAAAAAGGAAAGGAGAACGGAAAGAGGAAAGACAAAGAAAAAAAAAGGAAAGATGGGAAGAGAGCAAGGAAGGAAAAATAAGGAAAGAGGGGAAGGAAGAAGAAAGAATGAACAGGGAAGGAAAAGTAAGGAAGGAAGGAAGGAAGGAAGAAGAAAGGAGAATGAACAGGGAAGGAAGGAAGGAAGGAAGGAAGAAGAAAGGAGAATGAACAGGGAAGGAAAAGGAAGGAAGAAAGGAAGGAGGGAAGGAGGGAGATTATAATGAGAATGAGGGAGGGTCTGCTGCCTTAGCACTTGGCCACCACAGGTGCCCCCAACACGAGTGACATCGAGCTGGCCATGCCCACCCCGGCCACACCCACCCCGGCCCCCATGAGGTCAAACACCCCTGATGTGGCCCTCAATAAAATCGAGATTGATCCCCCTGTTCTAGACTGCTGGGTTTTGAGGTCTCTTGACGATCCACCATATAAAAATGAAAACAGTAAAAACTAAAATTTTTAAGTGTGCGTGCTTTTGAGTCAAGCTTGAGGTCTTGTGACTACCTGGATATGTTCTTGCAGTTTTCTTGGCAAGGTTTGAAAAGTGGTTTGCTGTTGTTTCCTTTATAGGGTTGAGAGAAGGTGACTGGTCCAAGGTCACCCAACTGGCTTCGTGCCTAAGGCGGGCCCAGAACTCACAGTTTCCCAATTTCTAGCCTAATGTCTTAACCATGACATCCAGCTGGTTCTCAATCGTTTATGAGACAGATATGATCAAATCAAAACCGAGACTATTAAAAACAGGTTGACATTACCACCCACTTAAAGCCAATCTTAAGGTTTTTAAAAAACGTTAGTTCTCACTGCTCCCATTAGCAATAGCACTTAGATTTACCGGTATATACCACTTCATAGTGCTTTACGGCCCTTTCTAAGCAGTTTACAAAGTCAGCGTATTGCCCCCAACTATCTGGATCCACATTTTATCCACCTTGGAAGGATGGAAGGTTGAGTCAACCCTGAGCTGGTCAGGATCGAACTCTTGATAGTGGGTAGAAGCAGCCTGCAGTACTGCATTCTAACCTCTGTGCCATCACGGCCCTTTATTATTATTATGGCCTGTCTATTATTATTATTACTATTATTACTATTATTACTATTATTATTATTATTATTATTATTATTATTATTATTATTATTATTATTATCTTTATTCATTAAATATGAAACTCAGTCAACTGAACATTCAAAAATGCATCACAAATACCATTGACTGGTGCTAATGGTTGATACGGGTTGCTGCCAGTGTCCTAGGTATCAACCAAGTACCTTCTTAAGATGTATGATGTTCCAAGTAGCGCAGTTTTTTGCAGTTCCGTTGGTGTTATTGCAGGAAGCTGCAATTTGCTGATGTATGTTATAAAATTCTTGGACATGGTACCAAGTGCCCCGTTGACAATGGGTATCACTGTTACGTGTTTCATCCATAGCCGTGTAGTTTCGATGGCCAGGTCGCAATGTTTCATGATTTTTTCCAGTTCTTTTTCTTCGACTCTGGCATCTCCTGGTACTGCGATGTCAATAAATTGTACGTTTCGGTTTTCAACAACTGTGATATCTGGCGTGTTGTGTTCCAAGGGATGATCTGTCTGTATTCGAAAGTACCACAAGATCTTCACCTTCTAATTTTCTATAACTTTTTCCACTTTATGTTCCCATGACTTTTTGGATACAGGCAAGTCGTATTTTTTACATAATGACCAGTGGATTAATTTAGTAACTCAGTTGTGTCTAGCTTTGTAATCAGTTTGTGCAATTTTGCTGCATTCACATATTAAATGTGAAACAGTTTTGACTTTGTTGTTGCAAAGTTGGCAGTTTGGATTGTCGGTGGATTTTTGTATTTTTGCTTTCATGGCATTAGTTTGTAGTGCTTGTTCTTGAGCAGCGATTATTAAATAATAACAAATAATAAATAACTTTATTGTCATTGTACGTGTATACACAGTATACCCATACAACGAAATTCACTTAACACCCAAAGACCAGACCCAATCTCCAAACACACTCCCACCCACCACAATTCCCCACCCTTAAATCACCCAAACATCCACACAACAGACCAAGTAATACTGTCCAACAGCTCACTGATGGTGGCCCTTTAGTTCATTGCTGAGTGCAATTATAGCTCTGGGATAAAAACTATTCAGAAGACGTGTGGTCTAAGTTTTAATTGTTCTGTATCTTCTGCCAGAAGGCAACAGTCCAAAATAATTGTAAGCAGGATGGGAAGAGTCTCTGAGAATGTTATGCAACTTCCTCAAACAGCGAGATTTGAAGATGTCATCCAGGGCTGGTAGCTGGAGTCCAATGATATTCTGAGCAGTTTTAATAATTCTCTGTAGAGCTTTTTTGTCCACTACAGAGCTGCTCCCATACCGTGCAGGAATGCCGTATGTCAGGACACTCTCAATGATGCTGTGATATTAAACCTTCCATTTGTTTCTTGATGGTTCCCATCTTAAGCCATGCCCATGTAAAGTCATCACATTTTCCTTCAATGTTTTTCAAGTGCTGTCCATGCAAAGCTTTGGTTTTCCATCTATTTAATCTGTCATCCAGCTGTTTTTCCTTATATTGTGCCTTTGTTTCTGTTGTTTTTATAATGTTCTGATAGTGGGCAGAGGTAGCCTGCAAGACTGCATTCTGATCACTGTGCTATCACGGCCCTTTATTATTATTATTATTGCCTGTCTCAATTATTATTATTATTATTATTATTATTATTATTATTATTATTATTATAATAATATTAGTCTCACAGTCAGCCAGATGTTCAGACTCGCTTTGGTGTTTTTATTCACCTCTCGAGTCCTTTACCAAGAATGTGGGATAGGCAGATGTGAATGTTTGATGGTGTTAAAGGTATCGTTAGAAGAGTAAGCTGTTCCATTAGCATAATTATTATTAAATTTATTTGCTGCTCATCTCGCGGTTTGATGTGACTCCGAATGGTTTTCGGGGGTAGTGAAATATACAGATGTCCAAATATAAAAACAGATTAAAATTACAAAAAACTAAAAGAACCATGGGTCTGGAGCAAAGAATTGGAGATTCCTTCGCTGTTAATGCACCAACCAGCATTAACAGCATCTTCTCTTTCAGGACCCCAATGCCAGCTGGCATAGTCAAATTTTAAGGCTTTTCTTTGAAGGTTAAAAGAGGGGCAGATCATACCTCCTACAGCAAGATGTTTCAGAGAGCTGGAGCCATGGCATTAAGGGCTCTTCTCCTTGATCCCATCAGCCAATATTCCTTGGCTGATGGGGTCCCGAAAAGGCCTCTTCTGCCAGCAGCAGTGGGGTGGCCCAATCCCATTGGGGAAAAACACTTCCATAGATATCCTGGATCCATTCCATTGAGGTCTTTGTTGTGGCCCGCCGGTGGTCAGCAGAGCTGGCAGCAGAGTCGGACAGTGAGGAGGTCGGGGAGGAACTGTGGCCTGTCCTGGGGGCTGGGGAAAGCTCAGACGAGGGCTCTGTGTCAGAGGCAGAGAAGGAGCTAGACAGCAGTGAGACAGAGGAACAGCTGGAGCCTGTTCTCAGTGTGCGCATGCACAGAGCTGCCAGAAGACAAGAACAACTCAGAAAGCAGGGTTGACTTGGGAGTAAAGCCACACCTTGGAGGTGATTGGCCCCTCCCACAGGAAACCAAAGAGGAACGAACAGGAAGTGGGCTTTTGCAGGAAACAATTCATTTGTCATTTCAAGAGTGGAAAGTTCTGTTTGTGACTATAAGAGACTCTGTGCCAAGTTTTGCCTTGCCCTGCATTTGGAAACTAGTTATCTGGCAGCTTTCCAAGTGAGATAAGGTCTGTGTTGATAAATATTCCTCTGAAAGACTGTTTGCCAAGCCTTGCTGACTGTGAATGAAAGGAATTCACAGTTGTGTAAATAAAAGGGGTTTTGCCGGGACCAAGACTCTGCTTCATGCTTTCTAAGGAAGCCTAGGTCAGAACAGTCTTTAAAGGTAATAACCTACATGTTGAATTGCATTTGGAAGCATGTCGATAGCCAGAGCAGTTCTCCTAAAAATAGAGTTACACGTGTCATCCTAGGGCAGTGATGGCTAACCTTTTTGCCATCGCGTGCCAAAAGTGGGGGGAGCACGGTGGGGTCACACGCACGCATGCCCACATCCATAATTCTACGTGCCCCACCACCCCCTATGCTCCCCCCGCTTTTGGCACGTGATGGCACGGTGGGCCCGTTCTTTGCTCTCCCCAGGCTCCAGAGTCTTTCTAGGAGCCTGGGGAGGGCAAAAACGCCCCCCCAGAGCCCCTCCGGAGGCTGGAAACTGTCTGTTTCCTGACTTCTGGTGGGCCCAGAAGGCCTGAAAATCAGCTGGCTGGCGCACGCATGCGTGCCGGAGCTGGGCTCGCGTGCCCACCGATATGGCTCGGCGTGCCACCTGTGGCACCCGTGCCATAGGTTCGCCATCACGGTCCTAGGGGTTCCAAAACTGTCCGTGCTGCTGGATTCTGGACCACTTGTCACTTCTGAATACTCTTCAAGGATAGCCCCATCTAGTGCGCATTGGAATAATGCAAGTGGGAGAGAACCAGGGCATGAGTGACCGTTGTAGGATCCTATCTGGGTCGGTCATCGGGACTAGAGGTTTTGCCTTCTGAGTTTTCGGATTTGTGCTGGGGCCCATCTTCAGTGAACTTCTCTCTAGCAAAGTGTGTGCTGTTCTGTGTGTGGTATTTATATGGTGCCTGTTGTGTGTGGCTTTTTGGGGTGTTGATTGGGGTGTTGATGGCTGGCTATTAAATAGTTGGCTCTCATTTGTTTGGGCTGCCCAACCTTCCCCTTCTAAGTAATTGATAAGCTAGAGGTAAAGCTGGAGGAATGTTATCCATGAGGTCACAATGGGTCGGAGACAACTTCGCAACTAACAACAAAATATCAGCACTCCTGTTGACTGATGAGGGGGCCCGTTTCTGAATGACTGGGCGCAGGGACTCACGATCCAGAAAAGGTGCAGTTGGCACACAACATGAAGTTGCGTGGAGGCTCTCCTAGCCATGACTGCCACCTGCTCTTCAAGGAGGAGTTGTGAGTCTAGGACAGGCCTGTCAAAGTGGTGGCCCACAGGCCGAATGTGTCATGCGCAGGTCATGCCCACCCCAGCTCCGCTAAGGCAAAAAAAGTCACGATACGTCACAGGATGCAATTGAGTTTGACACCCATGGTCTAGGACAGTGATGGCTAACCTTTTTGCCATCGCATGCCAGGAAGGGGGAGGGGGGGTGTCATGCGCATGCGTGCCCACACCCATAATTCTATGTGTCCTGCCCCTGTGCATCCACGCAATCCCCCTCCCTTCCGCTCCTGGCATGTGATGTCCCAGTAGGCCCGTTTTTCTTTCTCACCTGGCTCCAGGGCCTCTCTAGGAGCCTGGATAGGGCGAAAACGGTCTCCCCCCCCCCCAAGAAGTCCCCCAGAGGCCAAAAACGGCCTGTTTAATAACTTCCGGTGGGACCGGAAGGCCCATTTTTTGCTGTCCCTAGCCTCCAGGCCCTCTCTAGGAGTCTGGGGAGGACGAAAACGGCCTTCCCCACCCCATGGAGGTCCTCCGGAGGCAGGAAACAACCTGTTTCCCTACTTCTGGTGGGGCCAGAAGACCCGAAAATCAGTTGGCCAGTGCACGCATGCATGCTGGAGCTGTGCCAACATGCCCACTGATATGCCTACGCGTGCCATAGGTTCACCATCACAGGTTTAGGAGAATCCCTGAGTTGCACAGAAATGCCACCTTCTCCAGAACTAAAGATGACTCGGTCCCATCAACCCACATCGTTAGTGCCATCTGCCCCATAGGAAGAACCCTAGAAATCTCTTGGATTTTTACTCATATTTATTGTAATTTATTTATGGTTGCTTGCATTGAATGATCATTATCTGCAGAAGGCGGACTATCAATCATTTTATTAAGTATATAAACTCAGCATGGAATGTATCACAAATATCTGGGGCAGCGGTTGAGAAGAGAACCACGAATTAGACCAACAACTATTCAGGTGGACCGATTCAGATTATCTCGGAGATAATTAAGAAAATGATGGCTTACCTAATTCATTCCATCTCCTCAGAATTTTAAAATCTCCTTCAAGTCATCTTAGATTCCTAGTGAATTCATGGAATAGAACCATGAACGTTTTCGCCAATAATGCAGAAGTGTTTCAACATTTTCCTTTCTTTCTTTGATGTTTTCCCAACTTCTTCCAGTCTATTGACAAACTTGAAATTCCCATCTGAATTATATATATAACCAGGTCCTTCCCTGAGGACCTTGTTCAAGATCAGCCACGGATGGCTGCAAAAACTATGGTCTTTTCATTATTCTCTTTTTTTTTATATTTAATATTTTTATTTTTTTATATAATAATTCCATCTTCAGTTAAACAGTGTGCCACCTGGGTCCAAATATCTTTGTAAATGTCTTTTCATTATTCTTGATTATATGAAAGAACAGCTAATACAGGTAGTCCTTGAATTGCAGCGGTTCGCTTAGTGACCGAAGTTTCAACGGCACTGAAAAAAGTGACTTGTGATCATTTTTCACACTTATGACCGGGGTGGGTTCTAATTTTTTTTACTACCGGTTCTGTGGGCGTGGCTTATTTTGTGGGCGTGGCTTGATGGTCATGTGACAATTCTTTAGGATTTAGCCGTGGTACTGGTCTACCAGGCTTTTAACTGCTTGCAGAGCTGTACCAGTCTACCCATTTGTTTTTGCAGGCACTGGTCTACCCATTTATTTTTGGAGGCACCAGTCTACTCATTTGTTTTGGAAGCAATGGTGCACCACCACACTGCCTTTTAACACTGATCAGCTGTAGGGCGGCCCTTTGAAGCCCTGTGGCAAGACTTTAAACAGTTTTTTTCCTTCTAGCCAATCAGCTGGGACTCAGGAGGCAGCAATAGATTGGGGGTGGGGCCAAATAAAAGGTAAGAATAACGCAGGGGGGCGGGGGCAGCGGGGCGGGGGGGGCAGAACCGGTTCGGTGATGTCATATTGTCATTGCTACCGGCTCGGCCGAACCGGGAGGAACCCACCACTGCTTATGACCGTTGCAGCATCTCCATGGCCACATGATTTACATTCAGATGCTTGACATCTGGCTCACATTTATGACGGTTGCAGTATTCCAGGGTCATGGCATCCCCTTTGGCGACCTTCTGACAGGCAAAGTCAATGGGGAAGGCAGATTCATTTAACAACCGTGTTACAAATCTAACAACGGCAGCGACTCACTTAACAAATGTGGCAAGAAAAAGTCATAAAATGGGGCAAAACTCATTTAACAAATTTCTAACTGAGCGACATAAAATTCTGGGCTCGATTGTGGTTGTAAATTGAGGACTCCCTGCTCTGGAGACTACATTATCATAGCCGTAAGGTCACACGGATTTGAGCTTTTTACTTTAGTTTTTACTTTTTTAAAAGCATTTCTCTTTTCCTCTTCAGGCAAATCTGACTATTGTCCTCACATTCTTGTCAAAGAGGTTAAAAAGAGGTATAAAGCCTCACACAAGATCAAAGAAGCAAGAACTGCACAGATTTTAGCGAGGTTTTGTTAATGCTCATCTGAGTAAATATAGACACTTAGCAAAGTATAAACGGAATTTCCCAGCCTTCTTTTTTTTTTTTTAGTAAGTCTCTTTGAAGCATCTGAAATCTTCTTCCTAGGTATCTCACACCTGGGTTCAGTTGATGTTTATGAGGTAAACTGCCTGTTGCCTCACCTACTATCTACTTTTATATCTAACTTCCCTTCCATTCCTTTCCAAGCCTCCTCACAATTTCTCACATCGCCTTGTAGACGCTGTAAATGTCTTCCTAACTCTAGAACCAAGATCTGATGTCCAGTTCTAGACTGCAGAAGAACGTGGCCTTGTTCATGTCCCTTGATATCATGTTCCTTGATATAGAGCTGGGTCCCCAAACTTGGCAGCTTTCAGACTTGTGGACTTCAACTCCTAGATTTCTCCAGCCAGCTGGGAGTTGAAGTCCACAAGTCTTAAAGCTGCCAAGTTTGAAGACCTCTTGTTCTGTCCCCGTCGCACGCACGCACGCACGCACGCACACACGCACACAAACAGACAGCCAGGAGTTAATGAATCAAACAGTCAGGAATTCCTTTAAGATAACAGTCTTGGCAGTGAACCATGAACTGCCTGCCAAGAGATTTTACTCACTAAGGGAGGTTTTTTCTCCTCAGTCCGATATACCAAATTAATTCCACAAAGCAAAGAATTGTCAAAGTCCAGTTCGAAGAAATCCAAAAAGAGATTCTAACAGGGTTCTAGAAACACGATATGACTTCTGAGCTTTTCAATTTGTCCGTCACAAGGCCTGAATAGCCGACACATCCCCTTTTATCCCTTGTGGGGTGTGGTCCAGTGACTCAGCTCAATCTCTGACCCGCCCACGCCTCTTTCTCTGCTGCGCGCGCTTATCCTTCCGACGCTGTCAGGGATCCAGCCAAAACTCATCCCCCTTGCTCTCTATCTGTGGCTGCTCCGAAGTGCCTTGCTCCTGGCATATCTCTTGGCCTTCGGAGGAAACCTGAGGCGTTGCCAGAGAGGAGGGTCCTGGAGAGGGAGGTCTTGCCAAATCCTCTCCTTCACTTTCTGAGTCCTCTCCCTCTGTTAGGACAGGCTCGGGGGTCGGAGTCACAACATCTCTGATGTAGAGTTTGCTACAGGTGACTTTGATTTCTCTTTAGAGCTCTTGATAACTTTGGATGGGAAGGTTTGTACAGTGGTTTTGATTCCCCTCGTTGGATCACTTCGAGAAAAAAGGACAAAGAAATTTTGCTCGGTCTATTGGCAATTGAAATCTATCTTAAGGACATGTCTGGTGTGTGTCCTAGTGGACAGTCCTAGTGGACAATCACTTAAATATAAGACAGCAGTGTGCAGCAGCATCCCAAAAAAAAAGACTAATGGAATCTTTGATTGCATAAACAGAGGGATAGATTCAAGATCACGTGAAGTATTAGTACTGCTTTATAAAACCTTAGTAAGACCATACATCTGGAATACTTCATCCAGTTTTGGTCACCTCGTTAGAGGTGGGATTCAGCCGGTTCTGCCCAGTTCAGGCGAACCGGTAGCACTGGCTGAGGGATGCTTCGTCCACCCAGAATGCGCGAGCACTGCGCATGCACAGAAGGCCGTGTGCATGCAGAGATGAGGCATATGTGCTCACATACAGAGCCTGTAGTACAGTGGTTTAAAGCACCCTGTTATTAACATCTATTAACATCTGCTGCTTGCAATTACTGCAAGTTCAAATCCCACCAGGCTCAAGGTTGACTCAGCCTTCCATCCTTTCTAAGGTGGGTAAAATGAGGACCCAGATTGTGGGGGCAATAAGCTGACTTTGTATAAATATACAAAAGTATGAAGGCTGTTGCTTAACGCACTGTAAGCCGCCCTGAGTCTCCGGAGAAGGGCGGCATATAAATCAAATAAAAATAAAATAAAAATAAATAAAAAATAAAAAAAAATTGCGAACTGGAAGGGAAGGGAAGTGAATCCCACCACTGACCTCGTTATAAAAATATGTTGAGACTTTGGAAAGAGGGCAGAGAAGAACAACTCAAATGATCGAGGGCCTGGAGACTAAAACATATGAAGAATGGTTGCAGGAATTGGTTATGTCTAGTCCAGTGAAAAGTCACTTCCAACTCTATTATTCTGTACTCTGTAGCTATCATATGAATAATCTCTATGAAGTCGTTTTCAACCATGTCAGTCATCATCAGATCCTAGCTATCTCAGTAAAAGCTAGATGGGGTTTAGCACTTGGATGGGAAATCTCTGGGAGATTCCAGGTTGATAGGCTATACCAGTGATGGCTAACTTTTTTGCCATCGCATGCCAAAAGCGGGGGGAGCGTGGTGGGGTCACATGCATGCGTGCCCACATCCATAATTCTATGTGCCCTGCCCCCCCCCGCTTTTGGTACGCAATGGCACGGTAGGCCCGTTTTTTGCTCTCCCCATGCTCCAGAGCCTTTCTAGGAGCCTGGGGAGGGCAAAAACGGCCTTCCTAACACCCCCCCCCCCAGGCCCTCCGGAGGTCAGAAACAGTGTGTTTTCTGACTTCTGGTGGGCCCAGAAGGCCTGAAAATCAGCTGGCTGGTATACACATGTGTGCCAGAGCTGAGCTCGCGTGCCCACCGATATGGCTCCACGTGCCACCTGTGGCACCTGTGCCATAGGTTCGCCATCACTGGGCTATACTGAAAAGTTTAAAAACAACCTGGAAGAAGACAGTGGTTTACCAATATTGTTACAAGAAAATTATGTGTCTATGTAATCACGTAATTACTACATAACTGCATTACTATTACTATTAATCTTCCCATTGTTCCTATCGCCCATCTTCTCCCCATTAGGACAGTATGACTGTAACTTGTTGCTGTATCCTTACGATTTATATTGATTGTTTCCTAGTATGATTTGATTGCTTATTTGTACCCTATGACTATCATTAAGTGTTGTCCCCTATGATTCTTAACGAATGTATCTTTTCTTTTTATGTACACTGAGAGCGTATGCACCAAAGACAAATTCCTTGTGTGTCCAATCACACTTGGCCAATAAAGAATTGTATTGCATTGCATTGCATTGTAATGTATTGTAATGTATTGTAATGTATTGTACATACTAGCAAAATAATGTTTAGGATCATTCAATGCAGATTAGAATTCAAATTAGAAAAGAGATGCCAAGTGTTTCAGCTGGCTTTAATAAAGGCCAAGGAATATGAGACATTACAGATAGTCCTTGATTTACAGAAGCTCATTTAGTGATCGTTTGAAGTTACAGCTGCACTGAAAAAAGTAATATGATCGTTTTTCACCCTTGTGACTGTTTCAGCATCCCTTTTGCCTCCATCATTTTGCCTTTTTTTCCCCCTCCCTGAAAGGAATAAGCCCAGTTCCAGAAAGGGATACTAGAGGAGCTTCAAAATAATCCTTTCCTGTCTCCCCATTGATGGGCATTAGAGATTACCGTCCCAGCTCAAAACTCTTTGCGGAGATGCTTATCAATGAAAACGTTTGATCCAGAGGTGAAATACTCCCGGTTTGGACCGGATCGCTTGATCCGGTAGCGATGGCTGCGGGTGGTTCAGAGAACCGGTAGCAAAAATCCCTGCGCCACCCCCCCTCCCACACGCCCAGCTGAGCCGTGCAATCATCAGAGGCTTTTTTTTTTAACTTTTAAAAGCATTTTTTCTACAACCTCTTTGGCCGAAAAAATGCTTTTAAAAGTAAAAAAAAAAAGCCTCTGATGATCGCGCGGCTCATCTGGGATCGTCAGAGGCTTTTAAAAGCATTTTTTTCTGCAACCTCTTGGCCGAAGAGGTTGTAGAAAAAAAAATGCCTTTAAAAGCCTCTGACGATCCCAGATGAGTTGCCTGATTGTCAGAGGCTTCTAAGAGCATTTTTTCTGCAACCTCTTAAGGTAGAAAAAATGCTTTTAAAAGTAAAAAAAAAAAGGTTGGCCACGCCCACCCAATCACATTACCCCCCCTCCCACCAAGCCACGCCCACAGAACCGGTAGTAACAAATTTTACATTTCACCACTGGTTTAATCTATACCTTCACTCTAATGCTATTTCTTCTGAATAATCTAAACAGAGCAAGGACGATCCCAGCAATACCTACAATGAAGATAATCTGGCTGAGTGCATTGTCGATTTTTTTATAGCCGGGACAGAGACAAGTGCCACCAGTTTGCAGTGGGCGCTGCTTTTCATCACCAATCATCCAGATGTCCAAGGTGAGAGCTCTGTAATGAAAGACAAAGGAACTTGTGTTCTCTAGCAAGGAGTTGTCATCGGTCTTTGAATTCATACGGGGTAGATGATGATGAAGAGCTAAAATAAGAAAATTCAGCCAAATCATCCAATTTAGATCTTTAATGGAATCTACTTCTAGCAGGATGTGTTTATTTTTCATATTTGAGAAGCATTTGAGAGACAGAGGGACAATTTTGTTATTCTGTATATCCAAAGAGGGAAGGGCAGAGGTGGGCTGCTTCCAGTTCAGACCGGTTCAGGTGAACTGGTAATTCTGGCCAGCGGGTGGGCCTACTCACCCACCCCGATGCTATCCCGTCCTATATTGCCGTGTTTTTGAAGCCGCTGTTATGACCTAGGTCCAAGTAGTTATTACTAGACACAATCAGTCCTAAACAAACATATTTTATTAGAACAGCTGAGAATTACTTCATTCTCAGCTTAGTCCAAATTAAGTCCAAAACAAATTCTTCATAAACAGTCCTTCGGCCTTATCACCAACCTTTGTCTACTTTGGCACCCTGCCGAAGGCTTTTCTTGGTAAAAGTTCAGAAGCAAGAGACGCTGACAAGAAACAAATGTAGCAACGCTGCTTTCCTACAAAGATCCCAAGAGCCGTTGCTGCTCTTTTAAGCCTTCTGGGAGAGGCCAATCATCTCCTGGCCTTAATCCCGAGTCGTCCTTTTTGCTTTAGCTGCTCTTGCCTTCTGGCAGCTCTTCGCATGCGTGCACTAGGAACAGGCCTCCTGTTCCTCTGCCTCTCTGCTATCCGCCTCTGGAGGCTCTGGAGCGTGCACATCGCTCCCAGATGGCCCTGGCCCCATCTCTGCCTCTGACGCAGAGCCCTCGTCCAGGCCTTCTCCTGACTCCAGGACTGGCCTATTGTCCTCCCCAGCCTCATTGTCCGACTCCGCTGCCAATCTGCAGGCTGCTAGCGGACCACAACAGCCGCATACATGCATGGAAGACGTGCATGCACATTTTTGGTGCTGGGCGAACCGGTTGTTATATTATGTGATGCCTACCTCAGGGGAAGGGGTATACTGCATCTCCTTCTGTAGAGTCAACATTGTCACATATTCTGAGTAACTCTGTTTAGTGGAATTTTAGATATGTCTACTGACGTATAGGTCTCTTTGAATCCAGTGAATTCTCGCACCTAATCTGGAATAGGATTGAAATCTTAACAAATCAAGATCTCCTGTAAGTTCAAGCGATATTTTATTTATTTATTTTGCCATATACTGTCACATTATCGTCATAATTTTCCTTGATCGGCAATACTTCATTTGTTAACCGTGTTTTCTTTTTAGAAGAAAGTGTATGTAAGAGACATACGATTTTTGCATCTGTAAAGGATACCTGTGTAAATTATCATATCCTTAGAAAGGATTTACTAACTCAAGTTTAAATATAACTGGGCTTTCTGCCAACCAAAGTAAGATTAAGTTTAGTTATTCTTTGGATTCTTGTAGGCTGTTAAGAAAGTTAATTAACAGCCTTTGTTTGGAAAAAAACTTATTTAATTTAGTAAAACTAAGGTTTGTACAGACTTTGTATGTGCTGCATTCTTTGGGGTCCATAGCTGGGGCAGAACAGTTCAATTGTTCTGTCAGAATATTCCTCCTTAATTCTAGGTTGCTTCTCTCCTTGATTAGTTTCCATCCATTGCTTCTTGTCCTGCCTTCTGGTGCTTTGGAAAATAGATTGACCCCCCCCTCTTTTTTGGTGGGACACTGCTATCATGTCACCTCCAATCAGGGGTGAAATCTAAAAATTTTCCCTACTGGTTCTGTGGGCGTGGCTTAATTGGTGGGTGTGACTTGGTGATCAGGTGACCCGGTGGGCAGGGCTTGGTGGTCAGGTGACTGGATGGGCATGGCCAATAATAATAAATAATAAAAATAATAAACAAAGTACTCAAAACAATAAGAGATACCAAAAATCAACTTTCACACTTTACACACACACAACACAACTGAATCACACACAATGTAAAAGCAGCTGCAGTTGTCCCAAAATGGCCCCCGCAACCAGCAGGAACCTCACACTGCCACAAAAAGCTCAAAAACGAACTTTCACACTTTTCCCACACAAAATGCCACATACAGCTTTGTGAGATTTTGTGTGTTTGTGTAGTTGTGTAGAGTGAAACACTACAGAAACACACCAAATCTCAGAAAGCTGTACAAATATTTTATTTTATTTTATTTTATTTTATTTTATTTTATTTTATTTTA
>WNWU01000087.1:2890530-2907411 GCA_012654045.1 Ptyas mucosa
TATCTATCTATCTATCTATCTATCTATCTATCTATCTATCTATCTATTTATATGCCGCCCTTCTCCGGAGACTCAGGGCGGCTTACAATGCGTTAAGCAATAGCCTTCATACTTTTGTATATACCTGCTTAGTAGGGCTTTCGGGGCCCCCCCAAGCGGTGTTTTTTTTATACAAAGTCAGCTTATTGCCCCCACAATCTGGGTCCTCATTTTACCTACCTCGAAAGGACGGAAGGCTGAGTCATCCTTGAGTCTGGTGAGATTTGAACTTGCAGTATTTGCAGGCAGCTGGTGCTACTTAACAGCACTTTAGTCTGCTGCGCCACCAAATTGCAGACTAACGTAAACCATTTGCACCACTCAGGTGACCCTGAAAAAGCACCTTTGGGACAATATATCACTTAATTTCTTACTTGCCGCTGTCCTCTGTTTCCTCTTCTCAGGGGCGCGTATATGTTTGGGAGAGCAGATATCGAGAATGGAGATTTTCCTTGTCTTTACCAACCTGCTGACGAACTTCCGGTTTCAGCTGCCTGGAGGAGTTAAACAATTCAGAGAAGAACCTTTAAGTGGACTTACAGTGCACCCCCATTCTTATAAAGTCTGTGCTATTCCCCGCCACAGTTCGTTGTAAATATCCAAATAACGATAGTTGCCTATTTATTACTGTGAAATTCTAAATGTCTGATTGGTCTTCGAACGGATCTGTTAACTCTGTTAATACGGTGCAGCTGTCTACAACATCCTTCCATTCCCTCCAAGCTCCAGGCACTGGAGTCAGGAATATCCTGATTAATCATCCCCAGAATCGTTGCGAAGAAGATGGGAGGCTGGCATCTCTCTTCTCGTGTCTTGATGCTTTCCTTTGGAGCAAAAAATAATTGAAAAAAAGCCCCCCCACCCACAGTAGTATGATGGCGTTGAGATGACCTCTGACAGAGTTGGAGAGGCTGTACCCTATCTCCACCATTCCACAGTCAAAGGCCTGTTTTGACCTTCCACGTGACTGCTACAAGATGATAATGGAAACGGCCACAAAGATGGAGTGCCTAGAGATACCCTTTGTGGAATTGTCTATGGCAGGCCTGTCAAACTGGCGGCCCGCAGGCCGGATGCGTCAGGCAAAGGCCACGCCCACCCTGGCTCTGCAAAGGCAAAAAACCGTGATCTTTCACGATACGTCATGTGATGCAATCGAGTTTGACACCCGTGGTCTGTGGAGTATCTCAGTTGCCTAGGTCATGATTGTACTTAAAGCAGGGGGGAAATGTAAAATCTGTTACCACCGGTTGTGTGGGTGTGGCTTGGTGGGGGTGGGGGTAATGTGACTGGGTGGGCGTGGCTAACTTTTTTTTAAAAAAAAAACTTTTCAAAGCATTTTTTCTAATGCTTTGAAAAGCCTCTCTGCCGATCAGGAACTCAGCTGGGATCGTCAGAGAGGCTCTTTAAAAAAATGTCTCTCTGCCAATCAGGGAACTCAGCTGGGATCGTCAGAGACTTTTCAAAGCATTTTTTTTTACCATCTCTTCGGCCAAGAGGCTGCAGAAAAAAATGCTTTGAAAAGCCTCTGAGGATCCCAGCTGAGCCGCGCGATCATCAGAGGCTTTTTTTTTAACTTTTAAAAGCATTTTTTTCATCGGAAGAGGTTGTAGAAAAAAATGCTTTTAAAAGTAAAAAAAAACAACCCTCTGATGATCGTGTGTCTCAGCTGAGCGTGGTGGTGGGGGGCACAGGGATTTTTGCTACCGGTTCTCTGAACCACCCGCTGCCATCGTTACCAGATCGGGCGATCCGGTCCGAACTGGGAACATTTCACCCCGACTTAAAGGTGCTTTTTCAAAAGGCAACTGGACTTTTTTTTTTTCCCTTGAAGACATTTCGCTTCTCATCTTCAGTTCTGACTGAATGGTGGAGGATGGAAGGATTTATATGCTTTGCAGTCATCTGGTTGTTAGCACTCTTTCTGAGAGTCATTGAGGCCACTTGGAGGTTCATCTGTGCCCTCAGGGGTCACCTGAATAATGCTGATGGGTGCACAAAGAGAGTCCAGTTGCCTTTTGGAAAAGCGCCTTCGGGACCTTCGGGAAATGGTTCTCGCCAGAGGTAGGGGAACTCTTCATCTTGCTTGGATGATATGACTAACCTGGGAGAGTTAGTTCAATCCCCTAAAGTCTTGTGGTTCTGCAGAGCTAAATGTATTGCCATCAGAGCAGTGGTGAAATCTAAAATTTGTTACTACCAGTTCTGTGGGCGTGGCTTGGTAGTGGGGGTGGGGGTAATGTGACTGGGTGGGTGTAGCCAATTTTTTTTTTTTTACTTTTAAAACCATTTTTTTAATAACCTCTTTGGCGAAGAGGTTGTAAAAAAATGCTTTCAAAAGGCTCTGACGATCCCAGCTGAGTTGCCTGATTGGCAGAGACAAAAGCCTCTGCCGATCAGGCAACGCAGCTGGGATCGTCAGAGGCATTTAAAAGAAAAAAAGGGTTTTTTTCTTTTAAAAGCCTTTGACAATCCCAGCTGAGCCGCGCGATCATCAGAGGCTTTTTTTTTTAACTTTGAAAAGCATTTTTTTCTGCCGAAGAGGTTGTAGAAGAAATGCTTTTAAAAGTAAAAAAAAAAATCCTCTGATGATTGTGCGGCTCAGCTGGGCATGGGGGGGTGGCAGGGATTTTTGCTACTGGTTCTCTGAACCACCCGCCTCCATCGCTACCAGATTGGGCGATCCGGTCCAAACCAGGAACATTTCACCCCTGCATCAGAGTTGGGTCAATTGATCTAGTTTTTGCATGCCTACCATCTTCCCTTGGCCAGCTGGCCATGATGTGCAAACAGTGTTGTATTTACAGCTCAAATGAATCAATGTCACTCAGAGTGTTTCCAGAGAACCAGATACACAACTGAGTCAACACGATTGCCTTCCAATCAGGGCTTAATTGCTGACCATTCCATTCTTCCAGCCTATGTCCATACTGGGACCACTTTGTGGCTTATTTGGTCACCAGGTGTCTCAGGAAGGAATGTCACAGTCCTGTTTGTCATTTTATGATCACAATTGTGATTGTTTTAAAGCTAATTCTCTTCAGGTGAAGAAGATACTATCTCATTTTTGAATTTGAGAAATCGGAGAAAGAATTTTAAAATGCAGCCTTATAATCTTGGCATATGAGCCGCGATGGTTAGAATGCAGCATTGCAGGCTAACTCTGCTGACTGCCAGCAGTTCAATCCTGACCGGTTCAAGGTTGACTCAGCCTTCCATCCTTCCGAGGCTGGTAAAATGAGGATCCAGGTTGTTGGGGGGAAATATGATAACTCTGTTAACCACTTAGAGAGGGCTGTAAAGCACTGTGAAGTGGTATATAAGTCTAAGTGCTATTGCTACTTAGCACAATTCTAGAAATGTTCCTTATAATTCCAGGTCAATTGCACCCACATGTAGCCACACATTCTTCCTGTTGCATGAATTAAATCACATGTAACATGTCATTAGGATTGTTACTGACACAACTAATTGATTTCCAGTATGCCTACTTTTCAACTACACCATTGCAGTCAAAACTGAACCAGAATTCAGGGCACACTGATCATTTAGTAGCCAGGAATTCTTCAAACAATGTTATATGTGTCCATTAAACAAAGCTGAGATACAAGCATTTTATTTATTTCATTTTATTTTGAAGGTTTTGTTTACCATATTACTGTGTTCCAGATGATTAATTAAAGCCATCTTTAATATTAAATCTTAAAAACAACATCAATTTTAAGCATGACAATAAAGCAGAATTATTATAACTTGAGTCCACCCACTCTGCTACTACCGGTAGTCATCCTCATCTTCTCTTTGCACATGATGGGTTTGCACATGATGTATCCAAAATACGATAATTTGAACCTGGTCATTGGTACAACAAGTAGGAATTTGGGTTGATTTGGTCAGTGATTTGCCATTGGTTTGCTTCCTTGTCTCTCCATGGCATTTTTCAAGCGTCTTCTCCAACACCAAAATTCAGAAGCATCCATATTGTTTCTGTTCGGCCTCTTCGGAATCCAGCTTTCTCTTCCACACTGAGAACACTGTTGTCTACTACTCTATTCTGGTCTTTGTAGGTATCGATGTTACTGGCAATGTGTGAAAAGCTGGCTGTCAGGGTTCCAAGTAACACATCTCATTTAATGAGAACTCGGAGGCAGGCCAATTCCTCAAAGAACATTTTATTGAGACATATCCAATTGGCATGTTCCTGGTGAAAAACTGGCTGTAAGTGCTCCCCGGTTTTTCAACCAATTAAAGGTAAAACTTTGTCACTTCCCACCCAGAGTCTCCAGTCACATAGTCCAACCAGCATACAGTCCAGTTGCCAGATGACCTCAGTCTCCACCATCCGAACACCTGCAGCCACAGTTCACCCAACTTCTGTTCTGCCCCAGCTACGGACCCCAAAGAACGCAGCACACACAAAGTCCGTACAAACCTTAGTTTACTAATTAAGGACTATTAATGAGTTCGTCTTAGTAGTTGTTCAAACACAGGTACAGTTTAAATCAGTCTTTTCTGAACAAGGGCTGTTAATTTAACTTCATTAACAGCTGACAAGAATCCAAAGAATAATAACTCAATTCTGAAGCACAGTATTTCAGATAACCGTAAGCTTACTGTGGTTGGCAGAATGCCCAGAAGCAATTTGCAGAAAAACTGACAAGAAGGAGCAAGAGCCGATCAGACGTTTCTGGAATCAAGACGCAAAGGAATATGAACGAAGTTGTTTCCTGCAAATTGCATCAGTTGTTGTCCTTCCTTAAATAGGCTAGGAAAGTGGCCAAATTAGCCCCAAGCCTTACTCTCGAGGAGACCTCCTCCTGAGGAGCCACTCCTGCCTTTTAACAGTTCTGTGCGCTCGTGCATCGAGAAGAGGCTCCTCCTCTTCTTCCTCTTCACTTATGGGAGCTTCTGGAGGTTCTGAAGGCCCTGGCTGAATCCCTGCCTTTGGCACCACATCTTCTCCAGCCTCCTCATTGTCTGACTCGAGTGCCAGCTGCACAGGCTCCTGGCGCAGCACCACACCAGCCTCCTCACTGTCGGAATCAGCTAACTGCACAGGCCGCTGACGGGCCACAACAACTTCAGGGCTGACACTGGCATTGTACAGAATGCCTAGGAAATCTATAGAATGTGTGACGTTTTTGGGCAAAGAGTGAAATAGCTGTGTTATTTTAATATGCTATATCAGTGGCTCTCAACTTGCGGTCCATGGACCCCTGAGGAATGCACAAAAGCTTGAAGAAATGTTATGATTTAAATTTTGAGTTAAGTCTTGGGAGTCCGTGGCCCTGGTCCATGGCCACAAAAAGGTATTTAAAGGTGAAGAAAAGATTGACAACCACTATGCTATATTCTTCCCTAGGAATTATATACAATATCTAGGCATTATGTAGAATGACAAGAACTACACTGTTTCTCCAAAAATAAGACATCCCCTGATAATAAGCCCAATCAGGCTTTTGAACGCATGGGCTAAAATAAGCTCTCTCCGAAAATAAGCCCTCTCCGAAAATAAGCCCTCTCCGAAAATAAGCCCTCCCCAAAAATATTTAAACACATGCACAGCCAGTACCTGCCATTTCCTCTGGTTAGTGTTAGGGAGACAGAGCTGGAAATCAGGTAAGACAGCAAGAGGAACCCCATCATGCTCCACACACTCCAAAGTAATAAGACCTCCCCGAAAATAAGGCCAAGCGCTTATTTCGGGGCTCAAAAAAATATAAGGCAGGGTCTTATTTTTGGGAAAACAGTATTTAGGCAAAGTATGAAAAAGTCATGAAAAGGGTTAGGGTTAAGTTGAGGGTTAACCTTAATAATGCTGTACTTTAATGTATTGTAATGCTCTACTTTATTTTGCATTTTTCTTTTGTTTTCATATAAGTCTTTTCAATAGCAATAGCACTTAGACTTATATACCGCTTTACAGTGCTTTTACAGAGCTCTCTCAGCGGTTTACAGAGTCAGCATGTTGCCCCCAACAATCTGGGTCCTCGTTTTACCCACCTCGGAAGGATGGAAGGATGAGTCAACCTTGAGCTTGGTGAGATTCGAACTGCCAAATTGCAGGCAGCCAGCAGTCAGCCGAAGTAGCCTGCAGTACTGCTCCCTAACCATTGCGCCACCATGTCTCATATACAGGGTTAGGGTTAGAGTTAATCGTAACCCTAATCTTAACCCTAACCCTAATCCTTTATTGGAAAGACTGATGTGAAAATGAAAGAAGAAATGCAAAATAAAGTATAGGACTCTCATCCTGGAAAAAGAAAGAGCGAAAACATCCAGTATTGACCTACCTGTTGCAACAAGGAAGGCTTGAATGGCATTTTAGCGGGAATATTTAATACTTTGCCGGTTTGTCTTTTGGCCTAGGCATAAAACGCCTAGACAATGTGTGAAATATTAAGGGTTTAATACTTCGATGTCCTACTTTTGGCATTCTGTATATTTCCTAGGCATTCTATAAAATGCCTAATTTTACACATTTACGGTAACATTGACATATCAATTTAATCAGAGTAGAGCTGGAAGGGACTGTGGAGGTCTTCTAGTCCAACTCAAGCAGGAGACCTGTCGAAGAGGAAATCAATCAATGAACCGTAGATCTTTATAACAATAAAAACAATAGCTATTCAAAAACTAAATAGTATTTCATTACTTTGATTAAATATCCTGCCAGATTTTTTATATATATATATATATATATATATATATATATTTATTCGCTCTAAGTGATGTTAGTTCTGGCTATTCTTCCTCAGAAGAAAAAGTCTTGTAAACCATCAGAACTGCATCAGAACTGCCCTTCTAACTGACTTCCAAACTGCCCACAGTTTTCTAACAGAAGAGCTGAACAGAACTCTCCAAACTGCCAACTGCCTTCTGAACTGCCAACGGTTTTCTGTCAAGAATCTCCTTTTATACTGTCAACTGTGACAGTTAGGGGAGGGAACATAAAAGCCCTGGAGATTCAAACCCATCAGCTGCCTTCTGATTGGCTCACCCACTTGTCCATTCCAAAAGCCATTAATAGGCACAGCGATTGAGAAATAACTTTTCTCTCACAAGACCCTATACCATTTCAGACAGGTGGCTGTCCAATCTCTTCTTAAAAACTTCCAGTGATGAAGCACCCACAACTTCTAAATGTAACTCGTTCCACTGGTTAATTGTTCTCAGTATTAGGAAGCTTCTCCTTAATTCCAGGTTGCTTCTCTCCTTGATTAATTTCCATTCATTGCTTCTTGTCCTGCCTTCAGGTGCTTTGGAGAATAAGTTGACCCCCTCCTCTTTGTGGCAGCCCCTCAAATACTGGAATATTGCTATCATATCACCCCTTTCTTTTCTGTAGACTAGCCATACCCAATTCCTGCAACTGTTGTTCCTATGTTTTAGTCTCCAGGCCCTTAATCAACTTAGCTGCTCTTTGCACTTTTTCCAAAGAGTCAACATCTTTTTTGTAATGTGGTAACCAAAACTGGATGCAGTATATCACAGTATCCAGTGATGGGATTCAAGTAATTTAACAACCGGTTCTCTGCCCTAATGATTTCTTCCAACAACCAGTGTGCCAAACTGCTCAGAAAATTAACAACCGGTTCTCCCAAAGTGGTGCGAACCGGCTGAATCCCACCACTAACAGTATCTGAATATCCTTTCCATGGCCTTGGTTGCTACCCTTGTCAGATATTGCCTACGTATGATGCCCCAGGCACCAGAAGGGGTTAAGTCTTCTAAGTCTACAGACATCCCATGTGACTGTATAAACCAATGAACTCCCTTATTGGAGTCATACCCACAAATCAATTGGATATCTTCCCTAATTCTTTCCATCCATCTCTGCAAGACAACAGTGAACTTCTCTCCCTCTCAACCTCTGAGTTATACAGTCAGGGTAATAAATGCAGCAGGACACCCTGTTCATTATTGTATATTTGTAAATAATAAAATAACTTTTAAACCTGAAACTGTATGGCCTAAATAACTTCCGCATAGACTGAATGAGCACGACCATCAGTATATATCTGACAACCCTATTAAAATACTTCCTTGCAGCAGTTTCCTTTACTGATGACAGTGGATTTAAATTATCTACCTCTTTAATACCAACACTTTCCTAATCTTTATTACAGGCTTAGAGTCAGAGAACATAATATGCATCAATTATGTTTATCAGATAAATAAATTCATATGCCTATAATCTATGGATATAATTAAAAGCAAGCATAAAATATAATAACACAGCAGTAGTAATCCAAACATTAGTGGTGATAACCAAGATAATTATGTCTGAAATGAACAGAATAATAAAACTCAGCAACCTAAAAAGATACACCAGACTCCAGGTCAGAAAGAAGAAACAACAAATAAGTTTTCAAATTAAATTTTTAAATTCATTTTTTAAAAAGAAAGATAAAAACTCACAATCCAAAAAGATCTTGACAGATTTGAACAATGGGTCCTATCCAACAACATGAAATTTAATGTGGAGAAAAACAAGGTTTTACACATGGGCAGGAAAAACCAAAGTTATAAATACAGACGAGGTGAAACTTGGCTCAAAGAGAGTGTGAGAGGGACCTTGGAGTCCTAGTGGACGATCGCTTAAACATGAGCCAGCCAAAAAAGCTAATACAATCCTTGGTTGTATAAACAGCGGCATAGAATCAAAATCACGTGAAGTATTAGCACTGCTTTATAAAGCCTTAGTAAGGCCACACCTGGAATACTGCATGGCCACGAATACTGCATGGCCACAAATATGACTATGCCATACGCTTAAAAATAAACACGCTCCATTATAAATTTAAGTTGTTAAAAGCAGTGGTGAAATTCAATTTCTTTTACTACTGGCTCTGTGGGCATGGCTTGGTGGGTGTGTTGTGACTTGGTGGGCGTGGCTTGATGGGTGTGGCAGGGGAAGGATAACTGCAAAATCTCCATTCCCACTCCACTCCAGAGGAAGGATACTGCAAAATCCCTATTCCCTCCCCACTCTGGGGCCATCCAGAGGTGGAATTTGCTGGTTCTTCGAACTACTCAAAATTTCCGCTACCGGTTCTCCGAACTACTCAAAATTTCCGCTACCAGTTCACCAGAACCTGTCAGAACCTGCTGGATTTCACCCCTGGTTAAAAGATAACTCCCTTCTTTTTGTAATCTCTTCTTGAATCATCAAAATCATGAATCATAAAGTCATTAGAAAAAAATGCAAAAAAAGGCTATAGGGGATTTCAGGCAAGACACTGATAATGTGTGTGTTCTTTGATCGGAGGTTTAGACACCTTGACAAGTTCCATCATCTTCACCAACCATTCTTCCATTGTTGCGTAGTGCTGAATGTTTCAATCTTTCTGTGTACAGTAATGTTGCTACTAGTTGTCATGTACAAAAACTGCGATGAAAACCTTAAAAAAAGCTATGTGGGTTGATGGGATTGATGATAGATGATCTAATGAACAGAGGCACTGGATTACCTAATTCAACGAGGTTGAGAAACCAGCTTAGTTTTAATGATGTATTGTAAAGAATTATGCTGCTTGCTGATTATATCAGCTGATTATATCAGTAGCGGAAGTTCTCTATGTAAACAAAGATCCTTTATCATGCTCTGAATGTCAATCACTCATTGATGTAATAATAGAGGTGTCATCCTCACTATGAATAGCTACTGGCATTGACAGAATATCACACTGAAATGAAAGCCTCATATTTTTTGGTTTCTGAACATAAAATAAGTCTTAGTTGAATTGAGCCACTCTGGATAGAACTTTAGGTATATCCGTAATTTCTATTTCTAAATGCTTTGTTATGGAATTATAGTGTCACTTGGACCACAGGTCGGATACAAAATGTTATAGGTAGTCCTTGACATACAACCACAATTCACCCCAAATTTCCGTTGCTAAGCCCCATTTTACGACCTTTCTTACCACAGTTGTTAAGTGATTCGCTGCAGTTCTTAAGTTAGTAACACAGTTGTTAAGTGAATCCAGCTTCCCCATTGACTGCTTGTCAGGAGGTTGCAAAAACCTGGGACATTGCAACCATCATAAACGTGAGCCAAGCATCCGATTTTTGGTCACATTTATGATGGGTATGCTGTAATGGTTGTAAATTATTTTTTTCCGTATTGTTGTACCTGTCAGGTTCCGATGTCATCTCAAATAAATTTCACTCCCAAGCAATTAGTCTTTGCTGAAATATCTCATTTATTGAGAACGACAGATCTGGTCCCAACTTCGTCGTAGCCAATACTAACCCTCTGACCCCAAAACCTTCCCCTTCCGTTCCCCCAAACCTCAACTTCTTATTGGCCATCTTCCAGCTCAATCTTCTCAGCTCCTGCCTCCAACCCCAGGAATTCCCCCCTCCCATCCCATCTCCAAGCAACACTACCTACAAAAAGAATAAGTAGGTAAAAGTTCAAGCCTCATCTCCTCCTCTTTATGGCAGCCTAGAAAGGCTGACATCACCCTTCGAACAGTCACTAAAAGAGTCGAGGACTACCTGCATTATTCTTGGTGTTCCACATTTTCTCTTTCAAGCTAGACATCTGCAAAAAACGATGAAAGTGATTTAGCAGCTTTTGGGAATCCAAACCCAGCTCAAAAACAGTAACTGCGAGGGGGACCTTTGAGTCTCAGTGGACGATCAATTAAATATGAGCCAGGGGTATGCGGCATGCAGTATTGGTTGTATAAACAAGAGGCATAGAATCAAAATTGCGTGAAATATTAGTACCGCTTTATAAAGCCTTAGTAAGACCACATTTGGAATACTGCATCCAGTGTCGGTCACCACATTACAAAAAAGACTTTGGAAAAAGTGCAAAAAAAAAAAAAAAAGAAAAGAAACTAAGATGAATAAAGGCCTGGAGACTGAAACCTATGAAGAATGGTTGCAGGATTTGGGTTTGGCTAGGCTAGAGAAAAGAAGGACTAGGGGTGACATGATAGCAGTATTCCAGTATTTGAGAGGTTGCCACAAAGAGGAGGGGGTTAACTTATTTTCCAAAGCAGCAGAGGGCAGGACAAAGAAAG
This sequence comes from Ptyas mucosa, assembly GCA_012654045.1. Classification (NCBI taxonomy): domain Eukaryota; kingdom Metazoa; phylum Chordata; class Lepidosauria; order Squamata; family Colubridae; genus Ptyas; species Ptyas mucosa. The sequence goes on from WNWU01000087.1 coordinate 2,901,609, forward strand.
AATGGGTGGAAACTAATCAAGGAGAGAAGCAACATGGAATTAAGGAGAAACTTTCTAACAGTGAGGACAATTAACCAGTGGAACAGAAGTTGCCTTCAGAAGTTGTGTGTACTTCATCACTGGAGGTTTTTAAGAAGAGACTGGACAGTCACTTCTCTGACATGGTATAGGGCAGTGATGGAGAACCTTTTTGGTGCCGAGTGCCCCAAAATGCAAGTGAACACCCCCCCATGCATGCCCCCTGCCCCACTTGCCCATTTTTGGCTTCCAGGTTGGTGCAGGCTGCCTTCCAGGCCCAAAATGGGGTTGGGGGGGGGCGCGTGCACCACAGGTAAAATGCATTTACCTTTGCTACCAGGTCGCAAATGTGAGCGGGTGCGCCTTTTCTGTGCATGCGCAGGGTCAAAAGAAGGATATCATGACATTCGGGCAGGTGGGTGGAGCCTCCCGCCACCGGTCCTACCGCTGGCATGCACACGTTCAAACCCCCAAATGCAATGTAAGCACCCTCCATGCATGCACTCCCCGCACACATGCGCGTGCGTGTCCCCTACATGCGCCCTGCCCCCCATGCATGCGCGGCAGAGACCCGGAGACAAGCTGCCCAGCAGGAGGCGTGCGCACATGAGTGGTGGAGTTTGGCTGGGGTGACGGCTTGCGTGCCTGCACGCGTACCATAGGTTCGTCATAATCGCTTGAGCAGGAGGCTAGAAGATCTTCTAGGTCCCTTCCATCTCTATTCTGATTGATTGATTGAGATCCTATGAAGATTGGAGCAAAAGCAGATGAATGAAAAATAATGTTGGAATGCTGATGAGATGATTTTTATGGAATTCTTGGGAACAATGGTTGGGAATGAAAAACCGGGTTGACCATTCCATTGAACCAGGAGTTAAAGCCAGGAACGTAGTTGGCATCCTGGAAGATCCAACCAAATTATTTTTGGTGAAGATATTGGTTCAGGAATGCATTAGGATGGGGACAAATTGTCTCTGGGAGCGATGGGTGTGCTTATCTGCAGTGAGTCATTAAAGGAAGAGGTTGAGATGTTTCTCAGGGGTTTGGAATGTTTATGTGTCAGGGAATTGTGCAGCAGGTGTCCAAATGAAGTCAGAGACACCAACACAGACTTGCAGTTTTATATAAACATATTTAAGATCTACGTTTACAGCAGACAAGGTGGTCAGGAACATCATGAAGTAAATCTTAATAGCACACAGAGCACATCTAAGAAAAAGGTGGGAAAAAAGGGATCTCCCTCTTTACACTCACAGTAACCAATCATAGCGTAGATTGCCTCACGCAGGAGCCAGCCCTCTCCAGTCAATCAAGGACAACTGTGTGTTCTGGCCCATTGGCCACTTTAATATTCCAGCTACTAAATTTAATATCCTAACACAGGGGTGAAATGCTCCTGGTTCGGACCGGATCGCCCAATCCGGTAGCTATGGCGGTGGGTGGTTCGGAGAACCGGTAGCAAAAATCCCTGCCCCCCCCCACATGCCCAGCTGAGCCGCGTGATCCTCAGAGGCTTTTTTTTTTACTTTTAAAAGCATTTTTCCTACAACCTCTTCGGCCGAAAGGATTGTAGAAAAAATGCTTTTAAAAGTAAAAAAAAAAGCCTCTGATGATCACGCGGATCAGCTGGGATCGTCAGAGCCTTTTAAAAGCATTTTTTAAACAACCTCTTCAGCCGAAGACGTTGTAGAAAAAATGCTTTTAAAAGTAAAATAAAAATTAAAAAAGTAGGCCACGCCCACCCAGTCACATTACCCCCCACCAAGCCACGCCCACAGAACCAGTAGTAACAAATTTTACATTTCACCACTCTCCTAACATTATGGAATTATGGAATATAGGACAATGATATATATATATATATATAGGAAAAGAAAGGCCATAGGTTAAGCTAAAAAAATAAAATAAATATAGACGGGATTGAGACGGAAAAGTGAAGAGAGCTGCGGGGGTGAAAGCTGAATGAGGAACAGAAATGGAAAAACAAGAGAGTGAAAGTATAGAAAAAGTCTGTAGAATCACGCAACATGTTTTATCAGCTCAGATTAAAAAAAAACCTCAGAAGTGGCGTTTGTGTTAACGGTTACCTGTCAGCTTAAATTGTGTCAATTTTAGCTTTCTTCTGCTAAGTGTGCGGTGCAAAATGGTCGCTTTGGTTGATCTTTAAGGAATTTGCCCAGTCTTGGGAGAAAAAAAAGATTAATTCAGTAACCTGGTTAAGTGTGATATGTGAATGGAGCAATGCTAATGAATTCTCCAGCCACAGCAGCCTGAAAAACCTGCGGAGATTTAATTGGTATGGTTTAAGGTGAAGACGGCTTATCTTTATTTGGTTGTGGTTGGTATTTGTTAGTCAATGGAAATCATGTAGACAATTTCTGAAATGGATGTCAATAAGTCCAGTGGTGGGTTGCTCCCGGTTCTCTCCAGTTCTATAGAACCGGTAGTAAAACTGGCGGGAGGCTCCGCCCACCTGCCACAATGTCATCATGGGTCACCTGCGCATGTGCAAAAGTGCGCGCACTCCTGCTGCGAACCGATAGTAAAGGTAAGTAGAACCCACCCCTGAATAAGTCCCATCTTATTCCACTCTCCACCCCCACAAAATTCTACAACAGTGTTTCTCAACCTTGGCAACTTTAAGAATGTGTGGACTTCAACTCAATGTAGTTGAAGTCAACTCAATCAACTTCAATGTAAGAGCCTGTAGTACAGTGGTTTAAAGCACCCTGTTATTAACATCTATTAACATCTGCTGCTTGCAATTACTGCAAGTTCGAATCCCACCAGGCTCAAGGTTGACTCAGCCTTCCATCCTTTCTAAGGTGGGTAAAATGAGGACCCAGATTGTGGGGGCAATAAGCTGACTTTGTATAAATATACAAAAAGTATGAAGGCTATTGCTTAACGCACTGTTAGCCGCCCTGAGTCTCCGGAGAAGGGCGGCATATAAATCAAATAAAAATAAATAAATAAATAAATAAATAAATAAATAAACAAACTCCCAGAATTCTCCAGCCAGCTTGCTGGCTGGGGAATTGTGGGAGTTGAAGTCCACACCAGAGGTGGGTTTCAGCAGGTTCTGATCAGTTCTAGAGAACCGGTAGCAGAAATTTTGAGTAGTTCGGAGAACTGGTAGTAAAAATTCTGACTGGCCCTGCCCCCATCTATTCTCTGCCTCCCTAGTCCCAGCTGATCAGGAGGAAATGGGGATTTTGCAGTAATCTTCCCCTGCCATGCCTACCAAGCCATGCCACGCCCACCAAGCCACACCCACAGAACCGGTAGTAAAAAATTTTGAAACCTACCACTGGTCCACACATGTTCAAACTCTCAAGGTTGAGAAACACTGTTCTAAGATATTAATCAGCATCCAATCTTCCTAAGGTTGTGAGGAGGTGGGAAAAGGGAACAGTTTTACACCTCTAATTTAAAAGCTGTGCTCCTGATTCTTTACATAATTATTTACTTCCTACATGTCTAGGTAACTATTAAAAAATTGTTCCCTAGAGAAAGAGAGGAGAGGAGAAGAAGAATTATTGTAAAACAAGGGAAATGAAATGGTAGAAAGGCAACCCCCGAGCATGTTCAAATGTATTAGGATGAAGAACGAATTAATATGAAAGTTAAGAGGGAATATATATGATTAACAATGGATAAGATAAAATAACTAACTGAAATAATGTTAAGAAACGTTACTGCAATTACTGCGAGTTCTAATCTCACCAGGCTCAAGGTTGGCTCAGCCTTCCATCCTTTCTAAGGTGGGTAAAATGAGGACCCAGTTTGTGGGGGCAATAAGCTGACTTTGTATAAAATATACAAAAGTATGAAGGCTATTGCTTAACGCACTGTAAGCCGCCCTGAGTCTCCAGAGAAGGGCGGCATATAAATAAAAATTAAAAAAATTAGAAAAATAAATAAAAAAGAAACTAGGATTTGAGGGAGAATGGTGATGCTATTTATATAATAAGCATAGAAGTATTAAGATAAGATAAAAAAGTGTGGAAAAAGAATATTTTGGCAAAAATGGTAACTATGTAAAATGAAATTGGATATGATAAGTTGTATAAGATATGATATGGTCATATACTCAATAATCTGTTCATAAAAAATGTGTGTTTGTGTGAAAGAAAAAAAATCAATAAAACTTGATTTTAAAAAAATTATATCTGTCCCCTGACATCAGATCTTTTCCAAGGCTCGAAGGTTGCCCTTAGGTATCCCTTTCATAAGGTAATAAAACACAATTCTGATCTAACTTGCCAGCTGACATAAGATATCTGGTCCAAATGTACACACACAAGTATATGCATATATATCTGTATCAGGGGTGGGTTATAATTTTTTTTACTACCGGTTCTGTGGGCATGGCTTATTTTGTAGGCGTGGCTTATTTTGTGGGCGTGGCTTATTTTGTGGACGTGGTTTAATGATCATGTGACAATTTTTTAGGATTTAGCAGAGGTACTGGTCTACCAGGCTTTTAACTGCTTGCAGAGCTGTACCGATCTACCCATTTATTTTTGCAGGCACCGATCTACTCATTTGTTTTCTTTTAACACTGATCAGCTGTGGGGCGGCCCTTTGAAGCCCCACAGCAAGAATTTAAACAGTTTTTTCCCTCTAGCCATCAGCTGGGACTCAGGAAGCAGCAATAGATTGGGGGTGGGGCCAAATTAAAGGTAAAAATAACGCGGGAGGTGGGGCGGGGGGGCAGAACCGTGACGTCATATCATCACCGCTACCGGCTCGGCAGAACCGGGCAGAACCGGGCAGAACCCACCACTGATCTATATGGTTTGTATGTGTGTGTACGTATGTTTGTGTCTATATGTGTATATTATATATACAGTATATCACAGTATCCAGTGATGGGATTCAAGTAATTTAACAACCGGTTCTCTGCCCTAATAATTTCTTCCAACAACCAGTTTGCCAAACTGCTCAGAAAGTTAACAACCGGCTCTCCCGAAGTGGTGAGAACTGGCTGAATCCCACCACTGTATACACACATGCATTCACAAACACACACACTTACGCAGACATATTTTTAGCAGGTGGTAACAGGGAATACATATAGTCAAAGCTATGGTTTTTTCCAGGAGTAAGGTGTGGCTATGAAATAGAATAGAATAGAATTCTTTATTGGCCAATGTGATTGGACACACAAGGAATTTCTTTTTGGTGCATAAGCTCCCGGTATACACACTTGCGAACCAATAGGGAAGGTAAGTGAATCTTACCTCTCGCTTGGATGATTGAGTTTTCATTGACATATGGCAATGCATTTTGGGGAGAAGAAACCCCTGCAGTTGGTGCGGTAAAGACTCTCTGCCTAACTAATTTTGTTTTATTTTGACTGATGAAATTAGTTGGATGAGTAACACAATATCTCAGGTTAACACACTATGGTCCAGTTGCCATGACTATTTGCACATTACTATTACTATTAGTCTTCTCCTCGTTCCTATCACCCATCTCCTCCCACCTATGACTGCATGACTGTAACTTTGTTGCTTGGATCCTTACGATTTATATTGATATTGTTTCCTAGTATAATTTGATTGCTTATTTGTACCCTATGACTATCATTAAGTGTTGTACCTTATGATTCTTGACGAATGTATCTTGTCTTTTTATGTACACTGAGAGCTTATGGACCAAAGACATATTCCTTGTGTGTCCAATCACACTTGGCCAATAAAAAATTCTATTCTATTCTATTCTATTCTGTTCTGTTCTGTTCTGTTCTGTTCTGTTCTGTTCTGTTCTGTTCTGTTCT
>WNWU01000087.1:2907421-2939084 GCA_012654045.1 Ptyas mucosa
CTGTTCTGTTCTGTTCTGTTCTGTTCTGTTCTGTTCTGTTCTGTTCTATTCTATTCTATGATTTAACCTTTTTTAGATTTATTTTAAAAAAAACTTTCCCCCCATTTTTATGTAGACTTTTTGTTTAAAACATTAAAAAATATTTCCTATCAGGGCAATTTAAATAGGTGCCCTATTATTATATAATTATTTCTATGATGCTGGGAAAACATCAAGTGCATCAAATTAACATAGAAGTAGCTCTTATCAGGTTGGATGTCATAGAAGGCACTGAGTCACCTCTTTAATGCTATACTTTGTCGAAATAAATCTCGCTCAGAAATAACAAAGGAAGTACACAACTTAATGAAAGAATTTTCCACAGGTATACCCTATACAAACACACCTCCAGAGACGAACCACAGGTATCTGCTATCTAAAATATGCTAACCAGCAAATCTGGATACTTTAGATAGTTTCTCACAATGCGTGGAATTAGATTTAGGGAACAGATGCAAGGAAAAAGATGGCTTCCACGCCTGACAGCAGCAAGCTTTTAGACTGATGTGCATTTTAAAAAGTGGAAGGAGTTTCGATCCTTGCTAGACAGCTCATTTATAAGTTCCTTTTTTTAAAATTGGGTACTTGCTGAATTCTGTCATAATAGCAATAGCTATTAGACTTATATACCGTTTCACGGTGCTTTACAGCTCTCTCTATGCGGTTTACAGAGTCAGCATATGACCCCTAACAATTTGTGTCCTCATTTTACCCCTCTCGGAAGGATGAAAGGTTGAGTCAACCTTGAGCCTGGTGAGATTTGAACTGCCAAATTGCAGGCAGCCAGCAGTCAGTAGAATTAGCCTGCAGTACTGCATTCTAACCAATGCGCCACCATGGCTCATATAATGCTGATCTTCCTTCTTTATCAGCCGGAAGATGATAGATAGATAGATAGATAGATAGATAGATAGATAGATAGATAGACAGACAGACAGGAAAGAAAGAGAGACAGAGAGGCAGAGACAGAGAGACAGAGAGAGAGACCATATGCTAAATAAATACATCTATTATAATTTAAGCTTTCCTTCCATTGAATACGAAAAACCAGATCTCTGAGATTCTTGTTTCTTACGTTAACTGTTTTGAGCCCAAAATACAAGGAAAAAAGATTGATGACTAGAACAGTTGGTCAGTCTGCTTATTTGGATGCCTCAGACCAATGTTTTTCAACCTTGAAAATGTGTGGATTTCACGATGGTGTTTCTAGCACCATCTTTTCTAGTAGTGGACAATTGTTCATCATGAATCTCATCATAATAAGGCAACAGCTCTGCTATTTTGTAAACAAAATCAATGGGCTTAGGCATTTTATAGACAAACTGGACACCCGTGTCCTGTTATGCCATCCTTCTTTCCAGATACAGGTATTCCTCGACTTACGACTACAGCTGAAATGTTGGTCTCCATTGAGTCATACATTGAGTACCTGTATAAGATCTAAAACTAAGGACAAACTCCCTATAGAAACCAGCAAAGCCCAGATACAGTAAGTTAGTTTTAAGATTGTTTGCCTCTGTAGCTAGAGTGTGCTTAAAAGATGTTATAAAAAAGGAACAGGTTTTACCAGAGAAGACTGACGCTGATTGGAAAGTAGATTAAAAAAGTGACCGGTTTTAAGAATGACATGGAAAAAGATACAACATTGAACATTCAAAAGAAGCTGGCTGATGTCTTAAAAATTAAATGGGACATACGAATAAAAACAACAGACTGACCCAGCTAATCTTATACTGGATAGAGAAAAGATGTTTGTTAAAGCTTTGAAGAATTTTGTGAGAAGGGACAAGCCAAGGGACAAAAAGAAAAAGTGAAAAGAAACCAAGTTTTAGGACATCGTTTGAACAAATAAAGATTGTTTTGTTTGGAGAGAAGAAATTGGTAACTAACTTTGGCTAACTTTGCAAAATGGGTCTGTACAATGTGATTACGTGCTATCAGGGTTTCCTTCTGAAGGGATACTACTCAACCCAATAATTTTCATAGATGGATATGTTCTTGTAAATGGTTAAGAAACTAATAATTGTACAAAGGAGAAGGATCAAAACAATTTGATCCTACCAGCTTGGAATGAGTCACTTCTTTACGCAATTTAACGCTTTAAAGAGCTCGCCTGGTTTTTCTGTTTGAACAAAAGTTCCACCTCCAAGGGTTATATTTAGAGGATTATTTAGTAAATTGGATTGCATCCATACTAGCTTAAAGTGCCTCCTCCTCCTTTTCCGACTCTTACATTGGATAATAATATAGGCAGTGTTAGCTCTTTACGTATACAGGTAATCCTTGACTTACAACCATCCTTGTAGTGACTTATGATTGCTTCTTTCACTTATGGAAAAAATCTTGAGCGTTCAGCTTCTTTCTTTTCTATACCTTGGAAGGGGTCTAGATGCAATATTAACCATAATAGCCATATTTTCTAGCCATTTAAATCGAGAAATGAGGTTCTCTTCTCACATTGCTTTCATTCATTATTGTTGCAGAACCTCTAACTTGTATGACAAAATCGAATCCCTTAAAAGATTGCGAAATTCATAGTGTTAGTCACGTTATCAGTGTCTTTCCTGACAATACTTTTTAAGAATTCCAATCTGGAAGATGTAATTCCTACTCAAATGCCTTCTATGAGAAAGATGGGCGGTTAAGAAGTTTGATATATAAATCAGTTTGATATATATCCGTGATGGCGAACCTATGGCACGCGTGCCACAGGTGGCATGCGGAGCCATATCTGTGGGCACATGAGTGTTGCCCTAGCTCAGCTCCAATGTGCATGTGTGCATCGGCCAGCTTATTTTTGGGCCTTCTGGGCCCACCGGAAGTTGGGAAATGGGCCGTTTCTGGCCTCTGGAGGGCCTTTTTTTGGGTGGGGGAGGCTGTTTTTGCCCTTCCCAGGCTCTAAGAAAGCCTCTGGAGTCTGGGGAGGGCAAAAAACGGGCCTACCAGGCCCACCAGTAACCTTTTTGTCATTGCGTGACAAAAGTGAGGGGAGCGGTGTGTGTGTGTGTCACGCACACATGCATAGGGGGGCATTAAACTATGGATGTGGGCACGCGCATGCGCGACCCTCCCATGCTCCCCCCCACTTTTGGCATGTGACAGCAAAAAGGTTAGCCATCACTGATATATATCAACAGGACTGTTTATTTATTTACATACACACACATACAGTGGTGGGATTCAGCCGGTTCGCACCACTTCGGGAGAACTGGTTGTTAACTTTCTGAGCAGTTTGGCAAACTGGTTGTTGGAAGAAATCATTAGGGCTGAGAACCAGTTGTTAAATTATTTGAATCCCACCACTGCACACATACATATACACATACGCGCATACAGGCCTTATGTGTACATGTAAGGAGTGTGTACACACACCCCGTACATGTATATATAAGGTATATATGTATAAATACATACCTTATATGTACCTTACTTGTATACATACATGTACCTTACAGGTATACAGATCTTACATGTACATATAAGGTATGTTCACGCACACAAAGGAAGGAAGGGAGGAAGGAAGGGAGGGGGGGAGGGGGGAAGGAATACAGACACACACACACACACACACACACACACACACACACACACATACAAAACCTACACAAATAGTATACAAATAGTCCTATGGAAACAAAAAACAGAAATAGGAGGTTGAACAGGAGATTCAGGATCGAAAGCAAAAGGAATTTCCTGATAGTAAGGCTTGTTGATCAGTGGAATAGCTCACCCAAATCAGTGGAGGAGCCTACCATCTTGAAATTTGCAAAAAGGAATTTGATTATTACCTATGGGGGATAGTTCAGTAAATTAATTAATTAATTAATTAATTAATTAATTGGTTCAATTTATATGCCGCCCTTCTCCGGAGACTCAGGGCGGCTTACAATACATTAAGCAATAGTCTTCATACTTTTGTATATAACTGCTTCGTAGGGCTTTCGCCCTACGAAGTGTTCTTTTTTTTTTAATACAAAGTCAGCTTATTGCCCCCACAATCCCAGTCCTCATTTTACCTACCTCAAAAGGATGGAAGGCTGAATCAACCTTGAGCCTGGTGAGATTCGAACTTGCAGTAATTGCAGGCAGCTGGTGTTACTTAACAGCACTTTAATCTGCTGCGCCACCAAGGCTCTTTATTTAGGAGCAGGAGATTGGACAAGAAGCCTTCAAAGGTCTTTTCCAAATTATAATCACCTACAATTCTTGAATTTCTTCTCATGATGTTTTCACCTGGGAGCATTTGTGTGTCATGTTGCATGTGTGACGGTTTCGGTTGGGTGTTGGAACTGTTGGATGATATAGATTGATGACATAATACAATGCTTCACACAGGTCTATTATTTCTACAGCTCTTTTGGCAACCTACTTTTCTCTTTATTTTACATCTAATTAATGAAGCATCTCCCTCCTACATTATCAGTGTGAGACTATCAGGAAAAAGGATGAAAAGAATGAAAATAACAGATAACCCCAAAACCTGCTTACAAAAGTATTTTTGGCCTGGATTTTGAACTCACAATGGAGAGATTTTTATCTGGGAGAGATAATTGTGGTTGTGCTGAGAACATTTTTGCATTAGGGCTCTCCGTCATCTCAAGCAACAGGTAACACTTTCCATCAAACCTATAAAAGGTAACCAGCACCTACATAACCAAACCATCATTCCTCTCCCTTCCCACATTTTCCCGCTCCACCTCAATTTAAATCCTGCTCTAGCTACTCAAGATATCTGATAAAGTCAGTGACAGCCATAAAAGTCTGTACTTTTTAATTGCATTTGTTGGTCAGAAAAAGTGCTACCTGACGCCTGATTATTTTTACAGACAAGATAGTATGACCAAGTCTTTAAACTCTGCTTAACATTTGAGATAACCTTGATTGTGGAAAATGAGGCTGTGGATGTAGACTGGATCTATTTATGGCATATTTTCAGGTTTATGTGACTTAGCAAATCTACACTCTGAAGAATGTACGCAGCTTCTTCCGCTAAAGAGCCGTGGTGGCACAGTGGTTAGAGTGTAGTACTGTAACCTACTTCTGCTGACAGCTGGCTGCCTGCAATTTGGCAGTTCAAATCCCACCAAGGTTGACTCAGCCTTCCATCCTTCCGAGGTGGGTAAAATGAGGACCCAGATTGTTGGGGGCAAGAGGCTGACTCTGTAAACCGTTTAGAGAGGTCTGTAAAGTCTAAGTGTTATTGCTATTGCAATGGGGATGGGGAGAAACAGACTCAGGCTCAACCCATCCAAGACCAAGTGGCTGTGGTTTCCGATGTCCCAATATAGTCAGTTGGTGCCATCACTGACTATTGGGGGCGAGTCATTGGCCTCCACAGAGAGGGCTCGCACCTTGGGTGTCCTCCTGGACTCACGGCTGTCTTTAGAAGAGCACTTGACAGCTGTGACCGGGAGGACTTTTTATCAGGTCCGCCTGATTCGCCAGTTGCGTCCCTTTCTGGATCGGGACTTGTTAAGTATGGTCACTCATGCCCTCGTCACTTCCCGCCTGGACTACTGCAATGCTCTCTACATGGGGCTCCCCTTGAGGAGCACCCGGAGGCTCCAGCTGGTCCAGAATGCGGCCACGCGGATGGTTATGGGAGCGACGTGGCGCTCCCATGTGACTCCCCTCCTGCGCGAGCTGCACTGGCTCCTGGTGGTCTTCTGGGTGTGCTTCAAGGTTTTGGTTACCACCTTTAGAGCGCTCCATGGCTTAGGACCGGGGTATCTACGAGGCCGCCTTCTGCCACCAGTAGCCTCTCACCGACCAGTACGCTCCCATAGAGAAGGGCTTCTCAGGGTGCGGTTGGTCAAACAGTGTCGACTGGCAGCCCCCGGGGGAGAGCCTTCTCTGTGTGGGCATCTGCCATCTGGAACGAGCTCCCCCCGGAGATACGGAAGTTCCCGGATCTGCGCACTTTCCGCCATGCTCTCAAAACATTCTTATTCCAGCAGGCTGGCCTGGCCTAACTTCCCTTTTAAATTGCTTTTTAAATTTGTCTTTTAAATTGGGGTGTTTTAAATTTGTTTTGGGCCAAAGTATTTAATGTATTTTAAATGGTTTTTTAACATTTGTACTATGTGTATTTTATCTTTTGGCTGTTCACTGCCCTGAGTCCTTCGGGAGTAGGGCGGTATATAAATTAAATCAATCAATCAATAAATAAGGAGATATATTTCACCAGGATCTCATCAACATTCTGGATCCTGTTCAAGCACAGGAAATATCTGAAAAACATGGTTGGTTAGATGAAAAACTAATACTCTTTGCACAAGTAGAAACTGTCCATACACTTAGAAATGCTACATCCAGAATATCCAGAATATGCGCACAGAAAGAAAACAAGTAAAAAGGAGAAATCAAGCAGAGACAATAAACAGAAGTAAAAAAAAAGAAGAAATGAAGAAGAAACAAATAAAGAAAAAGAAACACCAGGGCTAGCAGGAATCAACATCAGGATTAATATCAGATTGACAATTAAGCAGTAAATAATACTCCAATCAAGGAACTACAAACTCAGGCAACTAAATAGTAAACAACAAGGAAGTACCAAGAAGGAAAAAAACACTCCCACCAACACTGAGAAGGCAACCCATTTAAATACATAGAATACAAACCACTTCTCTTGGTGCTCTCTGCGCTTGATGGTTTTCTTACAGATGTTTCATTACCCAACTATCAAGGGATGATGTTACCTAGGTGGGTAATGAAACATCTGCAAGAAAACTATCAAGCTCAGAGAGCACCAAGAACCCCACAAAAAGAAGAAATTATCCTACTAGTGGCACCGCCAGTTCCCATGGTTCAAAGCAGGGGTGGGGTCTATTTTCTTTTACTACCAGTTCTGTAGGCGTGGCTTATTTTGTGGGCGTAGTTTGATGGTCATATGACAATTCTTTAGGATTTAGCAGAGGTACTGATCTACCAGGCTTCTAACTGCTTGCAGAGCTGAACTGGTCTACCCATTTGTTTTTGGAGCGTTCTGGTCTACCCATTTGTTTTTGGAGGCACTGGTCTACCCATTTGTTTTTGGAGGCACTGGTCTACCCATTTGTTTTTGGAGCGCACTGGTCTACCACCACACTACCTTTTAACACTGATCAGCTGTAGGGCGGCTCTTTGAAGACAAGAGTTTAAACAGTTTTTTTCCTTCTAGCTGATCAGCTGGCACTTGGGGGCAGCAAATAGATTGGGGGCGGGGCCAAATAAAAGGTAAGAATAACGCGGGGGGCGGGAGGGTGGGAGGACCCAGCTCCTGAACAAAGAGAACCGGTTTGGTGACGTCATATCGTCACCGCTACCGGCTCGGCCAAACCGGGCCGAACCGGGAGGAACCCACCACTGGTTCAAAGAAACCAGATCAACTATATTTCATTTAAATATAGTTTTCTTTTATTGAATCAAATTTCCTTTGATCTTATAATCACCTGCTTCCTGTGACATGGGAACTTATGATGCTGAAGCTGTTTTGCGTATCATTATGTGATGCGATATGAAATTGCTTGTAGTGGTGATACCAAAGGGATTGTAGAAAGTAATGAAGATGACCTTGAAGGAGACCCGCGGGAATCTTTACCCAGGCAAAAAGCTAAAACACTTTTCAAGCTCAAAAGGAGATAACATTCAAAAGTGGTCTTGGTAGACCCATCTCTAATTCTCCAAACTATGAGAAAGAGGAGGAGGTACAGCATCATTAGATTCTCTAACGATAAAAAAGGTCAAGATTTTCCTTGTCCAGTTGTATCTTTTTTTTAAAAAAAATTGATTTATATGCCGCCCTTCTCCGGAGACTCAGGGCGGCTTACAATGCGTTAAGCAATAGCCTTCATACTTTTGTATATTTATACAAAGTCAGCTTATTGCCCCCACAAACCGGGTCCTCAATTTACCTACCTTAGAAAGGATGGAAGGCTGAGTCAACCTTGAGCCTTGGTGAGATTCGAACCTGCAATAATTGCAGGCAGCTGGTGTTAATAACAGGGTGCTTTAGACCACCGTACTACCAAGGCTCTTTGGTAGTACAGTGGAAATCTGACATTCATCTTGGTTTCCTAGTCGAGGGAGCCATAGCTGTCTGAAGATACTTCAATAGTCATGTGGCCAGCATGACTATACACCTGAGGTGCACAGAATGCTCAACTTTCCCATTAAAGTGGTACCTATTTATCTACTTGCTACATTGCCAGGAGCTGGGACAAGAATGGGAGCTCACCTGGTCATGTGGTGCTTGGGTCTCAAATCGTTGTGTTGACAAACCCATCATCTAAGCTGCTAGGCCACTATGTCTCACTCGGTTATAATAGCCAGTCTCAATAAAAGTGGTTTCAGCCATCTTCTGGAGTTGATTTCCTGGTCTGGTCTGATGTAGGAGATGACTAGGCTGAGCCCGAGGGAGGGGTCAAATGCATCATCAGTCATGAGTCCCTGCGTGCCCACAAGAGATCTAAGATTAGCCCTCCATGAATTCCTTTCTTAATTCCTGCTAATTTCCTTTATTTATTTATTCAACTTGTATGCCGCCTTTCTCCGAGACTCAAGGTGGCTTACAATGCATTTAAAAACCATATATAAAAACATTAAACATTAAAACATTAAAAACGATTAAAACCCATTCACACCATTTATGGCCGGATCTCACCAGATTGCAACAGCGAGATCAACGGCCCCAGGCCTGCCGGAAAAGCCAGGTCTTCACTGCTTTTCGGAAGGCCAATAGGTGGGGATGGTCCGGATCTCAGGAGGTAACTGGTTACAGAGAGCTGGGGCAGCCACAGAGAAGGCCCTCCCCCGTGGGCCCGCCAGCCGGCACTGTTTACCAGACAGGACCCGGAGGAAACCAACTCTGTGGGATCTTACTGGTCACTGGGAGCTTTGACCATTAGTAGGTCAGATTCTTATAGAGAACTTAAGCTTCCAATAAATCTTTATACTCATTTGAATTGTCTGAATCTCCTGATTTCCCTGACTCTTGACATCTCCCTAGTAAGATTGATGGTTCTCAACTCATCCCATTCTTTCATACTTGAAGACCGCAAATCCACTGCTCATACAATGGTCTTTAACCAAGAGGGATTGGCCACCTAGCTGCCATATTGGTCCATTTGCTGATCAGATGGCATGACTGTTCTGGGCTGGGTAAATGTAGCATGAAGATACAAACTGTATCTGGCATGTAGAATCATGTTGCCAAAGTCTCTTCCCTTCAATTATGCAAATAAAGATCATCCAAGCATGCTCGTCGATAATCATATTCTATTATAACAGGTTTGGAGGCAAGCCATTCCTATCATAATTGAACATGGTGTAAGAAGGGTTGTTTACATTTTTAATGTAGAGAGTATAAAAGGCTGAAAAACAGAGTCCTCCTCTCTCAGGAAGACAAAATCTATTGGGGAAAAGAGATCCAGTTTAGCCAGCTTGAGGTAGACCAAGAGCGATTTTTTTTAAAAAAGGCAAAAAAAATATGGAGGAAGTTGGAAAATGGTTGCTTGCTTTGTTCCTGACTGCAGTAATGTTGTATTTCCTGAAACAACTGTGGTCCCGCAGAAATTATCCTCCTGGGCCCTTTCCACTTCCTTTCATTGGAGTCGCATGGCAGACGGGAATCCGAGTAACTCCGACACTCTTAATCAAGGTACTATCTCCAAACCTGTGATTTAAATCATGATGTTATTGAACAAAGAGAATATTATTTTCCTGCCAGGTCACTAAAATTTTCTGGAAGGTAGTGATGGAAATTGGCTTAGCCAGATATGTCTCCTATTTCATTCTTTAGATACTGAGCCAATATGATCAAAATTTCTCTGTATCTTTTCAAGATGATTTAATCATGATTATCTTCCCACTGCTATATAACAACTCTTCTGCTCCTCTACCTGTCTAGTAATAATCACTAATTTTTTAAATAGAAAACAACTGGCAGTATATTTTGCTATGATTAACATGTATAATCAAATAGGAAGTAAGTTGTGTGTAAACATGTGTAAACTTATCTTGTTCAATTTTATCCTGCCATTTTGATTTTATAGTTTAATAATTTCACATGTTGGTTTTCTGTTTTTCTGTTGGTTAGATAGGCAGAGTTATTTGATTGAGATTGGTGTCCATATAAATTTGGAGGAATAATAGTAAGATCAATAATCTATCATCTCTCAATGAATGAATGAATGAAATACTATTAAAGTATTAAAGGCAAGATCGCACTATTTAAGGTTGTGCTTTTTACACCATTTACTAATCCTTTAACCATAATTAGAACAGCATTACATGAGGTTGCATTCAGATTAAAAGAGATTATAAAACACTCCAAGGTGTTTTGTTTTTCTGTGACTTAATTCTTCATTTGGCCCTCACTATTCCGGTATTCCTCTTAGAAATTACAGAAATAAAATTTGCATTATCTTTAAGTCAGGGGTGAAATGCTACCGGTTAGCACCATTTCGGGCGAACCGGTAGTAAAACAAAAAGCTATCGGTTCCTCTGAACCGGTATTTCCGACTATCAGCTGTGCTGCGCGGCACAGCTGTTCCTCCCCTCACTGTTCTACTTACCTTCCAAAGCCTTCTTTTTCAGCCACAGTGTACGTTTGGTGTGTATTGTAAATGCGCGCGCAGCGTGCTGCGCACCAGGTGCGCGGGCAGCAAACTGGTGGCAATCCGTGGAGGATTTCACCACTGCCTTAAGTTGTGGACCAATGCAAAGATTCTTTCTGAAGGAACTGATATTTTAGCTTTCTTTAGTTCTTTATTATGTGCAAGAAATAAGCAGATAAAAATCAAATAGAGAATACAAAATACAAGTTGATAAATAGCAAATCTGAAACTAATATATCCAGATTCCTTGTCAGAAGTGTATAGCATTTTTATACCCTTTTGCTAGTGAAAAGGCAATATCCCTGTTGGATTTTCAACAAAAATATATTTGATTAACATTATTCAAATGTTTAAAACCAGAAATAGTAAACAATTCTACCAATTCTATTCATTATACAGTGTTAAAATATAAGCTTTAAAAGCAAATTTGGGGTATGACACAATTCCATGCTTAATATTATGAAGGTTTTCATCCAAACTTAAGTTCTGAGTAGGATTTACTTTTTAAATTCAAAGTTAGAATTAATAGAATAACAGAGTTGGAAGGGACCTTGGAGGTCTTCTAGTCCAACCCTCTGCTCAGGCATGAAAGCCTATACCATTTCACACAAATGGTTGTCCAATCTCATCTTAAAAACTTCCATTATTGGATCATTTACAATTTCTGGAAGCAAGTTGTTCGCCTGATTATTTGCTCTAACTGTCAGGAAATTTCTCCTTAGTTCTAAGTTGCTTCTCTCCTTCGTTAGTTTCCATCAAGTTATGTCGACATTGGGGCATACACCTTCAATTTGGTTAGCTATTTTTCTAAAAAGGGAATCGGAGGTCGTTTCCAATAAAAGGAACATGAAATCCTTGCTTACTTTAACATATGTAGTGATAATTCAACCTATTGGCAAGATTTAATAAAAAAACATTTCAGATTGCAATCGGATGACATCATCAGGCTAGGAACATCAACAGTGCAAGGAAGGTGTAATTTGCTGGTTGTTTATCAGGGCATTGTTTCTTCCCTGATGGTTTATCTGGTGCTATTTACTGCAAGTAAACATCCAGGCATAAGGAAACAATAGGGTGCCATTATAGGTAGTCTCGATTGCATTAATTTAGTGGCTGTTCAATAGTTGATTGGCTGATGGCTATTTGCCCCATGCAGCCAAAGGCCTAGGTCAGACAGTGTCTGGGCGAATGGGCAGGGATGAAGGGTGAGAGGCCTTCAGTGGTCCATTGGCCGTGGAGAATGGCCAGCGGAGGACCAGCGGAGGAGGAAAGCTGGTTGTAAATAGGCTGAGGTGGGTGCCTGGGAGGGAAGGGTCCGTGCCTAAGTATCCTAGACAGGGGTGAAATGCTGTGCAGGCTGCTACCGGTTTGCTTTGCTACCAGTTTGCTTTGCTACCGGTTCGCTTTGCTACCGGTTCGCTTTGCTACCGGTTCGCTTTGCTACCGGTTCGCTTTGTGTGTGCATGCGTGGTGTGCACCAAACATGCGCTCTGCATGCATGCACACCGCAGGTGCTACTGCACAGCGCTGAAAAAGGAGGATTAAGACGCCTTTTCTGAGACTTCAAAGGTAAGTAGAACAGCGAGGGGGGGGAACAGCTGTGCTGCACGATTTAGATTCACGAGAAAGCAGGATTTCTTGCTTTCTAGCAAATATAAACCACGCAGCACAGCTGATCCTCGGAAATACTGGTTCAGCTGAACCAGTAGCATTTTTTTTACTACTGGTTCACCCAAACCGGTAGCATTTATTACTACTGGTTCAGGCGAACCGGTCCGAACCGGTAGCATTTCACTCCTGGTCCTAAACCGTCTTCCTGGATTCGCCAGTCAGAATTCTTTAACTGACAGGGTCCATAAACTCCCTGATCAGCTAGGACAGGCCGATGTAATGGAGAAAACATGGTTCCATGGGTAACCTGGCCCCCTGCTATATAGGCATTTTGCACACCTCTGATCAGATTCCGCAGCTCTGGAAAAGACTTTATTTGTACCGTAATTTGTAATCGGCAACCAAGACTGAATGTAATATTTTCATTTTCTGTTTGGATTCAAACGGCAGCTGGCTAAGCAATATGGAAACATCTACACAATATGGTCGGGACACATGGCGATAGTGGTCTTCTCTGGATTTCAGGCAGTCAAAGAAGCCCTCATTCAAACAGAAGATTTTGCTGAGCGACAAATGACTCCTTTTTTTAAAGAGGCCTTTAAAAACAAGGGTAGGTTTTCATGAACATTAAAGGGTAATTTTTCTGGTAAAATACAGAATTCTACTCTCTCCTCTGTTTTCTCTGCCTCCGTTCAATATAACGCATGAGATTCAAATAGAATGCATGAGATTTCAGAACAGATCCAGTCTTATTCCATTGGAACAAGCAGAAGCTGATTTGGCATCACTGGTCCTGTTTTTTTGTTTTTTGTTTTTTGTTTTGCTGAAAAAAAGGGGATCTCCAAGATGGCCAAGTAAAATTTGCATGAGATCACACTTCATCTAAGCCAGGGGAATTCTGGGAGTTGAAGTTCACAAGTCTTGAAGTTGCCAAGGTTGCAGAGCCCTGATCTAAGCTGCCCAACGATATTTTGGTGATAATTTTTATGAGCATAATTCCTCACTGATTTCTAATGGCTTCAGGTATTATATTTTCAAACGGTCAAAACTGGAAGCAACAAAGACGGTTTGGACTAATTACTATGCGAAAACTTGGACTCGGGAAAAAAGGCATGGAGAATCGAATAGAAGAAGAGGCTCATCGCTTGGTTAAAATCTTTGCGCGTGCAAAAGGTATGTTGTCTACAATCACTATATGTCTCGGAATGATATGTCTAGTGTTTCATTAATACAGAATACAGAATAACAGAGTTGGAAGGGACCTTAGAGGCATTCTAGTCCAACCCCCTGCTCAGGCAGGAGAACTTATGCCACTCCAGACAAGTGGCTGTCCAGTCTCTTCTTAAAAGCCTCCAGTTTTGGAGCACCCACAACTTTTGAAGGGAAGCTGTTCCACAGATTAATTGTTCTCACTGTCAGGAAATTTCTCCTTAGTTATAGGTTAGTTTCCATCCATTGCCATGGTGGCACAGTGGTTAGAGTGCAGTACCGCAGGCTACCTCTGCTGACTGCCGGCTGCTTGCAATTTGGCAGTTCAAATCTCACCAGGCTCAAGGTTGACTCAGCCTTCCATCCTTCCGAGGTGGGTAAAATGAGGACCCAGATTGTTGGGGGCAATAGGCTGACTCTGTAAAACTGCTTAGAGAGGTCTGTAAAACAGTGTAAAGCGGTACGTAAGTCTAAGTACTATTGCTATTGCTATTCTTGTCCTGCCTTCAGGTGACTTGGAGAGTAGGTTGATCCCCTACAATGAATGGTTACTCTGGAAAGAATGCGGAGAAGAGCAACCAGGATGATTAGGGGACTGGAGGCTAAAACATACGATGAACGGTTGCAGGAACTGGGCATGGCTAGTCTAGTGAAGAGAAGGACCAGAGGAGACGTCATAGCAACCTTTCAATATTTGAGGGGCTGCCACAGAGAGGAGGGGGTCAAGCTATTTTCCAAAGCACCCGAAGGCCAGACAAGGAATAATGGATGGAAACTGATCAAGGAGAGATTCCAGCTAGAAATAAGGAGAAATTTTCTGACAGTGAGAACAATCAACCCATGGAACAAAAGTTGCCTTCAGAAGTTGTGAGAGCTTCATCACTGGAAGCTTTCAAGAAGAAACTGGACTACCGTCTGTCAGAAATGGTGTAGGGCCGTGATGGCGAACCTATGGCACAGGTGCCACAGGTGGCACGTAGAGCCATATTGGTGGGCACGTGAGTGTTGCCCTAGCTCAGCTCCAGCGTGCATGCGCGCACCAGCCAACTGATTTTCAGGCCTTCCGGTCCCACCGGAAGTCGGGAAACTGGTTGTTTCTGGCCTCTAGAAGACCTCCAGGGAGGATGGGGAAGGCTATTTTTGCCCTTCCCAGGCTCCTAGAAAGCCTCTGGAGCCTGGGGAGGGGGAAAAACGGGGGTCTCCTGCTTGGGTGGGGGGGGGGGGGTTGGACTAGATGACCTCCAAAGGTATCTTCCAACTCTTGTTAATTTGTTAATGTTAGGCCCTCTTCTATGTGGCAGGCTCTTAGATGTTACCCCTTGTCCTTCTTTTCATTAGGCTAGACATAACCAATCCCTGCAACTATTCTTCATATATTTTAACCTCCAGTCCCTTAATCATCTTTGTTGCTCTTCTTTGCATTCTTTCCAGAGTCTCAACATCTTTTTTTTTAATATGGAGATTTTATATCAAGGCTTTTATATCAGGGTTAATCCTTTTCATATTCCCACTGACCACATGAACTGTGTCCCAGCTGAATGCAAGGCCTATAACAGGGAATCTCTTATATTCTATCAGAGCAAGACAGAGTCAACAAATTCACGGTAACAGTCCCTATTTTGATAGCCTAACTGCCCAAGAGTTTCTGTCCCATGGCCCATTTCTTCTACCCTTTTGGTCAGAGAGGCTTCTTCAGGGCCTACTCCTAACCAAATGGTTAAAAATAAATGTTGCTTGATGGATTCTCAACTACAGGTAGTCCTTGACTTACCGTTGATTTAGCAAATATTCAGTTATAATGGCACTGAAAAAGTGAAGTACAACCAGTTTTCTGTAAAGGTTCTGAAGGATGCCCTAATTAAATCATGAGTCTTGAACCAACCTTCAGAAGAAATCCATTATTTATTAGGAGCTTCATGTCAGTATGTTCCCAAGTGAAGCCAGCTCTGACCCTACATAATTTACATTCTAATTATGACTCTGTTTCCCCCCTTCCCTCAGGGTGTGTCACCAATCCCATTTGCCAACAGAGCAATTTTGTAGAGGTCACTTCCCTCCGGGCTGCTGTAGGTAACCCTGGGATACAGCCTTGAGAGAGATAAGCATGGAATGTGTATCTGTCTTTGGCTGCTGTGCCATTTCACTGGTTTCCCATCCCCCTTGGCCTATGGCAACTTGAGAGCAGGCCAGGGATGCTTTGCGAGTTGACATTTTCACACTTAAAACTGTCACAACCTCTCCGTGGTTACGTGATCAAAATTTGGGTGTTTGGCAACCAGACCGCATTTATGGTGGTTGCAGTGTCCCAGGGTCATGTGATCTTCCTTTGCGACTTTCCCAGCCTGGCTTCTGACAAGCAAAGTCAATGGTGAAGGCTGGATTCACTTAATGACTGCATGGTTCAACTTCACAACTGCAGTGATTGCCTTAGCAACTGTGGCAAAACTGGGCATGAGTCACTTAACAACTGCCTTGCTTAGCAACGAGAATTCTGATCACCACTGTGTACAGTTGTGTATATATACTATCTGTACCTCCTGCCTTTTGTCCTGAAAACCCACTGCCGATATAAATACCGTATTTTTCAGAGTATAGGACACACCTTTTTCCTCCCTAAAAGGGGGTGAAAATTTAGGTGTGTCTTATACACCACCCTTTGGCCCCTGCCTCGCAGCAGTTACCTCCTTGCAAGCAAACAGCAAAAAAACCCCCAGCTCCTTTCAGCTTCAGCACAATCTAATTAGCACAATTTGATTGGATCGGCCTCCCGACTCTCAGCTGATTTGCTCTCAGCTGTTTTGTGCAGGGCTCTGCTGCTTGCTGCAAAGAGGTAAATTGCTGGAGCAGATTATTTTCCCCCTTGTGCTAATCAAGCTATGCTGAAAACAAAACTGAAAGTAAAGCAGGCTGTTTGCTGTTTGCTGCAACGAGGCAAAATTGCTCGGAGGCAGAGGGAGATTTCTTTTTCTTCTTTTCCTCACCAAAAAAGGTAGGTGCGTCTTATACTCTGGTGCATCTTATACTCTGAAAAATACGGTAGTTAAAGTACAATAGCATCAGTTTGATGGTGATTTTTTTTTTATTTCCAGAACAGCCACTGGATCCTTCATTACCTGTCACTACTGCAATCTCCAATTTGATATGCATTATGGTTTTTGGATATAGATTTTCTGCCAAAGATGAAAAATTCCAGAAAATGTTAATAAACTTGAATTACTATATGAAATTCGGAGGCAGCTTTGTTTACCTGGTGAGTTGTCTTATTTCAGTTTACTGAGTCAGACAAGTCTTCTAGAACTCTCCTCCATCCTCCATCATCTTGCTGATCATTTTGTTATTAGAGATTCATTTATCAATGTAAGAAAACGAGACAAGAATTTAAAAAAGAGTTTTAGTAGTGGAGGGAAATTCATAATCATAAGTTTATTTGTCAAGCATATATAAGATAACAGGTAAACGTATAAACATAATTTGAATACATGAAAAGAATAAGTAAAAAGGAATATTAGGACAGTGATGGTAGGCATGCTGGTGCTCTTATGCACGCCCCTTACAGACCTCTTAGGAATGGGGTGAGGTCAACAGTAGACAGCTTAAGGTTAAAGTTTTGGGGGTTTGGGGAAGAAACTACAGGTAGTGCATTCCAGGCATTGGCCGCTCTGTTACTGAAGTCATATTTTCTGCAATTGAGTTTGGAGCAGTTTACCTTGAGTTTGTATCTATTATTTGCTTGTGCATTGTTGTGGTTGAAGCTGAAATAGTCATTGACAGGAAGGACATTGTGGCAGATAATTTTATGTACTATGCTTAGGTCAGACTGAAGTCGGCGTAGTTCTAAGTTGTTTAAGCCCAAAATTTGGAGTCTGGTGGCATAAGGTATTTTATTGCGGTTAGAGGAATGGAGGACTCTTCTCGTAAAACATCTCTGGACTTTCTCGATCGTATTTATGTCCAAAATGCAGTGCAGGTTCCAGACAGATGAGCTGTATTCAAGAATTGGTCAAGCAAATGTTTTGTACGCTCTAGTTAGTAGTACAACATTACCAGAGAAGAAGCTACGCAAGATTAGGTTAACAACTCTTAATGCCTTTTTGGCAATGTTGTTACAGTGGGCTATGGCACTTAGATTTTTAAAAAAGCCTCTCTGACGATCCTAGCTGAGTTGCCTGATCGGCAGAGGCTTTTCAAAACATTAGAAAAAATGCTTTGAAAAGTTAAAAAAAAAAAAGTTGGCCACGCCCACTCAGTCACATTACACCCCCCCAAGCCACGGCCACAAAACCGATAGTAACAAATTTTACATTTCACCCCTGATACAGAGGCACTCATATATATATACACACACACACAGATCAGTGAACCTAAGCCACGCCCAGGCTCCGAGCTGTCTGGATCACCAAACAGTCCCCATTGGCTGACCTGTTACCATGTCTATTCCCGTTCATGAACCGTTTATACACTGACATCACTGTCAGGAAATTTCTCTTTAGTTCTAGGTTGGTTCTCTCATTGATTAGTTTCCATCCGTTGCTTCTTCTCCTGCCTTCTGGTGCTTTAGAGAATAGCTTGACTCTTTTTCTTTGTGGCAGCCCTTTAGATCTTGGAGCACAGAAGTACATAGTTCGATTCTGCCTGCTGGCATCCAGAAGCAATTTACCAAATATATAGAAACTACATAGCCTGGAGAATTATGAATCATTCAGACAATATTATCAAAGTGCTAAACTCAAGTAATTGGCTGATGACATCATTGTGATAGGATTTTTTTTTTTGTGTGTGTGCAACTTTTCTGTTAGCTGTATGAGTTGTTTCCACAAGTGATGAAATACCTTCCAGGATGTCATCAGAGAGTGTTCCGTGCTTTAAATGATGTCACCTCATTTGCCAAGGAAGAGATAGAGAAGCACAGGGAGCTCCAATCACTGCATGACCCTCAAGACTTCATTGATTACTACCTTCTTCAGATGGAGAAAGTAAGTGTCTTCCTGGAAAGAAATTTTTGTGGGTCTCCAGAACTCAAAAGGGCATCCTACTTTGCTAAGGCCAACATACTGAGGCTGTCTTGCTGCATTGTTCGCATGTGCAGGTACTCCCTGGCTTACAACAGTTTGCTTAGTGACCATTCGAAGTTACAGTAACACCGGAAAAAAAGTGACTTTTTCACCCTTCAACTGTTGCAACATTCCCACGGTCACGTGATTAAAATTCAGGTGCTTGGCAACTGACTTGTATTTATGACTCTGTACCTTGCTTTTTTTTTCTGCCTCTGAAAGCCTCCAAACGGAGCTTCTGAAAAAAAGCCTCCAAAACAGAACTTCAGAAAAAAAGCCTTTTTTTTCTGAAGCTCTGTTTTGGAGGCTTTCAGAGGCAGAAAAAAAAAAAGCAAGGTACAGAGCTCACAACCAACAAACCTGTTGCTAAAATTCACCTCTGGGAACAGCTGATTGGGGGTATTCCAGGAGGCCAATCCACCTGCCAATCAGCTTTTTTCTTATTTTCCTCCCCAAAAACGAAGGTGCGTCTTATACTCTGAAAAATACAGTAGAAAAGGTAAATTTGGTTTAAAATTGACAAAACTGGGAAGGAAGGGTGCAAGATACACAGAGAGGGAGTGGGGAGGTGTCTTTTTTAAGTCCATTAGCCATCTTCAGAGCAACATGCCTTATTGGAGCCCCCGACCAGTTGGTCTTCGGGCTCTTTTTGAAGCAAATTTTTATACACATCCGATAATATTTGCATTTAGATAGCTCCTAATCACTTTCCCCTATGTCCGTGACAGCAAACCTGTGGCACGCGTGCCGAAGTGGCACACGGAGCCATGTCGCTTGGCAAGCGCGGCATCGCCCGTTCCTTTTCCGGGTTTCTGGCGTGCATGCGTGCGCGATGATCAGCTGGCCTTTTTGCTTGCGGCAGTGCCGGAAACTAGAAAAACTGGTCTTCCATTTTCCTGTGTGAGCATATGCGCCAGCCAGCTGATCGTCACATGCGCAGACGATCAGAATCCCGGAAGAGTAGCTGGCTGAAACCGGAAGTTCAGTAGCTGAAACCAGAAGTTCATGTTCGGGCGCACGCATGCTCCCCGGGCAGATCCTCTTCTGGGTTGTGGCCCAGACGTGCGCGCAAGTGCTCCCTTTTCGGCACTCAGTGCCAAAAAGGTTCACCATCACCGTCCTAGTAGGTAATAGCATGAAATGGTCTAGTGTAGTTTTTCCTAACTTAATGCCTGAAAAATATGATGGGAACTTTCTAGCACATCAAGCTGGGGTGACCCAGTCCAAAATATTCTGTTCAAGGATATGAGTATGATCTAATACAGGTAGTCCTTGACTTACAACAGTTTGTTTAGTGACCACTGGAAATTACGACGGCACTGAAAAAACTGACTTATGATCTTTTTTTCACATATACAACCATTGCAGCATTCCCTTGGTCACAAAATTCAGATGCTTGACAACTGATTCATATTTATGATGGTTGCAGTGTCCTGGGGTCATGTGATCACCTTTTGGGAACTTCTGACGAGCAAAGCCAACGGGAAAGCCGGATTCACTTTACAACCATGTTACTCATTTAACAACGGCAAAGTCAATGAAGGGGAGCCGAATTCGCTCAATGAGTGCAGGATCCCCTTAACAAGTACAGCGATTTGATCAGCTGTACCTTTAAAAGGTTTTTAAAGTCGGGTTTAGACTTAATTTACAACCCGTCTTGCTTATCGACAGAAATGCTGGTCCCAATTGTGGTTGTAAGTTGAGGACTGGCTGTGAAAAGAGGTCTTCTTCACAAGGAGGACTTTCCTCCCACACAGCGGTAAATGACGAATTGGGATTGTTAAGTTGATTTCATATTTTCTATTATCTACAACAGACCAAAGGTGACCCTGAGTCTGCTTATGATGAAGAGAACCTAGCTCAGTGCATTGTTGATTTTTTTATCGCAGGCACAGAAACCACGGCCACCACCTTACAATGGGCACTGCTACTCATGGTGGCTTACCCGGAGATCCAAGGTGAGACTCCTATATTACACGGGCACGAAATGCCTCTCTTGATCCTGCTTTTATTTTAGCGATAGATCCCAAGCTTTCCTGCTTGAACGCATGAGGAATAATGGCTCATCTCTAAGAAGCAATAGGAAATTCAACCCCCCCCCCCCAAACAGTGCTATTTAATGGAACTGAAGGCAAAGGGTCTCAAGATAGTAAACTGAATTCAATGTCTTTGATATACGTTTGACGTGAATATATGTATTTCCTCCTGGTTTTGTGACCCCCCCTACATCAGATTTTTCTCTTGTTCTCGTAACAATTGGGCCACCCCATCTGAACTGTCAAACTCCAAATCCTTACAGGATGGTCGTCGCTGTATTCTTTGCTGCCATCTATCGGTTGTCTGGATTTTGCGGACTAAAGATGGTAGCCAGCAGGGGTGGGTTCTACTTATCTTTACTACCGGTTCGCAACGGGGCCGTGCACGCGCACTCGCTTCGCTCCTGCGCACGCTCTTCTGTGCAATCACAGAAGCATTTTGATGATGTCAGGGTCAGTGGGCGGAGCCTCCCGCCAGTTTTACTACCGGTTCTATAGAACCGGTGCGAACCGGGGGCAACCCACCAGTGGTAGCCAGTGGTGAAATCCAAATTTTTTTACTACCGGTTCTGTGGGCGTGGCTTGGTGGGCATGGTGTGCTTGGTGGGCGTGGCAGGGGAAGGATACTACAAATTTTTCCATTTCAACCCCTCCCCAGGGGAAGGATACTGCAAAATCCTCATTCCCTCCCCACTCCTGTGGGAAGGGTATTGCAGACTCTCCATTCCCACCCCACTCTGGGACCAGCCAGAGGTGGCTGTCAGGTTCCGATGTCATCTCAAATAAATTACACTCCCAAACAATTAGTCTTTGCTGGAATATTTCATTTATTGAGAACGACAGATCTGGTCCCAACTTCGTCGTAGCCAATACTAACCCTCTGACCACAAAACCTCCCCCTTCCGTTCCCCCAAACCTCAACTTCTTATTGGCCACCTTCCAGCTCAATCTTCTCAGCTCCTGCCTCCAACCCCAGGAACTCCCCCCTCCCATCCCATCTCCAAGCAACACTGTCTACAGAAAGAATAAGTAGGTAAAAGTTCAAGCCTCATCTCCTCCTCTCTATGGCAGCCTTGAAAGGCTGACAGTGGCATTTGCCGGTTCTCTGAACTACTCAAAATTTCCACTACCGGTTCTCCAGAACCTGCTGGATTTCACCCCTGATGGCAGCCCTTCATAAGAGTAAACACACAGAACATGATCCTAGAACTGCAGGTCCATCCAGCTCATGTGTCATGCAATCATGTGACTATGCTTTATGATAATTTTTTTTTGCTGGTTTCCAACGCTTTTTGCAAAAAAACCATCCATTTGGGGGAAAGGGATTTAGGAATTGAAGTCCATCTGTCTACAAACTCCCCAGGGATAGTCCCAAAGATGCTTTTTCAAAAGGCACCTAGACTTTCTTTGTTCTTTCTTGAAGATGTTTCGCTTCTCATCCAAGACGCTTCTTCAGTTGTGACTCATCCAAGAAGCTCCTTCAGTCAGAACAGAAGAAGCCTCTTGGATGAGAAATGAAACATCTTCAAGGAAAAACTAAGACAGCCCAATTGCCTTTTGAAAAAGCACCTTTGGGTCAATTATGACCTGGATGATTGAGAATCTCCATAGACATTCCCCAGGGGGAGATCCATCACCTTATGCTTTGTCATCATAACTCAGTTCTTACTCAGGTTCTTTGTGAATTATGTGCCATGTTCTTCACTGACTGCGTCAATTGTAATGGAGTATCTTATTTTATTTTTATTTTATATCGAATTTATATACCGCTCCTCTCCCAGGGGACTCAGGGCGGTGTACGGACAAAATAAAAACATCAACTTCAAACATTAAAATACAGTTAAAAGGATATATATCTGTTTGGCCCCAATTAAAAAAATGACGAACCAATTAAAAAAAACATTTAAAAAATTGTTAAGTCAGCCTGGCTTGCTGGAAAAAGAAGGTTTAAGGGCATGGCGGAAAGCACCGAGGTCTTGGATTCTCCTTATCTCTGGGGGCAGCTGATTCCAAAGGGTAGGTGCCCCCGCAGAGAAGGCCCTACCCCTGGGGGTCACCAGCCTATATTGTTTGGCTGATGGCACCCCGAGGAGGCCCTCTCTGTGGGAGCGCACAGGTCGATGGGAGGCCGTTGGTAGCAACAGGCGAAGATAACTAGGGCCTATGCCATGGAGTGCTTTAAAGGTGATAACCAACACCTTGAAACGCATCCGGAAGACCACTGGGAGCCAGTGCAGCTCACGCAGGAGAGGTGTTGTGTGGGAGCGCCATGCAGCTCCTGTAACTACCCACGTGGCCGCATTCTGGACCAGTTGGAACTTCCAGGTGCCCTTCAAGGGGAGCCCCATGTAGAGAGCGTTACAGTAGTCCAGGCAAGAGGCGACGAGGGCGTGAGTGACTGTGCATAGGGAATCCCGATCAAGAAAGGGCCGCAACTGGCAGATCAGGAGAACCTGACAAAAAGTCCCCCTGGCTACAGCTGTCCGCCATCTTAAATTATCTGAGATAATTTAAGAAGATTGGACAACTAATTTGTCTGAAATGGTATAGAGCCTCCTGCTTGAGTAGTGGGTTGGGCTAGAAGACCTCCAAGGTCCCTTTCAATAAGGTCCCTTATAACTCTGTTATAATTTTCCTTTTCCATTATGGTCTTCAGAGAAAGTCCACAAGGAAATAGAAGATACGTTGGATCCCACCCATTCAATCTGCTATCAAGATAGGGTGAAACTCCCATATACCTATGCTGTGATTCATGAGGTCCTCCGTTTGAAATATGTGTTAATTGCTGGTGTCCCCAGGCAAAGTGCCAAAGACGTGAATCTCTATGGATATCACATTCCAAAGGTAAGGACGTTGATACAAGAACAATTAACACACCAGAGGACGCTTCCTTTAGTAAGGAATTTAGTGCAATGGACATGTTGAAATCAGGGGTGGGTTCTAACCAGTTTTACTACCGGTTCTCTTTGTGCGCACACTTCACGCGCGATCACCGGGCGCAAGCTCACTTTGCTCACCTGCGCACCAAACTTGCGCTTTGAGCAAGCGTGTTGCGAATCTGCCCAGCTGAGGTGTGGCAATCCGCTCTGACGCACCTCTCAGCTGGGCAAAAAAAGAAGAAATATAAGGTCAGCATAACGCGGGGGCAGGTGGGATGGCCCAGCTCCCAAAGACAGAGAACCAGTTCGATGACGTCATATCGTCACTGCTACCGGCTCTCGCGAACCGGGCCAAACCGGGAGGAACCCACCACTGGTTGAAATCCTTATTCTTTTTTTTAAACTGAAAGTCAAGAAATTCATGTATTCAATGCCAGTAATGATTCAATTTCTGGGAAACGTAAGACAAAAATTGGGACTCTTTTTTTCAGTAACTCAAAAAAAAGTTTATTGCAGTTTAAGCAGCACAATTTGAATGCAGCCACTAAGCCTGTAGGTCAGGGGTGTCAAACACAAGGCCCGAGGGCCGTATCTGGCCCTTGGAGTGTTTGGATCTGGCACGCAGGGTCGTCATGGAAACAGCAAAGGACCAGCCCACAGTGCCTCTGCCAGTGAAAACAGGGGGTCTTCAGAGGGCCCTCTGAGCTCCATTTTCACTGGCAGAGGATTGCAGAAGGCCATCGCAGCCAGAAATGGAGCTCAGGAGACCGTTTTCACTGGCAGAGCACTTGGGCCACCACAGGCACCCCGACATGAGTGACGTGGAGCTGGCCACGCCCACCCTGGCCACACCCATCCCAGCCCTCCGGGGTCAAACACAACCCTTATGCGGCCCTCAATGAAATTGAATTTTGACATCCCTGTTGTAGGTGATCTGGTTAAATGTCTTATATGAACACAGTTGAGGAGATCTTGTGGTCAATAATGATGCTCTTCCTAGGAGAATTCCAGTTCTCTGCAGGTTGCTACCCCTCTTTTTCACAAACACATTCATTTCCCCCCTGTAAAAATGGTGGATAATGGATTTTCAGCTGACTTTCAAGGAACAAACACCTTCAAACATGAATGGGAATGCAGGAACTGGTTTCTCTTACATTCTAGTCAAGTTGGCAATAGGGGATAGTTATTATCTTTTTATGAAATTTGGTAGGAAGAAACCCAGTTTGATCTAGTGGTGAAGGCCCTAAATTAGAAATTTGGAAAGTATGAGTGCTACTGCCACCTTGGGCATGAAAGCCACCTGGGTGGCTTTGAGCCAATCAGCAGGAGACTGAGAATTCTAGTCCCACCTTAGGCACGAAAGCTGCCTAGATGACTTTGGGCAAATCACCAGGAGACTGTGAATTCTAGTCCCACCTTAAGCATAGAAGCTGCCTGAGTGGCTTTGGGCCAATCACCAGGAGACTGAGAATTCTAGTCCCACCTTAGGCACGAAAGCTGCCGGGATGACTTTGGGCCGATCACCAGGAGACTGAGAATTCTAGTCCCACTTAGGCATGAAAGCTGCCTGAGTGGCTTTGGGCCAATCACCAGGTGACTGGGAGGTCTAGTCTCACCTTAGATATCAAGGTTAGCAAGGTAACTTTGAGACAGTTTCTCAACTCAACCCACCTCACAGGAAAAAATAGGAGAAAGAAGGAGTATTATATATGTTCACACCCTTGATATATATATATATATATATATATATATATATATATATATATATATATGAGATGAAAGCAAACAAACAAACAGCCTCTAGAAACTTCATCAGCAGGATATTGAAATGCATTTCTTCCTCCTTCAGGGGACTTTGGTTGTTACAGATCTGAATTCAGTCCTTTATGATCCCAAGAGATGGGAGACTCCTGAAAAATTCAACCCACACCATTTTTTGGACAAGGATGGGCATTTTATATCAAGGGAAGACTTTTTGGCATTTGGAGCAGGTAAATCTGAAACACACGTTTCCTGAAATATTTAAAATACATTCCTCTGGGAATTTATGGGTGAATGGCCATTTTCTTGTGATTCATCCACCAAGTGTTGTGCTGAGATAACCAAGTGATCAGGAGAGGCTGCATAAGACCTTAACCATGGCTGGTGACACTCCTTCACCCAAGTCCCTATTGATATGCTTTCCTCTTCAGACCAACCTGTTTCATCTCTTCAGTTTTGTCCATAATTTTAAATATTGTACAGGTCAGGGGTGAAATATAAAATTTGTTGCTACCAGTTTTGTGGGCGTGGCTTGGTGGGGGGGGGTGTAATGTGACTGGGTGGGCATGGCCAACTTTTTTTTTAAAACTTTTCAAAGCATTTTTTCTGCAAATGCAAAAAAATGCTTTGAAAAGCCTCTGCCGATCAGGAACACAGCTGGGATCGTCAGAGCCTTTTCAAAGCATTTTTTAAACCGCCTCTTCCGCTGAGGAGGTTGCAGAAAAAAAAATGCTTTAAAAGTCTCTCTGATGATCCCAGCTGAGTTGCCTGATCGTTTTAAAAAATGCTTTGAAAAGTCTCTCTGATGATCAGGCAACTCAGCTGGGATTGTCAGGGAGACTTTTACATGGGAGGCACAGGGGGCCATTGAATTACGGGTGTGGGCACACACGCGTGTGACCCCCCCCGCACTCCCCCCACTTTTGGCATGCAACGTCAAAAAGGTTACCCATCACTGGTTATAGGGTCTTCTGCTCCAAGGTCCCTTCCAACTCTGTTATTCTATTACGTTTGCCAGTTTCTGACCTGTGAAAAGACTTTCCTTTTTGAAACTTCAAGGTATGGGCATAACTATTGGTGACCAAGAGGTTAAAGGCAAATATAGAAGATAGTGATTCCAACAGTAGTATTTTAGAGCACTTTAAGTGATGAGATCCAGCCTACCAATCACCTTCCTCAGTTAGGACTGAAACTACCTAGAAGCATTGGCGAATAGCTGTCAATCACTTCTAACCCCTTCTCCTTTCCTTATCTTTGCACTGCAGGGCCTCGAGTGTGCCTGGGTGAGCAAATGGCCAGGATGGAGCTCTTCCTTTTCGTGACCATCCTGCTGAGGTCCTTTAAGTTTCAGCTGCCAGAAGGAGTCAAAGAACTCAGTCTCGAGCCCATTGTGGGATTATCGCTGCACCCTCATCCTTACAAACTTTGTGCTGTTCCTCACTGTCGGACTCCGTAAAATCGAGATGACTGCTGCAAAACTTGCGTGTTGGTTTTTACCTTTAGACTGAAAATTCTACCCTGAGCACATTGCTTGGATTTTTGCTCGTCCTAGAGGTTTCTTAGAACGTTAAGAAATATTGCTATTCCTTACCATTTCTTTTTATTTCCATGCTGTTCTTTCTCCTGAAAGCGACGAGAGTGGCATACAAGCCATGGTAGTACAATCTGCTGTAAAAACCATTACAGTTAAACTGTAACTGTATTAGTGCAAAATTGTACAGAACAAACAAAACAAGGAATAGAACAATGGAATTTCTGTGATTTAGTAAACGGGCCATTGGTCCTACTACTGGGCCATTGTTGCTCTGCTAGCGCACAGGTGAAAACAATGTTTTTAATAATGTTTAAAACAAGATACCGGTAGACATTTGTGAGTTTTGCCTCATTTTTTCGACCGTTCCTGCCACGGTTGTTAAGTGAATTTCTGCAGTTGTTAAGTCAGTAAGAGGGTTGTGAAGCGAATCTGGCTTCCCCGTTGACTTTGCTTATCAGAAGGTTGCAAAAAGGGATCACATGACCCGGAGACCAGTGGCGGTATTCAGCCGGTTCTATCCTGTTTTGGCGAACTGGTAGCGGCGGCTGCGGGTGGCTCCGCCCACCCACACGGATGTAATCACGTCCCATTTATCCACCTTTTTGACGCTCTGCTCATGCACATTTGCGAACCGGTAGCGAAGGTAAGTGAATACCACCCCTGCCGGAGACACTGCAAACGTCATAAATTATGAACCAGTTGTCAAGCGTCCAAATTTTGATCATGCGACCATGAGGATGCTGCAACGGTTGTAAGTGTGAAAAACGGACATCCGCCGCTTTTTTTCAGTGCCGTTCAAAGGGTCATTAAATGAAAGGTTGTAAGTCGAAGATTAGCTGTATTCCTGGAGAACACTTGCCTTCATCCAGAAGAGAAATCCATAACCGTGGCTCGGCGATCAATTAAGACCTTCTCTTGACCCTATGCTGCAAAGGACACCTATTGATGGACCATGAACATAGCTTCCTTGGTAGTTCTTAGTACACGAGTTGGTGGAGCTGGAGAGGCAGATATTTAACACACAATTGGTGCCTGATACAGTAATGAAGTCTCGTATTCTGATAAAGGTGGAAGATTAAAATCAGGGAGCTGTGATCCACCAAACATGGCTGAGGCATTATGCAGAAAAGCTCATTCAGCAACATTCCTCTCTCGCTCTCTCTCATAAAGTTGGAGGAAAATTTAGAGGACATTTGGTACAAGCCTCTTCTGAAGGCAGGTTTGACTAAAACATCTCTGGTAGAT
This sequence comes from Ptyas mucosa, assembly GCA_012654045.1. Lineage (NCBI taxonomy): Eukaryota > Metazoa > Chordata > Lepidosauria > Squamata > Colubridae > Ptyas > Ptyas mucosa. The sequence continues at coordinate 2,935,382 of WNWU01000087.1, forward strand.
GATATTCAGCCTCTCTTTGAAGAACATCTACTGAAGGAGAATTTGCCACTTCATGTGGCAGCCTCTCCCACTGGCTGGCATCTCAAGCCATCCGTAAATTTATCGCCGGTGTATTTATTTCATCAACGTCTATGGCTGCCCAGCTCAACAAGTGACTCTGGGCAGTGAACAATATTAATAAATAAAACAATAACAATAATTAAAATTAAAGCTTGAGGAAAAAGCTGAGAAATACAACTGCCATTAATGAAGTTGGACGTTTATTCTCCAAACTTGTGGGTTGGTTTCCAGGCTGGGTAACATCTTCAGCGGAGTTTAGGAAATGTCAGTGTGTGTGTTTTTCTGCTTACAGAGGCTTTGTGTGGTCAGTAGCAGTGGTGGGTTCCTCCCGGTTCGGCCGAACCGGTAGTGGTGACGATATGACATCACTGAACTGGTTCTCTTTGTTCGGGAGCTGGGCCCTCCCGCCCCCCTCCCCCGCATTATTCTTACCTTTTATTTGGCCCCACCTCAAATTTTCGCTGCCTCCTGAGTCCCAGCTGATAGACTGGAAGGAAAAAAAAACTGTTTAAACTCTTGCCGCGGAGCTTCAAAGGGCCGCCCTACAGCTGATCAGTGTTAAAAGGCAGTGTGGTGATAGACCAGTGCACTCGAAAAACAAATGGGTAGACCAGGATGCTCCAAGAACAAATGGGTAGACCGGTACAGCTCTACAAGCAGTTAAAAGCCTGATAGGCCAGTACCTCTGCTAAATCCTAAGGAATTGTCACATGACCATCAAACTACGCCCACAAAATAAGCCACGCCCACAGAACCGGTAGTAAAAATTTTTAGAACCCACCCCTGGTCAGTAGGTCTATCATTAAGTAATACAACCAGGAGATGGGTGCCCAGCGCACACTTGGGACCCCAGATCTGGCCACAGAAATGACTCTTTGGGGATTTGGGAAAAGGAACAGAGTCTGGGTCAACCTAATCTATGGTGGGAGAATTTTCCAAAAGGCAGGTGCTATAACAGAAAAGTTCTTCCTGATGTCCAGCTTACACCTTCTTCCTTATGTCATTAGTTCTGGTCCTGCCCAGGAGAGAAGGGGAGATGTTAAGTGAGTTTTGCCCCATTTTACAACCTTTCTTCCCACAGTTGTTAAGTAAATCACTGCAATTGTTCAGTTAGTAACATGGTTGTTACGGGAGTCTGGCTTCCTCTTGACTTCGTTTGTCAGAAGGTCGCAAAAAGTGATCACATGACCCCTTGACACTGCAACCATCATAGATGTGAGTCAGTTGTCAAAAGTCCAAATTTTGATCACATGACCATGGGGATTTCCCGCCTCCCCCCAGTGCCGTTGTAACTTTGAACAGTCACTCAACAACTGGTTGTAAATTGAGGACTAATTGAGGTCAGTGGTGAAATCCAATTTTTTTTACTACCGGTTCTGTGGGCGGGGCTTGGTGGGCATGGGTGTGGCTTGGTGGGTGTGGCTTGGTGGGCATGGTTTGGTGGGCATGGCAGAGGAAGGATACTGCAAAATCTCCATTCCCACCCCACTCTGGGGCCAGCCAGAGGTGGCATTTGCCAGTTCTCCAAACTAATCAAAATTTCCGCTACCGGTTCTCCAGAACCTGTCAGAACCTGCTGGATTTCACCCCTGCTACCCGTATTGAAGACTGTAATACTTTTAAAACAACTCCAGCATTTATATTCATAATCTAATTTCTTTGGTTAGCCTTTAGGTTTTAATTCTGAAACTTTCATGGTGCTTAACATCTTTACAATTCAACATACAACAATTAACATTTCTAAACTGTTTATGTTTTGCAACACAACACTTAGACTTTTTCTATGTTTACCATGTCTCATATAAATGTATCAAATACACACACACACACACATGTATTTGAATGATAATTGCATGAGACAATTACATAGAACTGTAACTATTTACTGTTAAAATATATTGTACTTTCCCCCTTTGTTGTTTTTGACTTCACTTAAAAAAAGAAGATGTAATTTTTCAGGTTTCTTTTCTTTTCTTTGATAATTTATGGATTTGTACTTTTGGGGAAATTTTTTCATTTCTTTTTCAATGCTATGTTGCTGAGTTGTCAAATTCCAAATGCTAAGTATATATTTCAAAAGGATGTTATCGTCTGAAAATGTAAATTTTTGAATGCAAAGTCACATTTAATAGTCTACTAACTTTCTCCTAAAGTAAGTAAAGGGCATTGTTAAGACATGTGTTTTAAAGTAGTATTTTTTTTTAAAAAAATTGATTTATATGCCGCCCTTCTCCGGAGACTCAGGGCGGCTTACAATGCGTTAAGCAATAGCCTTCATACTTTTGTATATTTATACAAAGTCAGCTTATTGCCTCCACAAACTGGGTCCTCAATTTTCCTACCTTAGAAAAGATGGAAGGCTGAGTCAACCTTGAGCCTGGTGAGATTCAAACCTGCAATAATTGCAGGCAGCTGGTGTTAATAACAGGGTGCTTTAGACCACTGTACTACCAAGGCTCTTGTATTATCCTTATTATATCTCCAACAAAATGGTGTTTAAGCCATCCTGTTCTGTACAGGCATTATGGAGTCCAATAAATTCTAAATATTATTTATTGTGGTATAACCCATACTTTATGGTCCATTGGCACAGCTGGTATAGAAGTAAAAACAGTCCCAGATTTTGTAGGTGCCTCTAATTCTTTTCTTCCACTCATTTCATAGCATCTGTATATCAAACTGATTTATTAATAACAAGTATCTATAGAAGCTATAAGAAAGGGTTAACCTATCCTCTAAAGCTCCTGAAGACAGAACAAGAAACAATGGATGGAAGCTAATCAAGGAGAAAAGCTACCTAGGGCTAAGGAGAAATTTCCTAACAGTTAGAAAAATTTATCAGTGGAACGTCTTTCCTTCAGGTGCTGTGGATACTCCAACACTGGAGATTTTTAAGAAGAGCCTGGACAACCATCTGAAATAGTATAGGGCCGTGATGGCGAACCTATGGCACGGGTGCCACAGGTGGCACGTGGAGCCGTATCGGTGGGCACGCGAGCTCAGCTCTGGCACGCATGCCAGAAGTCAGGAAACACACTGTTTCCGGCCTCCGGAGGGCCTCCGGAGGGCCTCTGGGTGGGGTGGGGAAGGCTGTTTTTGCCCTCCCCAGGCTCCTAGAAAGGCTCTGGAGCCTGGGGAGAGCAAAAAACGGTCCTACCGTGCCCACCGTGCCATTGTGTGCCAAAAGCGGGGGAAGCACGGGGGGGGGGGCAGGGCGCAGAGAATTATGGATGTGGGCACGTGTGCGTGTGACCCCACCGTGCTCCCCCCACTTTTGGCACGTGACGGCAAAAAAGTTAGCCATCAGTGGTATAGGGTCTCCTCCTTGAGCAGGGGGTTGGACTAGAAGACCTCCAAGATCCCTCCCAACTTTGACATTCTGTTAATAGAAGTGTCATCCTCACTATCGGTCCTATGAATTGACAGAAGAACACCCTGAAGTGAAAGTCCTCAGATCTTGGAATGTCTGAACATGAAATCAATCTTAGCTGTGAGTAGCATACTGCTTTGATCACACATCTGGGCTTAAAAGGTAAGAAGAACTAGATCCAGCGGTAAAATTCAATTTTTTTTTACTACCGGTTCTGTGGGCGTGACTTGGTGGGCATGGCAGGGGAAGGATACTGCAAAATCTCCATTCCCA
>WNWU01000087.1:2939094-2965961 GCA_012654045.1 Ptyas mucosa
CTTGGTGGGCATGGCAGGGGAAGGATACTGCAAAATCTCCATTCCCATCCCACTCCAGGGGAAGGATACTGCAACATCCCCATTCCCACCCCACTCTGGGGCCAGCCAGAGGTGGTATTTGCCAGGGCTCTGAACTACTCAAAATTTCCACTACCGGTTCACCAGAACCTGTCAGAACCTGCTGGATTTCACCCCTGACTAGATCCATCGTCATTTGGATGAGATCATGTGTAGAAGTGGAAAGTTTAAAATCTAACCTATTGCAGCTGACTTTTTTCTTTTTAAGGAAAACTAGAGTGATGTCTCTGTGGATGAAACCTTTTTGCTATTTTTGATCCCAAGACCAGAGATGGTATTCAGCCGGTTCGGATCACTTCACCCGAACCGGTAGCGGAAAGGGCGGGTGGCTCCGCCCACCCGCCCTGACTCTATGCCATTCTATTTAGACACGTGTTTGAGGCTGGGCGCATGCACGGAAGGCTGGGTGCAGGCGTGGACGTGCATGCTCACATTTGCGAGCATTTCCGGTAGGGAAAGTAAGAATATCAACCCTGCCCAAGACATTTTGAGGCTTAACTCTAGTAAGGAGCATATCTACTTCATGGAAAACTGCGTTCCAGGAATTAAATACTGTTTTTCTCAACCTTGGAAACTTTAAGATGTCTGGACTTCAACTTCCAGAATTACTCAGCCTCTGGGTGTTAAAGTCTACGGATCTTAAAGTTGCCAAATGTATATGAATAAAGGTATGGAGATAAAATAGATAGGGAAAAGATGAAAAAGAGAAAAAATAATTAGAAGAATAGAAACCCAGATGATGCCTAGGTAAAGGGAAAAGGGAAAAGGGAAAAAGTGAGATGATTATAAAAGTTTTCCCTTTACCTAGGCATCATCATGATGTAAGCAGAACTAGATCCAGTGGTGAAATTCAAATTTTTTACTACCAGTTCTGTGGGTGTGGCTTGGTGGGCGTGGCAGGGGAAGGATATTGCAAAATCTCCATTCCCACCCCAAATAGATAATCGGGGTTGCTCAAATACCATTCTAGATTGAATTAAAAAGGGAAACAACAAGAGAGAGGGAAAGGAAGAAGGAAGAAGAGAGGAAAGGAGAGGGGGCAGAGGTGTGTTTCAGCAGGTTCTGACCAGTTCTGGAGAACCGGTAGCGGAAATTTTGAGTAGTTCAGAGAACTGATAAATACCACCTCTGACTGGCCCTGCCCCATCTATTCTCTGCTTCCCGAGTCCCAGCTGATCGGGGGGGGGGAATGGGGATTTTGCAATATCCTTCCCCTTCCACACCCACCAAGCCATGCCACACCCACCAAGCCACACTCACAGAACCGGTAGTAAAAACATTTAAAACCTGCCACTGAGAGAGAGAGAGAGAAGAGAGGGAAAAGGAGAGGAAGAAAAGGGAGGGGAAAGAGGAGTAGGAGAGAGGGTTAGAAAGGGAGGAAGAAGAGAGGAGTGGGGGAAGGGAAGAGGAACTAGGAAAGAGAAGAAGAGGAAGAATGAAGAAAGTAGGAAGAGATGGAGAAAGAACGAGAAGGGGAAGAGAAGAGAAGAGGAAAAGTTGTGGTAAAATTAAGGAAGGTAAATGGTAAAAGAGCAGCCCCGTACAACTAAAAATGAAAGTTAAAAGATAAGATGAATGGAAAATGATGGATAAAAAGATTGTACACTCAAATATGTTTATGAGAAATAAAAATAAAAACTTTTTGCGGAAAAAAAAATGGCCAAACTTGAGGAAAACGGTATTAATCCAATGGTGCAATTGTAAGACACGGGGAGCCAGTTTTTCTTTTCACTGAATGTGTCTTGGAAATCCTTCTCTCAATGATGGGAAACCTTAAGCCAAAGCTAGCACCTGGCTTCAGTCTCAGAACAAATCCCTTCTATATACCAAAAAAATATATGCTGAGGGCGGCAACAAAAAATATTCGTTGCTGGTGAATGTTTTAAGAAGATGATGACTTTCCCTGTAGATGCCATTGTACATTCCACTTGAGGTGGCTCAGTGGCTAAGACTCCGAGCTTGTCGATCAGAAAGGTCGAATCCCTAGTATAGGTCTCCTGCGTGAGCAGGGGGTTGGGCTAGATGACCTCCAAGGTCCCTTCCAACTCTGTTACTCTTACTGTTACTTTCTGTTCTTGGATCCCTGCATAAATGGTATGTGCTGCTAGAGGGCAGTGTTACTCCATACATTTATTTAAAGAAGCAGCTCTTTTTCCAGACAATCCATTTATTAAAACATTATATTATGACAGATAATAAACCTGAGCAACTAGCTGAACTAGTCCCAGTGCAAAGGAAAAAGGAGAAGCTGAAAAATTGCTATTTTTTTTTTAATTTCTAAGAAGAAATAATACAGTGGCCCCTGATTGGGTTAACCAAATTTATTTATTTATTTATTGGTTCGATTTATGTGCCGCCCTTCTCCGCAGACTCAGGGCGGCTTACAATGCGTTAAGCAAGAGCTTTCATACTTTTTTGTATATACCTGCTTAGTAGGGCTTTCGCACCCCCCCTAAGCGGTGTTCTTTTTTTTTATACAAAGTCAGTTTATTGCCCCCACAATCTGGGTCCTCATTTAACCTACCTCGGAAGGATGGAAGGCTGAGTCAACCTTGAGCCTGGTGAGATTTGAACTCGCAGTAATTGCAGGCAGCTGGTGCTATTTAACAGCACTTTAGTCTGCTGCGCCACCAAGGCTCTCAAATAACGCTTTTCATAGTGTTACGAATAAAGATTGTCTACTCATGGGCTGCAGAAGTGACAAGGACAATGTCCTGAGGACCAGCAAAAAAAAAAAAAAAGTTAGCAAGACACATTTGTGTCATTGTAAGGTACAAATGGGGAAAATCCCTTAGGTGGAATGAGAATGAACCTTAAAATCAGTCAATCAGAATAGAGCTGGAAGGAACCTTGGAGGTGTTCCAGTCCAACTCCCTATACCGTTTCAGACAGATGGCTGTCCAGTCTCTTTTTAAAGACCTCCAGTGATGAAACACTCACAACGTCTAAATGCAAGCTGTTCCACTGGTTAATTGTCCCTACTCCTTAATTCCAAGTTGCTTCTCTCCTTGATTAGTTTCCATTTGTCATTTCTTGTCTTGCCTTTTGGTGCTATGGAAAATAAATTGAACCCCTCTTCTTTGTGACAGCCTCTCAAATACTGGAATACTGCTATCATGTCCCCCCTAGTCCTCCTTTTCTCTAGACTAAAGTAAAGGTAAAGGTAAAGATTCCCCTCGCACATATGTGCTAGTTGTTTCTGACTCTAGGGGGCGGTGCTCATCTCCGTTTCAAAGCCGAAGAGCCAGCGCTGTCCAAAGACGTCTCCGTGGTCATGTGGCCGGCATGACTCAAAGCCAAAGGTGCATGGAATGCTGTTACCTTCCCACCAAAGGTGGTCCTTATTTTTCTATTTGCATTTTTTACGTACTTTCAAACTGCGAGGTTGGCAGAAGCTGGGACAAGTAATGGGAACTCACCTCAATATGCAGCACAAGGGATTCGAACCGCTGAACTGCCAACCTTTCAATCGACAAGCTCGATATCTGAGTATTGATTGCTGTCTTTTTGTTTCCTTATTAGCTTTTTAATTGAGCCTGAGTGGTGTAGCAGGCTAATGCCTCCTATTAAGGCAGCATTTAACATCCAGCTGCCTGCAATTACTGCGAGTTCTAATCTCACCAGGCTCAAGGTTGACTCAGCCTTCCATCCTTTCTAAGGTGGGTAAAATGAGGACCCGGTTTGTGGGGGCAATAAGCTGACTTTGTATAAATATACAAAAGTATGAAGGCTATTGCTTAACGCATTGTAAGCCGCCCTGAGTCTCCGGAGAAGGGCGGCATATAAATATAAATAAAAATAAAAAAAATGTTTCTTTTGAATAGTATATAAATGTAGTTTATGTGTATGTGCCTGTTGATGGCTAATTTGTCTGAGTGCCAAGGGTTCAGGAATTCCCTAGCATTTTTGGTTTTAGCTTGGTCTATGATGTTTCTCAGTTGAAACTGTGGTTGAGTCTGTCCAATTGTTGTGAGATTTAGGACGTTTCAACCTATCTTCTGCCTCTAGTTGGTATTCATAGAGGCACTCTGCTAGTCTTCTGCCCCGCATAGTGATTGTTACAATACTTACACTTTATGTTGAAGATGACTCCTGTTTTTCCCCACTTGGGTTATTGGGACTTTTGGTTGATTTCATGTATTTTGTGGTTTATTCTATGTATCCTTTGGTTTATTCCATCTTTATTGCCCTGGCATGTTAACATCTAGAAGATATTTCTCAAATTAAAGGTAAAGGTAAAGGTTCCCCTCGCACATATGTGCTAGTTGTTCCAGACTCTAGGGGGCAGTACTCATCTCTGTTTCAAAGCCGAAGAACCAGCGATGTCCGAAGACATCTCCATGGTCATGTGACCTGCATGACTCAACGCCAAAGGCTCACGGAACGCTGCTCCCTTCCCACCAAAGGTGGTCCCTATTTTTCTACTTGCATTTTTTACCTGCTTTCGAACTGCTAGGTTGGCAGAAGCTGGGACAAGTCACGGGAGCTCACCCTGTTACGCGGCGCTAGGGACTCGAACCACTGAACTGCCAACCTTTCGATCGACAAGCTCAGCGTTTTAGCCACTGAGCCACCGTGTCCCTTTCTCTAGACTAGCCAAACCCAAATCCGCCAACCATTCTTCATATATTTTAGTCTCCAGGCCTTTAATCATCTTAGTTGCTCTTCTCTGCACTTTTTCCAAAGTCTCAACATTTAATGTAATGTGGTGACCAAAACTGGATACAGTATTCCAGGTGTGGACTTACTAAGGATTTATAAAGCGGTACTAATACTTATGTGATTTTGATTCTATGCCTCTGTTTATACAACCAAGGATTGTATCAGCTTTTTTGTATTAGTTTTTTTGGCTGTTGCCGCATCCTTCTGGCTCAGGTTAAAGTGATTTAAATATACAAGTTTTATCTCAAGAGGTAAAACTGTTTGCTTATCCACTCTCATGATCCACAAGCTTCACTCCTCCTTCAGGTCAGTCAAATCTAGCTGCAGGTCCAGTAGATGGCAATGAAGAGATAGCAGAAAGTTCTGTTTTTTCCAATTTCATCCGGTGGCTGACTGCTCCACTTATGGTACCCTGCCGAGAACGGGGTTAGTCCCAGGGGTAGGTTCTAAATTTTTTTACTACCGGTTCTGTGGGCGTGGCTTATTTTGTGGGCGTGGTTTGATGGTCATGTGACAATTCTTTAGGATTTAGCAGAGGTACTGGTCTACCAGGCTTTTAACTGCTTGCAGAGCTGTACCGGTCTACTCATTTGTTCTTGGAGCATCCTGGTCTACCCATTTGTTTTTCGAGTGCACTGGTCTATCACCACACTGCCTTTTAACACTGATCAGCTGTAGGGCGGCCCTTTGAAGCCCCGCGGCAAGAGTTTAAACAGTTTTTTTTCCTTCCAGCTGATCAGCTGGGACTTAGAAGGCAGCAATAGATTGGGGGTGGGGCCAAATAAAAGGTAAGAATAATGCAGGGGGTGGGGGGCGGGGGGGGCAGAACCGGTTCGGTGATGTCATATCGTCACCGCTACCGGCTCTGCGGAACCGGGCCGAACCGGGAGGAACCCACCACTGGTTAGTCCAGTAGAAGGTGATAATACTTTCCAAATTCTAGAGTTGAAGCATATTCTAAAACATGAATAGGCATGCCTAGTCATAGGAGTCATTAGGACAATGATGATCTTAGGGGCATTCCCAATTCTTCTTGGAGGATTTTAATCTGTTTTAAAATGCCTAAATTCTTCAATTCCTCAAGATCTTCATCTTGTCAGAGTTCAGTCTTTCAATTCTTCATCTTCTCAGGAATCAAACACGCGATCGAAACTTTATCCCAAAGGTGCTTTTTCAAAAGGCAACTGGACTTTCTTTGTTTTTCCTTGAAGACGTTTCGCTTCTCATCCAAGAAGCTTCTTCAGTTTTGACTGAAGAAGCTCCTTGGATGAATTAGAGCTGAAGAAGCTTCTTGGATGAGAAGCAAAATGGGTTTTCAAGGAAAACCAAAAAAAGTCCAGTTGTCTTTTGAAGAAAACACCTTTGGGACTAACATGATATGGATGATTGAGAATCTCCATAGACCCGTGATGGCGAACCTATGGCACACGGAACCATATCGGTGGGCATGCGAGCGTTGCCCTAGCTCAGCTGCAGTGCGCATGTGCGTGCCGGCCAGCTAATTTTCAGGCCTTCTGGGCCCATCAGAAATTGGCAAATGGGCTGTTTTCTGGCTTCCAGGGGAGTGGGGGGGGGGAGGGAAAGGCCAGTTTTGCCCTTCCCAGGCTCCCAAAAAGCCTCTGGAGCCTGGGGAGGGCGAAAAACGGGCCTACCATGCTCACCGTGCCATCGTGTGCCAAAAGTGGGGGGAGTGCAGGGGGGCCACGCGTGCATGTGCGGGGTGCATTGAATTATGGGTGCAGGCACGTGTGCACACGACCCCTCCCCCATGCTCCCCCACGCTTTTAGCACATGACGGCAAAAAGGTTAGCCATCACTGCCATAGACAATAAAAGTTTATGGACTATCAACCATCGATTTCTTTATCTGTCAGATGCCTATCTTCACTTTCCTTGAAGCTCGCTAGCAACTGCCATAACCAGGGGGGAGGCGGCATTTGGGAGGGGAAGAGTATTGGAGGTATTGTGAAAGAATGTTGTGGGAAATTGAGGAGTATGGACACGAACAGGAACCAGGGATGCCAAACCGAGCCATCTTCCTGTCTTCGCTGGCCCTGGAAAGGAATTTACAGAGGCACCTGAGGCACTGGGTTAACAGATTTAACAGATTAACAGAGTTGGAAGGGATCTTGTAGGTCATCTAGTCCAACCTCCCACCGAAGCAGGAGACCTTAGACCATTTCTGACAGATGGCTGTCCAGTCTCTTCTGGAAAACTTCCAGTAATGAAGCTCCTACAACTTCCGAAGGCAACTTCTGTTCCATTGGTTGATTGTTCTCATTGTCTGAAAATTTCTCCTTATTTCCAGATTGAATCTCTCCTTGTTCAATTTCCATCCATTATTCCTTGTCTGGCCTTCAGGTGCTTTGGAAAAATAGCTTGATCCCCTCCTCTCTGTGGCAGCCCCTCAAATACTCGAATACTGCTATCATGTCTCCCCTGGTCCTTCTCTTCACTAGACTAGCCAGGCCCAGTTCCTAGAACTGTTCTTTGTATGTTCAGAACCTGATTGGACTACTGTCACGGGGGCGGGGGAGTGGGAGGGTTTTGGACATTGGGGATTGCTTTCCATATATGCTTTTCGTGCGGTTTTTCTTCAGAGCTTACCTCGCTTATGCTGCACTCAGCACCTCTAGTAAAAGTACCTTTTCTCTAACACCTATGGAGTCAAGAGTCATTCCTTCCTAGGAAGCAGGCTGTGGCCAGTTTGACAGTCTCCAAACATAAATTCAGACCATGATGTGATGGAATGGGTGAGGGATACGTGAACAGTTAAATGGGAGAAAAGGTTCAGAAAATGTAACTCAATTTGGAGAAGTAAGGACACTTAAAATAATCCCACCTTGATTCCAGTTGGTACGAGCTGTAGTGGTTTCAAGATTCAGCTATTATACCCAACCACAATAAAGAGCATTCCTGAAACACCTGTTGATTTTGTTTCCTGGCCTTGCCTACGTTGAAGAGCTGACACATCACAGCTTCTCCCGATTCAAATGCTATGGAAGGAAAGCTTTTGAGGAGCACCCCTCCAATGGTTTCACACAGATCTTCCAAAAATATAGCCAACTGTTTAGTAAAGAGAGATGAACTGATCCATAGATCTAATGTCCTCTGCTTTAACCATGGAAATCATGGCAATACACTGATAGGATAGAATCTCAGCTGTTTATAATTAAGCAGAAGATCTTGGGTCATCAGCTCAGTGGAGAGGTTGACTCACTGAACAGCTGCTCAACAGGTCCATGCTAGGGATTTTTAAGACGTGGATGTAACATGCTAGCACTTGAATGTCACAGAATGTCACATAGGAGCAGTTTCTTGATTGGGGTATTGGTTATTTGATTGTTGGTCTGAAGTTGACCTTGGAGTTAATCTATGCTGATCTGAGTGCTGATTGCTGGTGGAGAGGTGCTGGAGTCTTCTCCTTCTCCTTCTCCTTCTCCTTCTCCTTCTCCTTCTCCTTCTCCTTCTCCTTCTCCTTCTCCTTCTCCTTCTCCTTCTCCTTCTTCTTCCATATCCGTCATCGGATGTTGGCGATCATGTTGGCAATCCTATTTTCGTCAACAGCCGCATGAAAAAGTGCTGCTGAGTTTTGTCCAAACCGGTCTCTTAGGTTTTGAAGCCATGATGTTCTTCTTCTGCCTGGACCTCATTTGCCTTCAATCTTTCCCTGGAGGATTAAGCGAAGGATGCCGTATTTTTCTGGGTGTCACATCACATGATGATACGCAGTAGTACATCTCCACCCTGGACCACCCCAACGATGCCCTTGAAGTGATGTCCTGGTGCCTGGAGGCCGTACAGATCTGGATGGGGAGTAACAGGCTTAGACTCAACCCGTCCAAGACCGAGTGGCTGTGGTTTCTGACATCCCGATATAGTCAGCTGGTGCCATCGCTGACTATTGGGGGCGAATCATTGGCCCCCACGGAGAGGGCTCGCAACTTGGGCGTCCTCCTGGATTCACGGCTGTCTTTAGAAGAGCATATGACGGCCGTGACCAGGGGGATTTTTTATCAGGTTTGCATGATTCGCCAGTTGCGTCCCTTTCTGGATCGGGACTCCCTACACACAGTCACTCATGCCCTCGTCACTTCCTGTCTGGACTACTGTAATGCTCTCTACATGGGGCTCCCCTTGAGGAGCACTCGGAGGTTCCAATTGGCGCAGAGTGCGGCCACGCGGGTGGTTACGGGAGCGACATGGTGTTCCCGTGTGACACCTCTCCTGCGCGAGCTGCACTGGCTCCCGGTGGTCTTCTGAGTGCACTTCAAGGTCTTGGTTACCACCTTTAGAGCGCTCCATGGCTTAGGACCTGGCTATTTATGAGACCGCCTGCTGCCACCAGTAGCCTCCCACTGGCCGGTTTGCTCTCACAGAGAGGGTCTCCTCAGGGTGCTGTCAACCAAACAATGTCGGTTGGCGACCCCCAGGGGGAGAGCCTTCTCTGTGGTGGCACCTACCATCTGGAATGAGCTCCCCCCAGAGATACGAAGGATCCCGGACCTATGCACCTTCCGCCACGCACTTAAGACCTTTTTATTTAACCAGGCTGGCCTGGCCTAATTTCTCCTCTTTTAATAATTTTGTAATTTTGTAATTTTAACTTGTTTTAAATTATTAGGGTTTTAAATATTAAGGCCAAATTATTTAATCGGATTTTAATTGTTTTAAATTTTGTATGCATATTGTTTTACTATATGGCTGTTCACCGCCCTGAGTCCCTGGGGAGATAGGGCGGTATACAAATCAAATAAACCTCAAACATGTCCAAAATATTCTAACTTTGGCTTTTTAATGGCTTTGATGATTTTCTTTTGCTTTCCCAGGCGGCTTATCACCTCCTCATTTCTGATTTTGTCAACCCAATTTATACATAACAGCTGTCGTGAGTGCAGATGACCTTTTTCATTTTGAAAATTTCATTTTCATTTTTCTCTTTTGGGCTGCTTGATTGTCTCTTTTGCATCGTCTATAGATGTTGTCAACGACTATTTGTCTATTGATGGCTGATTTGTCAGAGGGCCAGGCTTCTAGAAATTCCCTGGCATTGTTTTGACTTGGCCTGGTCTAGGAGAAGAAGTGCAACATCAGATGATGTGGAGAGACCTGGCTCACAGAATCGCCAAGAGTTGGATACGACCAGTGGTGGGATTCAAGTAATTTAACAATCGGTTCTCTGCCCTAATGATTTCTTCCAAGGATCAGTTTGCCAAATTGCTCCAAAAATTAACAACCGGTTCTCCCGAAGTGGTGCGAACTGGCTGAATCTCACTACTGGATACAACTGAATGGATAGCATCATCACATCTTCATTAATAAATGGCATAGGACCTAGTTATTTACGGGACCGTCTACTGCCACAGATGACCTCCCATCGACCCGTGCGCTCCCACAGAGAGGGCCTCCTCGGGGTGCCGTCAGCCAAACAATGTAGGCTGGCGACCCCCAGGGGGAGAGCCTCCTCTGTGGGGGCACCTACCCTCTGGAATCAGTTACCCCCTGAGATAAGGAAAATCCCAGACCTCAATGCCTTCCGTCGTGCCCTGAAAACTTACCTCTTCAAACAAGCTGGGCTGGCTTAAGCAGTATTTTAAATTTTAAATTTTATGGGGATTGGTATTTTTAATTTGAGCCGAAATTTATTATTCTATTTTTAATTGTTCTTATTGTTTATATTATGTGTTTTTTTAATTCCGGCTGTACACTGCCCTGAGAAGGGTGGTCTATAAATTTAATACAAATAAATAAATAAACAAATAAATAAATAAATAAATAAATAAATAAAATAGGCTTTTCCGTGGCTAGAGATTGCGCAGGATTTCAAGAAGCGTTGCAAAGTTCCTTCTAGAGCTATTCTGTCAGTGCCCTATTGAACTCTCCAGTGAAGTAAATATAATCCTTCCTTAGTATCTCCTCCAGCCAAAATTAGCTCCATGAAATATAGGACAATAGCAGCTTAAATGACAAGGGAGGCAATTAGAAGGCAAATAGAGGAGAATCGTGAAATGGATGACTTGCCCCAAGCTATTTTAAGACCTGGGCTGTGGCAATACATGCAGCCTCTTGATGTCCTTGGTGTTCTCCGAGTTTGGTTGTTTTCTTGCAGATGTTTCATTACCCAACTAGGCAACATCAACAGTGTTCCCTGTTTATATATTTAGGCTTGGCCTCTCAGTTTGGTAGTTCTTTGATTAGGGAATTGTTTCGTTCTGTGATTGTTTGTCTGGTAGTAATACTTGCTTATCTGGGTATTGGTTGTTGTCTTTTTGTTTCCTTATTAGCTTTTTAATTGTTTCTTTTGAATAGTATGTAAATGTAGTTTATGTGTATGTGCCTGTTGATGGCTAATTTGTCTGAGTGCCAAGGGTTCAGGAATTCCCTAGCATTTTTGGTTTTAGCTTGGTCTATGATGTTTCCCAGTTGAAACTGTGGTTTAGTCTGTCCAATTGTTGTGAGATTAAGGACATTTCAACCTATCTTCTGCCTCTAGTTGGTGTTCATAGAGGCACTCTGCTAGTCTTCTTCCCCACATAGTGGTTGTTATAATACTTACACTTTATGTTGAAGATGACTCCTGTTCTTCCCCACTTGGGTTATTGGGACTTTTGGTTAGGGGTGAAATGCTCCCAGTTCGGACCGGATTGCCCGATCTGGTAGCGATGGTGGCGGGTGGTTCGGAGAACTGGTAGCAAGAATCCCTGCTCCTCCCCATGTCCAGCTGAGCCGCGCAATCATCAGAGGCTGTTTTTTATTTTTAAAAGCATTTTTTCTACAACCTCTTTGGCTGAAAAAATGCTTTTAAAAGTAAAAAAAAAAGCTTCTGATGATCACGCGGCTCAGCTGCGATCGTCAGAGGCTTTTAAAAGCATTTTTTTCTGCAACTTCTCCAGCCAAAGAGGTTGTAGAAAAAATGTTTTTAAAAGAAAAAAAAAACCTCTGCCGATCAGGCAACTCAGCTGGGATCGTCAGAGGCTTTTAAAAGCATTTTTTTTTTTACAACCTCTTTGGCCGAAGAGGTTGTAGGAAAAATGGTTTTAAAAGTAAAAAAAAAAAAGTTGGCCATACCCACCCAGTCACATTATCCCCCACCAAGCCACGCCCACACAACCGGTAGTAACAAATTTTACATTTCACCACTGCTTTTGGTTGATTTTTTTTTAAAATTTGATTTATATGCCGCCCTTCTCCAGAGACTCAGGGCGGCTTACAATGCGCTAAGCAATAGCCTTCATACTTTTTGTATATTTATACAAAGTCAGCTTATTGCCCCCACAAACTGGGTCCTCAATTTACGTACCTTAGAAAGGATGGAAGGCTGAGTCAACCTTGAGCCTTGGTGAGATTCGAACCTGCAATAATTGCAGGCAGCTGGTGTTAATTTCATGTATTTTGTAGTTTATTCCATGTGTCCTTTGGTTTATTCCATCTTTATTGCCCTGGCAAGTTAACATCTAGAAGATATTTCCCAAATTAATTAATTTGAATTCCTTCCATATCAAGAGGGTCTGACAATAACAGTTTTAATTCCTAGTTCTGCCAAGGCATATCCAGCATTGTTGTAACATTACTTGGACCTAACTTGTGATTTAACTTGTGATATCCTAAAATAATGTCTTTTTCTGCATGATCCAATCACTTATTAAGAATATCAGGTCCATCTTTGGAGTCCCTTATTTGATTAGGTGATACAGGTAGTTCTTGACTTACAACCATTCATTTAATGACCATTCAAAGTTATGACGACATTGAAAAAAGTGACCTATGACCATTTTTCACACAACTGTTGCAGCATTCCCATGGTCATGTGATCAAAATCCGAATGCTCAGCAACTGGCATGTATTTATGACGGTTGCAGTGTCTCCAGGTCATGTGATCCCCTTTTGTGACCAGCCAGATGGGAAGCCAGATTCACTTAACCACCGTGTTACTAACTGAACACCTGTGGTGATTCACTTTAGATGTCAGCACTTCAAGCTGCATTCACTCCAGTGCTGACATAAGGAGGAGAAGATGGGGCATCTGGCAAGAGGACGCTTGACTTTTCACCTACTTATTTTCCCTGGAGATGCTATCCCCAAGGAGATGGGATGGGAGGGGGGAAATTCCTTTGAGCTGAAGCAGTAGATTACGAGCAGAGTGACTTGGAAGATGGCCAATGAGACGCAGAGGAGTGGGGAAAGGAAAGGGAGGGTTTCGGCCAGGAAGTCGGTGTTGGCTGCAACGGAGTCGGAGATCGATTGTTGTGCTTAAGAAATGAAAGATTTTATCAAAGACTATTTGTTTGAAATGCAATTTGTTTGAGACGACATCGAAACCTGACTTTATAACTATGGCAAGCCAGGTTGTAAGATGAGACAAAACTCAGTTAACAACTATCTCACTTAAGAATACAAATGTTGGACTCAATTG
Organism: Ptyas mucosa; assembly: GCA_012654045.1. Lineage (NCBI taxonomy): Eukaryota > Metazoa > Chordata > Lepidosauria > Squamata > Colubridae > Ptyas > Ptyas mucosa. The sequence goes on from WNWU01000087.1 coordinate 2,952,247, forward strand.
TGGTCATAAGTTGAGGACTCTCTGTAATTTGGAACCAAGCTTCTTAGGTATTGCTTCAGAATTGCCCGCTGCAGTTGAAAGAATCTCGAATACATAAAATTGCGGTGGCCCTTTGGCGGCCAGCAGAGATAGCTGCAATCAGATGAGGATGAGGTGGAGGGAGATCCTAGGCCAGCTTCGGAGCCTTTGGAAGGTTCTGATAAGGAAACAGCATCAGAGACCGAGGCTGAGCTGGGGCCTTCCATTCTCTCCCAGGTGGAGAGCCAGCTGTCTCCAGGACTTCAGGGAGGAACAGATGGGACCCATCCTAGATGCTTGTATGCGTAGAGAGGAAAAGAGAGGAGAGCACAGGAAAGCAATAAGCCGGCTCTCAGGGAGAGGCAGATGCAGACGATAGCCAGCCCCTCCCTGGCTGGGAAATAATATATAGGAAATAATAATAATAAGAGGGGTTTAGGGAATGGCCAGTTGTCACAGACAACCATTCGTTTCTAGCAGTGGTGAAATGTAAAATTTGTTACTACCAGTTCTGTGGGCGTGGCTTGGTGGTGGTGGGTAATGTGACTGGGTGGGCGTGGCCAACTTTTTTTTAAAAAACTGTTTTGAAGCATTTTTCTTACAACCTATTCAGGCGAATAGGTTGTAAAAAAATGCTTTTAAAAAAGTTAAAAAAGGCTCTGACGATCGCGCGGCACAGCTGTGATCGCCAGAGAAATCTTTTTTATTTTTTAAAACCAGGAAGTAATGACACCTGGGTGAGTGGGCGGAGCCTTATACCGCCATTCCTACTGGTTCTCCGAACCACCTGCTACAATCGCTACCGGATCGCTTGATCTGGTCCGAACCAGGAGCATTTCACCCCTGGTTTCTAGTATACAGCAAGATTTCTTGGGTAAACTCAGGTTTGTTGGGACTAATTACATATGATTTTTTTTGTTTATCTCTGTGAATAAAAGACTGTTACTGCCCTGTTATAAAAAGGGGTTGTTTTACTTGCGAGTAAACTCACTACTTGCAAAGGCTGTGTCAAAACAAAAATTGTACTTTACACGTTCTGTAAGAGAACACTTCAGAATGTGGAAGTGCAGATGATTTGGCATAGTTTTGTGGTTGGAGAGAACAATGACAGCAGTGGGTTTCATATTTTGTTACTACCGGTTTGCCGCACGCACGCACTCTCAGTTCGCTCGTGTGCATGCCTTCCACGCATGTGCCCAGCCTTCTGTGCATGTGCTTTGTTCATGCCTGGTCTTTCGTGCACGTGCTTTGCTCTCGCACAGGCCTTCCGCGCATGCGGCCAGCCTCAAAAATGTGCCTAAATAGGACTGCATAGAGCTGGGCCGGGTGGGTGCTATTTCTGCTACCGGTTCACCTGAACCAGTCCGAACCAGCTGATTACCACCTCTGAACAGTGACTTGCCCTTCCTGATGTGAAATGGGATGCAGAGCAAACTAGAGCTTCAGATAAATGCTCACACCTTTTGGGGGGAATTCCAAACAATGACATGTCCTTGGGACTTGATTTAGACCTATAGGTAGTCCTTGACTTATGACCACAATAGAGCCCCAAATCTCTGTTGTTAAGTGAGACATTTGTTCAGCGACTTTTTCCCCATTTTCTTACCACAGTTGTTAAGTGAATCACTGTATTGGAAGAATTAGTAACCTGGTTGTTCAGTGAAACTGGCTTCCCTGTTGGCTTGTGAGAAGATGGCCAAAGGAGATCAGATGTGATCTTGGGACACAGCAATGGTTATAAGTATGAACCAGTTGCCAAGCATCTGAATTCTGATCACGTGAACATGGGGGAGGGGATGTTGCAAAGATCGTAAGTGTGAAAAACAGTTGTAAGTCACATTTTTCAGTGCCGTTGTAACTTTGAACGGACACTAAATGAACTGTTATAAGTTGAGGGCTACCTGTATCTCAGTATGGAGCTTATCTATGACCTCCCAAGGGTCAATTTAAGATTGTCCAAAGGTATAATTATCTTTACAGGAAAGGAGGTGCAGGTTATGCTACCTGTGTTTAATTATACAAGATTTCCTAGCTATCAAGCCTAATCTAGGTGTTCAGGTGATCATCACTACACACAAGATAATACTTTGAGGAGTCAGCAGGGCAATTACCACCCACTCATTTCCATTGCATCATCAAGATAAACTTATTGGCGATCCATATGAATAATCACTAAGGCCCAAATGACCTTCTCTGCTCTTGAGTCAGAATGACCTGGTCAAGATATTGTTCAGGAAAATACTTCCGGTCACACTGGACCTCAAGGTAAGGCCAAAGGGTGGCATGGAGAGGTGAAAAACCACATTGAACAAGTGCCAGTGGGGTGGAGAAGGAATCTCCTTTGGCAATCTGACTGGCATTTGCCCACAGCACTTCATTCAGAGACGGTCGGAAGAGGTGAACGCAATAACCTGGACTTTTGTGTCTTCTACTCCCACATCCTCCAGTTTGTGGGAGGGACTATATATTCCAAATTGCTTATCTTGGTACAGATATTGTACAGGATTATATTGTCCAACAGGGAGGCAACCTGCTCCTCCATTCCCAAACAGAATAGAGACAAACATCTACCTGCTCCTCTCACAATTAGGCCTACTTCTAAGGCAGTGGCCCCCAACCTTTTTGGGCATCGGGGACCGGTTCCACGGGGAGACTTTTTTCTGGGGACCAGAAGGGGTGTGATAGTTTTGCATGCTGTTTGCATCTCACGGATGAGACTTTGCTTGTTTGCACGGCCCACTTTCTGGCATGCTGCAGACCAGTGCCAGTCCATGGACTGGGGGTTGGGGGACACCTGTTCTAAGAGGTCTCAGAATTATGCAAACACCATTCTTTGAAGGACATCTGTCTGTCTGTCTGTCTGTCTGTCTGTCTGTCTGTCTGTCTGATTGGATGGCCGGATGGCCAGCTGGCCGGCAGGCCAGCAGGCAGGCAGGCAGGCAGGCAGGCAGGCAGGCAGGCAGGCAGGAATGCTTTGCTGTCTGGTTTCATTTTTCAAGGGAACAGAGCATGGGGTGTTTGCCTGGAAGGTCTTGGATATGCAAATCTGTTGACTCTGGCCACAAGAGAGTTTGAAACTGAGTTTTCTTTCCCAGTAACACCCTAATTAGAATATCTATTGCAGATTCAGTTCAGTCTTTGAGATGCTTTTGTGTGCATCCCCTTTAACATTTTCGGCCAGCAGAGTGCTGCAGGAGGCTGTAGAGGCTGAAAATGGGCCACGGGTGGGGGCCCCACTAGGCCCCCTCACAGCCCATTTTCAGCGAGCAGGGTGCTACAGGAGGTGTCTGTCTCCCCTCCTCTGCCAGCCCGCAAGGGAGAACTACAATACTGACCTGGCCCCCGAAGAAATCCAGTTTGACACCCCTGTTTTAGATCATATATACCAAATTGGACCTGCGGATTTTACTTGCCTTCCATATTAGACGTACCTTCCAGCTCCTTCAATTAGGTGAGCAATGCATGCTCGCATTAACCATATCTCTCTAGGTGCACGTGGGTGGTATGGGTAAAAATTAAATGGTTTGAACCTTAATGGTTTTAATACCTGGCAGCTGACCTTGCAAGCTTGCTTATTAGTCTAATGATGCGAGTGATTTTGCACTTTCATTTAAAAGGGAGTCCGTGGGCTGACTGAAAGAACTGGAAAAGTTTGTGAGGCCGGAGAGAGAGAAGGTTCAGCTCATCTCCACGTAAAGTTGACAAGTCCGGACAAAGAAACAGAGGAAAAAGGAGAATGTCTATAACAGAGCTCATGTCAGTCGCCATTCTCCTGAGCCTTTTGATGCTCTACCTCCTAAGGCAATTCTGGTTTCGCAGTCATTATCCTTCGGGATGGCTTCCATTGCCTGCCACCGGAAGCTTATGGCAAGCTGGCATCAGGCTTTATCAAGAGACACTGTCTAAGGTAACTCTTCTGAATTCATTGCTAAATTAAATCTGTTGCGTTCGCAGAGGATTTGGGGGAGAGAACTGTGAATCGTTTTCCATCGAAAGGTAATGTTGGTTAAAGTGATCTGAGTCATCCTCGGACATCTTGATGTAAACCCTGGGAAGGAATTCCATAAAGATGTCTCGAATCTCAGTCTTCAGAGAAGAAAGAGAGACGGACAGAGATGCCATCAGACCTGATCTCAGAATTGTTCTTTCAGTTGTCCTGGAAAAGCCAGATGTAGGCATAGGTGTCTATTTCATTGAGGGCCGCATCAGGGTTGTGTCTGATCTCAGGGGGGGGGGGGAGGGGGTGTGGCCAGGGTGGGTGAGGCCAGCTCAATGTCACTCGTGTTGAGGGCACCTGTGGTGGCCAGAGCAAAAACGGGCTCCCGAGCTCCATTTTTTCTTGAAGAGGTACCGTGGGCCTCTGTTGTACCAGGGCAGCCCCGTAGGCCAGATCTAAGCATCCCACGGGCCGGATCTAATGCCCAGGCCTTGAGTTTGATGCCCCTGGTTTAGAGCCTCTTAGAAGAATGTCTCAAAATTCAGATCCCCCTATTTCTTACCGGTTTATTCTAATTTCATATACGGAAATCTTCAGAAATGAAGGCTTCTGGTATCGCTCATCTGAGCCTCCTTAATTGCAATATTCATTTACACCTCCTGTTTAAGGAGGGTTTTTCTCCATCCAGTCACAGAACTTTTAGGCATTTTGATGGCATTCTTGTCAAGATCCGTTCTTACCCGGATTTATTCTCTGTTAGCATCTGGCAAAAAAAGAAAAGAAAAAAGAAAAGAAAAAAAGAAAAGAAAAGAAAAAGCCTCTACAGCTTCTTAGAGCTTAGGAACTCACCATGTCTAAATTTGGCATTGTCAATGGGAATCTTTGAGCAGATATTTTCTGATCCTGCTTCTCTACTATTAAGGAGCGGAAGTGGGTTTCAGCAGGTTCTGACCAGTTCTGGAAAACCAGTAGCGGAAATTTTGAGTAGTTTGGAGAACCGGTAAATGCCACCTCTGACTGGCCCTGCCCCCATCTATTCTCTGCCTCCCGAGTCCCAGCTGATTGGGAGGAAATGGGGATTTTGCAGTAACCTTCCCCTGGAGTGGGGAAGGGCAGTATCCTTCCCCTGCCACACCCAACAAGCCATGCCCACCAAGTCATGCCACGCCCACTGAGCCATGCCATGCCCACCAAGCCACACCCACAGAACTGGTAGTAAAAAGTTTTTGAAATCCACCATTGTTAAGGAGGCAGGGAGAATGGTGCTGGGGCAGGGACAATGAGGAGAAGATATGGATCTGACATACAGTACATTAATTTCTTCCTACTGAGAATATCCATCCCTCAATGATGGATTTGGAAAGCTTGATGCCTTGTGGCCGCATCGCTTAGTGACAACAATCCTGACAGTCCCCATTGCTATTGTTAAGCAAAGATCATTGGGTTATTAAGTGAGGACCTCACATGACCCCATTGCTTTTGTTAAGACAAGATCATGGCTCATTAAGTGAGGACGTCACATGACCATAACTTATGACTTCCCGATGGCTTCCCATAAGTAAAGTCAATGAGGAAGCCAGCAAGAAGTTGCAAGTCCTAGATGATTCCCAAGCAGGCCAAGAGGACGCACGAGTGCTATGGAGTAAGAATGGAGGAGAAGGAGATAATGCACATGGGCAGGGGAAGAGGTGATGTGTAAGGTATAATTATCTTTACAGGAAGATCCCTGGGAACATGTATTCCAGAGCAAGGCTCCTCAGGAGAAAAACTGGTGGGAACGATGGGAAAATCAGGAGATTCAGGCAGCTCAAATAAGTATAAAGATGGATTGCAAGCTTAAGCTCTCTACAAGAATCTGACCAATTGGCCTTTAAAGGAAATGAGTGGGAGATAATAGCAATAGCAATATCACTTAGACTTATATACCACTTCACAGGGCTTTACAGCCCTCTCTAAGCGGTTTACAGAGTCAGCCTCTTGCCCCCAGCAATCTGGGTCTTCATTTTACCGACCTTGGAAGGCTGGAAGGCTGAGTCAACCTTGAGCCTGGTGAGATTCAAACTGCCAAATTGCTGGCAGCCGGCAATCAGCAGAAGTTGACAAACCCAATTGTGGTTGCAAAACGAGGACAACATGTATTGCACATTTATAATATTTATGCAGCCATTACATTTTTAATTGCTATTGTTATCTTGGACAAACACTGTGTTATTTTCACACCAACGCTGTAACAGAGGCTTAGTTGCAAAAGATGGGCACAACCAGGGTTAGCCTTTGACTTTCAAGGTAGAACCAAAATTTGAGTCTGAGGTCTCCTCCGCTCCTAATCTAGTCTGAGATTCTAGTGCTAGCTCATTTCCAGGTGGGATACTCCAGATTCCCACTAGATGGCAGCCAAGAGATACATAAAACTTTCTTGGTCCTCCAGATGTTTGTGGCTCAGATGTTATTCGGTGTTAAATGAAAACATTTCATGTCATCTGGGATAGAGAAGGTTTTTTGATTGAAAGACATTTGGAACCGGATAGAGTCTGGGAAGCAGAGGACTTTGGGACAAATATTTTATCAGGTATACTTCAAGTAGGGTCCAACTCAATTATTTCTTGATAGAACATAAGTTCGGGAAAAATCATGGCTTATATTCTACTATCTGAAGAGACTGTAGACTAACACATAACCAGAGGTGGTATTCAGCCGGTTCGGATCGGTTCACCCAAACGGGTAGCGGAAATCGCGGGTGGGCCCGCCCCCGCCCCCGCCCCGGCTCTACGCCATTTTATTTAGGCACATTTTTGAGGCTGGGTGCATGTGTGAAAGGTGCGCATGCCAGCAAAGTGCATGCACAGAAGACCGGGCGCATGTGTGGCGGGGCGCGTGCACTCACATTTGCGAACCACTAGGGAAAGTAAGCAAATACCACTCTTGCACATAACTGACCAGGTAAAAGAGAAAACATACCCAGCCTAAAACAATTTGAAATCAGTGGTGGGTTGCCCCCGGTTCGAACCGGTTCGCAAGAACCGGTAATAAAACCGGATGTCGTCATCGGCGATGTGTGCACGCGATCCCGTTGCGAAGCGGTAGTAAAGGTAAGTAGAACCCTCCCCTGTTTGAAATGTATTCTAAGAAGGAAGGCGCTGAGCTGTGAACCATCAAGAGTCAATTGAAATTTCTGAATAAATAAATGCATTCTGACTGCAGTCAGAGACAAATGGAAGTAATCGAATGAATAAATCCAACTAAAGCAAAGCAGTCGGGAAAACGGTCATTTAGCTGTCTATGGAGATTCTCAGTCATCCAGGTCATGGTTGTCCCAAAGGGGCTTTTTTTTCAAGAGGCAACGGGACTTTTTGGTTTTCTTTGAAGACGTTTCACTTCTCATCCAAGAAGCTTTTTGTCATATAGCTTAAGATAAGAGCCCAGAAGCCGTTGCATCACAAGACAACTTACTGGTTTTCATTTCAGGGGAATGATTTCACATTCTTAGCTCCCCCCCCCCCAAATAGTTTTCATCTTCTCCCTCTAATATCCAGTCACACGGCTCCTTGTCGTAATTGTTATCCTATGTGAACACCTATGTTATCTCTGCCCTAGCATTTTACAAGCTGTTGGTAAAACCTCATTCAGAGGAAGAGACTCTTCTGTTTGTCAGAGTAGTTTTTCCAAAACTGACTTATATCACTGAAGCATCAACCTTAGTAGATAAAACAAATAATACAACAGGTGTTTGCAACATCTCGTTGTGCAATATGGCCTAGAATAATGATGCATCGTAATATTAAATCTGCCCATGTCTTCCCCAAGGTGCTTTTTCAAGAAGCAACTTGACTTCTTTTTTTGTTTTGCTTTGAAGATGTTTTGCTTCTCATCCAGGAAGCTTCTTCAGCTTCTTCAGTGCTAAGATTGATGGTGTTACCTAATTTTGGTAATGAAAGATCTGCAAAAAATAAAAATAAAAATAACCAAGCTCAGAGAGCACCAAGGAGCCCTCGTTTCAACCCTGAGCTACAAATATTCTCCTTTGCTGGTATTGGGAATACTTTAATTTGGTTCCTTCCAAAGTCAGGGAATGCTAAATCTTCCTGTCGGCTAAATGTTATGCTGCTGTGAATAGGAAGTCAAGATGGAGCTGAGTTGAGTTGTTCCAAGCACGAAGTTTGTCAAGTGGAGGAATAAAAGCAGCTTGTTGAAAGATAGTGTGGGAAGAAATATCTACCTGGTTCAGTTCCAAGCCGGGAGAAAGGCACTGGAGACAAAATGGAGGCTGAGGCTGATTGGAAAGAGGGTCCATTTATTGATGAACAGAACCATATGTTTGTGATTCTGGTGCAGATGAGAAAATGGGATTGAGTGTGGTGGGGTATTTATTCCTTTTCTTGGCTTTTGCACTTGAGCTTCCTGTTCCTGTGCAAGAACATGTATTCTATTGGCTGTTGTCAGACTCCCATGGGGCCACGTAGGGGTTATGTAGGGGTCATAGCTGGCTCTATAGGCAAAGTACCAAATCCTAGGTGTTTGTCTGCACTAAATTTGGTTGACATTTCTCAGGGTGATGCAATGAGGGGGCTTGTGTTCTGAAAGGGTGTTGGGCAATTCCTATTGTGGCTTAATGGCCTTTTCCTGTGTTGGACCTTGAGTGAGGGCTAATCCTATCACTCTGCTTTTGTTCAGACTTTGCTGCAGGGAGTTTCAAAATATCCTGTCTTGAATGGATTTCTGCCTGCAGTATTTGCTTCGCCTCTGACTAGAGCTATCTAGTTTTCAACAAGCTGTTTAGCCCTTAAGTGCTGACATCTGCTGTGGGCTATGAAGGGAAGTGGGGGTTGCTTTCTGCCTCCAAGAGCACGTTTCTCCATTTCTCCTTTAGGAAAATATAATATTCTGCCTTTTTAAATATTCCTCAAAATATCTCATTCTTTTAGGAGGGGGTGGTGTGGCTTCCCATACAGGAAAACAATGCCATATTTTGCTATGGGACTCAAGCCAGTCAATGCTTCTGTTGCACTAGATGATAGCTTTCTAATGATCAATACTGTTGGGCCTATTTAGCTTAAACAAGGGAATATTAAAAGGAGATCGGAGTGCGATTTTTACATACTCGAAGGGCTATCATAGGGTTGAAGGTGTGGATTTATAACCCATAGCTCCTAGGGCTGGAGAAGAGGAAGCCACGTGATTCTTTCATGTTCCAGCTTGGTCCTTCTTCTCTTCACCATCTGAAAGTTACATAAACCTGAATGCTGGAACTGGAGATGTTCTGTTTGTGCACCTGAGCATTTGTGAGAGTCGTCCGAGCAACAATCGATGAACTTGTCACAGTCAATCATGCCCTAGTCCCGTGATGGCGAACCTATGGCACGGGTGCCACAGGTGGCACACGGAGCCATATCGCTGGGCACGCAAGCTCAGCTCCAGCACACATGCGTGCACCAGCCAGCTGATTTTCGGGCCTTCTGGGCCCATCAGAAGTCAGGAAACACACTGTTTCTGGCCTCCAGAAGGCCTCTGGGAGGGGGTGGGGAAAGCCGTTTTTTGCCCTCCCCAGGCTCCTAGAAAGGCTCTGGAGCCTGGGGAGAGCAAAAAACGGGCCTACCAGACCCACCGTGCCATCACGTGCCAAAAGCGGGGGGAGCACAGGGGGGTGGGGCGTATAGAATTATGGGTGTGGGCACGCGTGCATGTGACCCCACCGCACTACCCCCGCTTTTGGCACGCGATGGCAAAAAGGTTAGCCATCACTGCCCTAGTCCCTTCCTGTCTTGAATATTGCAACACGCTCTACACAGGGCTGCCCTTGAAGAACATCCGGAAGCTCCAGTGGGTGCAAAATATGGCAGCCCGCATGGATTTGTGCAGACCATGGTGTGCTCATGTACTACCTCTCCTGCGGGAGCTTCATTGGCTGCCGATTTGCTTCTGGGTGCAATTCGAGGTGCTGGTTGTCATCTTTAAAGTCCTTTATGGCTTGGGACCAGGTTATCTGAGGTACCGTCTCTTGCTGGTCACATCTACCTGACCCATCAGAGCGGGGAGGCAGTGAATGTTGTGGGTCCCATCCCTGAGGGAGATACACCTGGTGGGATCCAAAAGAAGGGCCTTCTCCATGGTGGCTCCCTCTCTCTGGAACATCATCCCCCCAGAGATTAGAATGGCCCCCACTCTAATTCTCTTCCGGAAGGCGCTAAAGACCTGGTTCTGCCAGCAGGCCTGGGGAACTCAGACCGGGATGGAGCCCGTTAAATGGCTCGTGTGATCTGCTGTTGCCGGGGCGGCATGTGTGTGTGTGTGGGGGGGGGGGGGAGGAGTGATTTTTATTATATTATACTATATTTATTTATTTTATTCTTTTTATTAGTTTTATTGTTTTAAATGTGATTTTATATTCTGTAAGCCGCCTTGAGTCGCCATGGGCGAATAGGCGGCAATATAAATTCAATACATAAATAAATAAACAAACTTCTGAAGGTTCATGCAGATCTGTGGACTTCAACTCCCTGAATTTCCTAGCCAACGATGGATGGCTGAAGAATTCTGGGAGTCGAAGCCCACACATCTTAAATCTGCTGAGATTGTGAAATACTGGTACAGAGAAAGGCACTCTTCCCTGCAGCAGAGTGAAAGTGTGGTTGGATTCCAGGGATGAAAGGCAGAAAATTAACGTTGTTTATCTCTTTGTATAATAATAATAATAATAATAATAATAATAATAATAATAATAATAATTTAATTTGTATCCCGCCCTTCTCCCAGAAGGGACTCAGGGCGGTGGACAGCCAGAATTAAAATACATACAATACAAAAATTAAGATAAATTAAAAGATATTAAATCGATTGGCCTCCCAATTTAAAACCCCAAGTCTATAAAATTCAGAATCCCAATTTAAAAACCATTTAAGCTAGGCCGGCTTGCTGGAATAAATAAGTAAGAAAGAATGCAAAATAAACCCTTCATGCGAACTACAATTCTGTTGCCTCCTTGTGAGTAATAGGTCATAAGATGCCTTTGAGTTTGTACTCCTATTAGTGAAACTGGGGTATGAACGAACTATTCGGTAGGAGAAGGGAGATTAATCATGCGCGTTCTTGAAACTGCCTTCAAGAACCTGTCGCAGCAATTAAAATATTTGGTGCTCAAATGATATCGGTAGGTTGAAAAAGAGTCAACTAACTAAATTAACCTGCTGAATTTGCTATATGGAAGGAACATGGGAAAACCTTTCTTGTCTTGTTGAGATTCTGGAAAGAGTGCAGAGAAGAGCAACAAAGATGATTAGGGGATTGAAGGCTAAAACATACGAAGAACAGTTGCAAGAATTGGGTATGTCTAGTTTAATGAAAAGAAGAACTAGTGGTGACATGATAGCAGTGTTCCAATATCTAAGGGGTCAATGTTGTATATGCAAGTAGGAGCAAGTCTTACATCAGCCTTCACTCATTGGTTCATTTTCCCGCCGGCGGGAAAATGAACAAGCGTCAGGGGCTGACAGACTGGACAGCTCCCGGTAAAAGGAGCTGCAGCCTTGGGCAGTTTAGTTCGTAGTTAGTTTGTTGTTGTTCCCTGTTGCCTGCAATAAACGGTTGTTTTACTTCACTACGGTTGTCCTGCCTCTCTTTTCATGTCTGGACTTAACAGTCAACCTCTTCTCCAAACACCGGAAGGCAGGACAAGAAGCAATGGATGGAAACTAACCAAGGAGAGAAGCAACCTAGAACTAAGGAGAAATTTTCTGACAGTGAGAACAATTAATCAGTGGAATGACTTCCTTGAGAAGTTGTGGGTGCTCTAACAGTGCAGGATTTTAAAGAAGAGACTGGACAGCTATTTGTCTGAAATGGCACAGGGTTTCCTGCTTGAGCCGGGGGCTGGACTAGAAGATCTCCAAGGTCCCTTCCAACTCTATTATTCTGTTACATCCTGCAATTGTGCTTATTTGTTCTCTAAAACTAAAACTAGGAAAGAATATTCTCATTCATTTATACCTTTTTTTTTTTGCCATGGACATAGAGGTAGGGGTGAGCAGGACTGAATGTTTTCCCAGCAGAAGAAGCTGAAAATTCAATTTTTACTTGGAAACTCCCCCCCCCCCAACCCAAGAATAAAACTTTCTTTTTATCTTGATCCAAACAGCAGTTGAGAGAACAAAATAGCACCTCTAAGACCTCCATGACTCCTTACGGTAGCATATACAACGACAATGGTAAGTGTTTATAAAATATAGAAGTATTTATGCTGGATTTCTCTTTGGAAACTTTAGATCACTGTTTCCCAACCTTGGCATCTGGATGTGAGGACTTCAACTCCCAGAATTCCACAGCCAGCATGATGCTGCCTCGGATATTCTGGGAGTCCACCCATCTCCGAGTGGCCAAGGCTGAGAAATGCTGCTGGTTGGGGAATTCTGGGAGCTGAAGTCTACCCATCTGCAAGTTACCACGGTTGAGAAATGCTGCTGGTTGAGGAATTCTGGGAGTTGATGTCCACCCATCTCTCAGTGGCCAAGACTGAGAAATGTTGCTGGTTGAGGAATTCTGGGAGTTGAAGTCCACCAGTGGTGGGTTGCTACCGGTTCGCCCCGGTTTGTGAGAACTGGTAGCGGTGGCGGTGGCAGGAGGCTCCACCCACCCGCCTGAATGTCTCTGCGCGCTCCCACGAGTGAACCGGTAATGATGGGATTTGAAACCCACTACTGAAGTCCACCCATCTTCAAGTTGCTAAGGCTAAGAAATACACTGAACTAGAGCTAACTGAATATAGGATTCACTTCTATGGGATACAAATAAACCTATGAATTAGACCTCCCCACAGATATCAGTTCTTTCTATTTGTAACATTCAGGTGCTTCAAATCAATAAGGAAAAGGGAGACATATTGGACGTAATTTGTGTGTTGTCAGCCAGTCTGTACTAGGGACTCTACCACTGAGTTCTATAATGAAGAATCTTATTTTTCAGACACTCTATATTTCCATCTCTTTTCCTTGGAGTACTGACTGGTCTGAACAGCTCCACTGCATACTGGAGATGGGTCTCACGCTGCTAATTTCTTTTGCTAATGCAAAACACAAAGAAAAAAAAAAGAATTTAAGATGGAACATTTGTGAGAAAATTTAATGGACAGACTATTTTGTCCTGGAGATGAACTATCTTTTGGGAGTTGAAAAAATATATTGCATTATTTTATTGATCAATGGATTTTCGCCATCAGTCATGTCTTTACTTCTTTCAATCTGGTATTTTTAGGTGGAGAACTATGGAAGCAGCAAAAAGAAATTGGACAGCTTGTTTTGTCAAAGCACGAGAGAGAAAAGAAAGGAGTGGAGAGCCTGGTGGAACAGGAGGCCCCTCGGCTGGTGGAGACTTTCGCGCGTGTAAATGGTAGGCAGCACTAGGAGATTACATCGGCTCTTACATTTGCTCTACTCAAGTGTTCATGGATTCTCTGCATGCTTTGAAATACAATTTGGCACTTTTCAGTTATATTCTAATCTCTCTCTCTCTCTCTCCCTCTCTCCCCCCCCTCTCTCTCCCTCTGTCCCCCCCACTCTCTCCCCCTCCCCCTCCCCCTCTCCCTCTATTTCTATCTCTATCTGTGTGTGTCTTTCTCTATCATATCTATACCTACCTACCTACCTACCCCTATCTATCTATCTATCTATCTATCTATCTATCTATCTATCTATCTATCATCTATTCATCAATCCATCGTCCATCCATATCTATCTATCTATCTATCTATCTATCTATCTATCTATCTATCTAT
>WNWU01000087.1:2969330-2989126 GCA_012654045.1 Ptyas mucosa
ATAGAATAGAATAGAATAGAATAGAATAGAATAGAATAGAATAGAATTTTTTACTGGCCAAGTGTGATTGGACACACAAGGAATTTGTCTTTGGTGCGTATGCTCTCAGTGTACATAAAAGAAAAGATACATTCATCAAGAATCATAAGGTACAACACTTAATAATAGCCATAGGGAACAAATAAGCAATCAAATCATATTATGAAACAGTCAATATACAGTAAATCGTAAGGATACCAGCAACAAGGTTACAGTCATACAGTCATAAATGGAAAGCGATGAGTGATGGGAATGATGAGAAGATTAATAGTAGTGCAGACCTAGTAAATAGTTTGACAGTGTTGAGGGAATTATTTGTTTAGCAGAGTGATGGCGCTCGGGAAAAAAACCGTCCTTGTGTCTAGTTGTTCTGGTGTGCAGTGCTCTATAGCGTCGCTTTGAGGGTAGGAGTTGAAACAGTTTATGTCCAGGATGTGAGGAGTCTGTAGATATTTTCACAGCCCTCTTTTTGACTTGTGCAGTATACAGGTCCTCAATGGAAGGCAGGTTGGTAGTAACTGTTTTGTTCTGCAGTTCTAATTATCCTCTGAAGTCTCTGTCTGTCTTGTTGGGTTGCAGAACCAAACCAGACAGTTATAGAGGTGCAGATGACAGACTCAATAGTTCCTTTAATTGACCCAAATTAAATAATTCCAATAATTGACTCAATAAGTCAAGGACTACCTGCATGGTAGGCAGATAAAAGACGTGGAGTGACCAAGCTCAGTCTAGACATGGCTCCAGATGTAAGGGTAAATATAGATCAATGGATAGAAATGTGTATAAAAGAGAATAAAAGGGAGACAAAGAGAGACAAGGAGGAAATAAGACAGCAGAAGGACAGAGAGGAAGAGAAAAGGAGTTTTCCCAGTTCATGATTATCGTTGGTCTCCTTCATTTAATCTTCATCAGAGAATCCCAAAGGCGCTTTTTCAAAAGGCAACTGGACTTCCTTTGTTTTTGCTTGAAGATGTTTCCCTTCTCCTCCAAGAAGCTTCTTCAGTTCAGAACTGAAGAAACACCTTAGATGACAAGCGAAATAATCTTCAAGCAAAACCAAGAAAGTCCAGTTGCCTTTTGAAAAAAGCACCTTTGGGACAACTATGACCTGGATCAGGGGTCTCCAACCTTGGCAACCTTACGACTTGTTGTAAAGTTGGCTGAGGAATTCTGGAAGTTGAAGTCCACAAGTCGTAAAGTTGCCAAGGTTGGAGACCCCTGACCTGGAAGACTGAGAATCTCCCATAGACATTCCCCAGAGAATGCATCTGCAACTTCAGGAAAGAAAGCCGCTCGTATTAAGAAATTCATGGCCTAGAGTGGGTTGGTTCCAGGCATGGGACCCTTAATAGTGACATTACTTTGCTTATGTTTTTTCTGTAGTTACATAAACAGTTCTCATGGCTCATGAAATATTTCCCAGGGCCACAGAAAAATGCCCTGTCTAGCAAGGAGCTGGTGCTTTCCTTTACAAAGAAGGCAATGCAGAAACATAAAGAAGCAAAACCGGTGAAGGAGCCACAAGATTTCACTGATTTCTACTTGTCGCAAATGGAGAAAGTAAGTACCAGTTACTTATATATGACATGATGGCAGTGTTCCAGTGTCTGAGGGGTTGCCGCAAAGAAGAGGGGGGTCAACCTATTTTCTGTTGTGACCTAGGCCCAAGTAGTTATTACCAGACACAATCAGTCCTAAACAAACGTATTTTATTAGAACAGCTGAGAATGACTTCATTCTCAGCTTAGTCCAAATTAAGTCCAAAACAAATTCTTCATAAACAGTCCTTCGGCCTTATCACCAACCTTTGTCTTCTTTGGCACCCTGCCAAAGACTTTTCTTGGCAAAACCCCACAAAGTTCGGAAGCAAGAGATGCTGACAAGAAACAAATGTAGCAATGTTGCTTTCCTACAAAGATCCCAAGAGCCGTTGCTGCTCTTTTAAGCCTTTTGGGAGGGGCCAATCATCTCCTGGCCTTACTCCTGAGTCGTCCTTTTTGCTTTAGATGCTCTTGCCTTCTGGCAGCTCTTCGCATGCGTGCACTAGGAACAGGCTCCTCCTGTTCCTCTGCCTCTCTGCTATCTGCCTCTGGAAGCTCCAGAGTCTGTGCATCACTCCCAGATGGCCCTGGCCCCATCTCTGCCTCCAATGCAGAGCCCTTGTCCTGGCCTTCCCCTGACTCTAGGACTGGCCCATTGTCCTCCCCAGCCTTCTCACTGTCCGACTCTGCTGCCAGCTCTGCAGGCTGCTGGCGGACCACCACATTTTCCAAAGTCCGAGAAAGCAATACAAGAAGCAATGGATGGAAACTAATCAAGGAGAGAAAGAACCTAGAACTAAGGAGAAATTTCCTGACGGTGAGAACAATTAGTCAATGGAATGGCTTGCCTTCAGAAGTTGTGGGTTCTCCATCATTGGAGGCTTTTAAACAGAGATTGGACAGCCGTTTGTCTGAAATGGTATAAGATTTCCTGCTTGAGCAAAGGATTGGATTAGAAGACCTCCAAGGTCCCTTAGGACGAGGGAGGAAATGATAGTGGTTCCAATCTCTAAGGCGTTGCCAAAAAGAAGAGAGTGTCAAGCTATTCTCCAAAGCACCAGAAGGCAGGACAAGAAGCAATGGATGGAAACTAATCAAGAAGAGAAGCAACCTAGAACTAAGGAGAAATCTCCTGACAGTGAGAACAATGAATCAGTGGAAAGGCTTTCCTTCAAAAGTTGTGGGTGATCCATCAGTGGAGGTTTTTAAGAAGAGATTGGACAGCCACTTGTCTGAAATGGCATGGGGTCTCCTGCTTGAGCAGGGGGTTGGCTTAGAAGACCTCCAAGGTTCCTTCCAACTCTGTTAGTCTTATTTTCTTACTACTGTGTATTTTGCAAAAGGGGCCAGTCAAAGGAATCAATGCATTCCTTGGTATACTGAGTTTCTTTAAATGCCAAGAGGTCATCTGATCTGCTCCGTATTACACTTATTTTTGGAACTCTTGCTTGTTGTGTTTCCCCACATTTCTTTTTGTCATTACAATGGAAGATTATTCACAAATAAACATGGATTGGAAATACTTGGGAAATGCATCCGAAGTTGTGGATACCTCTGAAGGGCATTGAAGAACATGAGTTGTGAATGCCAATGAATGACCAGGAAGTTTAAAGAATAGCTGATTGGTCTTTAAGGATTTGATTTGTGTAAAATCAAAGAGTTGGAAAGATCTATTAAGTTACACTCCTTCCTCAGTATGAGAATTCAAATCAGAGCATCTGTAACAGATCGTGGTCCAGATTCTTTGCAAACGTATCCAGCAATGCCTTGATGAAGAATCATAGAATAATCAGTTTACAATAGGAGGTGGTCATTTCTCAAGTTCATTTGGTTCTGGAGTATTTATAAGTGAAGATTTGAGACTGAATGTCAAGTGAAGAGTCCGAGTTGAAAAAGACTTTGAAGCTAAATGCTTTTGTCCATTAAAATGATATGTTCCTTTTCATCGAAATCTACTATACAACCAGTGATTTGCCATACTGTAGGTATAGATCTTTTGGGGTGACAAAAAGATAAGTTGTCATCTGGGCACCACCCACAGATGAAGAGCAAATGAAATTCTACTCCACTGCTACATCCCTGGTTTCTACTCCTAGTGCAGGGGTCAGCAACCTTAAACACTCAAAGAGCCATTTGGATCCGTTTCCTACAGAAAAGAAAACACAGGGAGCCACAAAATCCATCCTGTGCCTGACTATTTCCTGAGTGGCCACAGAACTAGCATATGTAGTTGAATTAAATATTCTGTTTTCTTCTGAAACTTTTTTCCCCCCTTGGATTTATCCATGGTTGGCCTACGGGGGATCAAAAAGCTCAATAAATCGTGTTCTGGCGGGTATCACTCATTGATGGTTGTGACGCATATTTTGAGTGACAGGGAGCTGCATCAGAAGGATGAAAGAGCCACATGTGGCTCCAGAGCCACAGGTTGCTGACCCCTGTCCTAGTGGAATTGCCATATATTATTGTTACTTAAAAGTTTTTGAAGGGGCGTTCATATATCGTCCTACAAGGGCATAGACATAGGATCAATAGATTTCTGAATGGAACCATGAAGAGAAAGAACTGAGATGTAAGTTCAGAGTCTCCATAAGTCTGCCTACCTTGAACATCTTTGCATTTATTCATAAGCAAAGCTTATGATGATGAGAAATGAGCCACGGTGGAGCAGTGGTTAGAGTGCAGTACTGCAGGCTACTTCTGCTGATCACCGGCTGCCAGCAGTTTGGCAGTTCGAATCTCACCAAGGCTCAAGGTTGACTCAGCCTTCCATCCTTCCAAGGTGGGTAAAATGAGGACCCAGATTGTTGGGGGCAAGAGGCTGACTCTGTAAACATTTTTTCCTCCCTTGCCTTTACAGTCCAGGAAACTAGGGAAAGTCTCTTCTGAGATGTTTGCCATGCATGCATTTCTTCTCTGGGGTCATCTGCCTCTTATCTGATTGTTCCCTGATTGTGACTCTTTCCCCTGTCTCCTAAGGCAGGGGTGAAATTCAGCCGCTTCTATCTGGCTTGGGCGAATTGGTAGCGGAGGCTGCGGGAGGCTCTGCCCACCTGCGCAGACTTCATGACATCACTTTTTTGCGATGATTTTAAGCCTCTGTGCATGTGCAGAAGGCTTTGTGCATGCACGGACGTGGACGCACACGAGTGAAACGAGTGCCCGCACGGCGCCCGCACATTTGCGAACTGGTAGGGAAGGTAAATGACTTTCACCCCTATCCCAAGGTCATTCTCACATATCATTGCAGTGCTCTCTGCCAAGCTCAGGGGAACTGTAATCATAGGATATCTAAATTATAGATGCTTCATCCAAAGTTTCTGCCACTAATTGGCTCCTGGGCTATGTCGTAACTATGACACGATAGATAAGGGTTTCATGTTACAGCCCAGGATCCATTTTGTAAGATGCGAAGAAGCACTTGGAGGAGAAGAAGAAAGCTGGTCAACAGAAGAAAGAAGAATGGAAGAATCTGGATATAATGTTCCTGTCCTCCTCTACAAAATAACCTAGGAACTGAGTGGTCCCTAGCCAAAGAAAGTTAAATCACATTGGGCAAGTATGAATAACTACATCCACACTGCCCTAGATTTGAAAAGAAGAGAATCAAGAAAAAACTGTTAATCAACAAACAAGAACCATGCTAATCTATCAGACCAGTTACCCCTTAGGCAGGCTGACACATCTGTCAAAGCCAGATGTCTAATCTGCCCTGTGGCCAAAGCAATATGGTGTCAGGGTTCCAAGTAACACCCCCAACGAAAGAAAACTCCGAGGCTTGAGTGCCCTCAAAGTTCCATTTTATTAGAAATGTCATATTGGCACATCTGGGAAAACCCGAATCTGAAAGCTTCCAGGTTTTCCCCATCCAAAGGAAAGTCCAAGTCCTTGCCCAGCACCCACATGTCTATCACACGGTCCAATCCAAGCACCATCCCATCTGAAGATGCCTCCCAGTTCCAGCCCTCCAGGTGCAGGGGAAGATGTCCTTGACTCTCTGAGAAAGGAATGTTATTATGACTACATATCACCCTGGCTCCATACAATCCACCTTCCCAGTTTCCCACAGTAGTAAATGTGGCAGGCCTAAAGATCCAACGAAAAAGATGGCTTCCAGGTCTGACATATGGACTTGAAGGACAGGGAAAAAAAGGCGGGAGTCATATTAGCTTAAAGATGCCAATAAAAATGTGGCCATTTCTCTCATTTTGGTTCACCTCGTTGTATCGCTATCACAATGGGTGTTGAAGCCCAGAGCAAAAAGTGTGCTGGAACAAAGGGGGTGGGGAGAGACCCTTCTTTAAGGCATTTACAAAAATAGGACCTAAATGGTAGGCTGTTAGGGAGGTGAAGGGTTCTTAAGGCAAGATCTGAGAAATATTTTTCTAAACTCATAAAATGTTTGCAAAGGTTGCAGTTCCAACAGAAGAGCAAATCTCTATAGCTCAGGGTTGAACAATTTAGATGAGGGAATAGAAGGGGAACTTACAAATTTGTGGATGAGACCAAGCTGTCAGGAATAGTCAACATCCTAGATGATAGGCTCAAGATCCAGATGGATCTCAACAGACTCGAACACTGGGCCCTATCTAACAAAATGAAATTCAATGTAGAGGAAAGTAAAGTCTTACACTTAGGCAAGAAAAACGATAAATATAAACATAGACTGGGTGAAACCAGGCTTAATAGCAGTAACTGTGAGAGGGATCTTGGGGTCTTAATGGACAATCAGCTAAATGTGAACTAGCAGTGTGCAGCAGCAGTCAAAAAAGCCAACACAATCTTAAGTTGCATTAACAGAAGGATACAATCAAGATCAAGTGAGGTACTAATACCACTTCATAAAGCCTTAGTAAGACCATACCTAGAATACTGCATCCAGTTTTGGTCACCACACTATGAAAAAGATGTGGAGACTCTAGAAAAACTGCAGAGAAGAGCAATCAGGATGATGAGGGGACTGGAGGCTAAAACATACGATTGAACGGTTGCAGGAACTGGGCCTGGCTAGTCTAGTGAAGAGAAGGACCAGGGGAGACATGATAGCAGTCTTCCAATATTTGAGGGGCTGCCCCAGAGAGGAGGGAGTCAAGCTATTTTCCAAAGCACCTGAAGGCCAGAGAAGGAAGAATGGATGGAAACTGACCAAGGAGAGATTCAACCTAGAAATAAGGAAGAACTTTCTGATAGTGAGAACAATCAACCAGTGGAACAGAAGTTGCCTTCGGAAGTTGTGGGAGCTTCCTCACTGGAGGCTTTCAAGAAGAGATTGGACTGCCATTTGTCAGAAATGGTGTAGGGTCTCCTGCTTGGGTGGGTAGTTGTACTAGATGACCTGTAAGGTCCCTTCCAACTCTGTTAATCTGTAATCTAAATTGTGGAATCCTTGGCGCTCTTTGAGTTTGGTTGTTGGCTTGCTGATGTTTCATGACGTTACCTAGTTGGGTAATGAAATGTCTGCAAACAACAACAACCAAGCTCAGAGAGCACCAAAGATCGTAGTACATTTTTAGTGAACATATCGAGTTGTAGAACAGGGAGCAGCACAGATAATACAGCAAGGTTTGAAAGACCAGGCGATAACTTTTAAATAACATTTTCTTTTCTTTTGCCCCAAACAGAACAAAGGTGGCCAGAATTCTGCCTACAACGAAGAGAACCTGGCCGAATGTATTTTCAACTTCCTTATCTCGGCTGCAGAATCAACTGCAATCACTCTCCAGTGGGCACTGCTGCTGATGGCGTCTCATCCAGATGTTCAAGGTGAGAGAGGGGTAGGCCACGGGAAGAAGATTTTTACTGATTCCAGCTAGATCAGAGGGGAGGGATTTCATTTTAACACAGCACCAGGGGTGAAAATGTAAAATTTGTCACTACCGGTTCTGTGGGTGTGACTTGATGGAGGGGGGTTAATATGACTGAGTGGGTGTGCCAACTTTTTAAAAAAATTACTTTTAAAATCATTTTTTCGACAACCTCTTCGGCTGAAATGCTTTTAAAAGCCTCTGATGACCCCAGCTGAGCCGTGTGATCATCAGAGGCTTTTTTAAAAAAAACTTTTAAAAGCATTTTTTTCGGCCAGAGGTTGTAGAAAAAATGCTTTTAAAAATAATTTTAAAAAAGCCTCTGATGATTGTGCGGCTCAGCTGGGCAATTGGGGGGGGGGGGCACAGGGATCTTTGCTACTGGTTCTCCGAACCACCCGCCTCCATCGCTACTGGGTCGGACAATCCGGTCCGAACCGGGAGCATTTCACCCGTGCACAGCACCCAACGCTGGTAAAATCTCTCCCTCTTAAAAAGTAAATAATAATGAAAGAAGGAAACCGTTGCTCTAAATAATGCTTGAGCTGGGCTTGGCAGCTTAAAACTTCTCAGGAAGTTGCAGTGAGTGAAAATGTATAATTTGCTCCCAGCAGCATTCTTGGAGGGAGGAGCGGCATTTGATGAGAACATAATTGCTCTGGTACAGTGGTGAAATCCAATTTTTTTTACTACCAGTTCTGTGGGCGTGGCTTCGCTTGGTGGGCGTGGCAGGGGAATGATACTGCAAAATCTCCATTCTCACCCCACTCCAGGGGAAGGATACTGCAAAATTTCTATTCCCAACCCACTCCAGGGGGAAGGATATTGCAAAATCTCCATTCCCACCCCACTCTGGGGCCAGCCAGAGGTGGTATTTGCCAGTTCTCCAAATTTCCGCTACTGGTTCTCCAGAACCTGCTGGATTTCACCTCTGCTCTGGTGGCTTCTGAAGAGTCGTTCCTGGAACGATTTTACAAAATAAGCCTGAGTAAAATGAATATTAGGAACAGACAAGCTCCAGCTTGGAGGAATGATTTATCTTTTTTTGTTTGTTTGTTTAATGAGCAGAAGAAATAGTAAGTATAGTTTTGGCTATCTCCTTGTACATAATTCCCCATCACCTTAAAATGTTGTCATTTTCACTCACCTCTTATAAGAACAGAAATTCTTTACCAACTTTTGAGGGAGTTTATTTGATGGGAGAACATTTGATTAACATTAATAATTCCTTCTGGTCTCATTTTTCGTCTGAGATACTTGGAGCTTCACAGAATGGGAGCCAGGGATGAAATCCAAAATTTTTCCCTACTGGTTCTGTGGGCGTGGCTTGGTGGGTATGGCAGGGGAAGGATATTGCAAAATCTCCATTCCCACCCCACTCTGGGGCCAGCCAGAGGTGGTATTCGCTGGTTCTCTGAACTACTCAAAATTTCCGCTACCAGTTCTCCAGAACCTATTAGAACCTGCTGGATTTCACCCCTGATGGGAGCCCAGGATTTCTTTCATACCACACACTAAATTAGTTCTTTTTCTGGGTTTGACTAATACAGCCAACTCCACTTTAGCTTAATGGATTAGATTCACATAATAGATTAAGAGCAAACTGAAGCCACTAACCTGTCAGAGAGAGCAGTGGTAGAATCAGGGAGAAGAGTCAAATAGGGAATTAGTTTAGAGTCTCTATATAGAGTGAACTTAATCCCCCTTGAATGCTATTGAACCTTATTAGAGTTTTACCCAGGAGCAAACTGTTAGTCTGAGAAGATCCTTGTGAATCGGTTTGAGCAAAACAGCCTAAATTGAACCCTTCATTTGTTGTTCACGCCTGACATTACCCAGGTTAATATCAACTAACTTTGGAAAGTTACCTATGTAAGTAGCCACATCTTTTATGAATACGGGCTAAACCAAGAACTCGATGGGATGTCTCAGACTGCCTGTCAGCATTATCAGTTGGACCAGACTGGAAACATAATCATATAAACTAATTCAACTTTATAATGCCTTAGTAAGGCCACACTTGGAATACTGCATCCAGTTTTGGTCACCACGATGTATAAAGGATGTTGAGACTCTAGAAAGAGTGCAGAGAAGAGCAAGCAGGATGATTTATTTATAAGCAGGTTGAGGGCTCCTGGATTGGAGCTGAAAGGCGAAAGGGATGCAGTATGCTCCCTCCCACATGGTGGGGTAGACCAGGTGCCTTGATAGAAAAACACTTAATCTCTCCCCTGGCTCAAGATGATGAAGGGAGGAGAACTTGTGGCTCAGAGGTTGATACAACTGCCTAACATGCAGGCAGCCCAAGTTTGAATCCAAGTAAGGGTATGGCTAGCTGATGAGATAGATCTATACGAGTCGCCCTTTATTTCTTTATCAGCGAAATATAAATATATATTTATGTGTGTATTTTGTCAATCATATATTTGATAACAGATATAAGTGTAAACATAATTATGAATACATGAAATGGGTACGAATAAAAGGGAACATTAGGACAGGGACGGTAGGCATGCTGGTGCGCTGAAGCACGGCCCTTAAAGACCTCTTAGGAATGGGATCAGGTTTACAGTAGACATTAGGGGACTGGAGGTTAAAACATATGAAGAACGGTTGCTGGAATTGGGTAGGTCTAGTTTAATGAAAAGAAGGACTAGGGGTGACATGATAGCAGTCTTCCAATATCTCAGGGGCTTCCACAAAGAAGAGGGAGTCAAGCTATTCTCCAAAGCACCTGAGGGCAGGACGAGAAGCAGTGAATGGAAACTAATCCAGGAGAAAAGCAACCTAGAACTAAGAAGAATTTTCAGACAGAAAAATTAACAACTGTGGAACAACTTGCCTCCAGAAGTTATGAATGTTCCAACACTGGAAGTTTTAAAGAAGAGATTGGACAACCATTTGTCTGAAATGGTATAGGGTTTCCTGCCTAAGCAGGGGGTTGGACTAGAAGACCTCCAAGGTCCCTTCCAACTCTGTTATTCTATTCTATCTGGATAGGAAACTCTCCCTTTCTATATGACTCATTCATATTCTAACTTGATTGTAAAGCTACATTAGTAGAATCTTGCAAGTTTGAAGTCTCAGGTCTTCTGCCATCTCCTTTACAGCCTGAGAAACTAGAGAGGGTGGATTCTGAGTTTCTTGCTCTACCTGCTATCCAGCTGCAGGCTATGCCCTCTCTTATTTGACCAGTTTCCTAGGCAGCATCTTCTCAACCTGTCTTGGAATGTCTTTTCAATATACCATCATCCTGCCTTCCAGATGGGCTGCAAAAGGATTTTCCATGGACATATTGGCTTGGAATATTGGCAGCTGTGCTACTATCCATCTGGGAAAGGTTTTGGCGTCATGTAGCAACAAAAGTTGGCATATGGTATAGGACCCCACAGACCCAGGTTCAAATCCACCTTCACTGACATTGCTCTGTGAGGTTCTTTCAGTCAAACCTTCATAGGGTTGTTATTATGGGGAGAAGCATGCCTTACTTTGCAAATGTGACATAAGAACAAGCATTTTTTATTTTTTTAAAATTTGATTTATATGCCGCCCTTCTCTGGAGACTCAGGGTGGCTTATAGTGCGTTAAGCAATAGCCTTCATACTTTTGTATATTTATACAAAGTCAGCTTATTGCCCCCACAATCTGGGTCCTCATTTTACCTACCTTAGAAAGGATGGAAGGCTGAGTCAACCTTGAGCCTGGTGAGATTAGAACTTGCCGTAATTGTAGGCAGCTGAATGTTAATCACAGTGCCTTAGTCTACTGCGCCACTCATCCACGCATTCCAAGTGAAATGTTCTCCTCCCTTTCATTTTTTTTTCAGATAAAGCCCATAAGGAGATAGAAAAGGTTTTGGGTTCTTCAAATGCCGTTGGCCATCGAGATTGGAAGAAACTACCTTATACCAGTGCTGTGATTCACGAGATCCAGCGAACCAAACATGCATTCTTATTCAGAATCATCAAACAATGTGCAAAGGATGTGAATATCTTTGGTTTTCTTGCTCCCAAGGTATAGAAGAATGGTGATGTATCAATGAGTGAATGAATGGCTGAATACATGAATGAATACTTGGGTCCTATAGATTCTGCCGGTGACTCTGTAGTGGTCCCTGCCCTGTGAAACACTCCTTCCCCAAGATCCAGTAGGCCCCTATCCTTCTAGCCTTCCTGAAGGCCTTAAAAAGTTGGCTCTTTCCACAATCGTTGAGGTAGGCCAAGCAAAAATGAACATTGAAGGATGGAGGAGTGTTTGCCTTTCGGATGTTGGGAGTTTTTGTTATAATTTTTATGAGTTTCGATCTTTAATTTGCAAGATTATGGCATGTAAAATGGGCGACAATCAAGATATTTCAAGTAAATAACTATTCATAGCTGCTATTGCATCAGTAATGAGATCCATGTCAAGAAGAAACAGCGATACTTTTCAAAGACTTTCTAAAATAGTTCATGAACAGCTGCTGATTTCTTCTTTTCGTAGAATCCTAGAGTTGTAAAGTACCGTAGGCCAACTATAGACATGTAATCCAAGCCCTTCTCAGTGCAACATTCATAGAAGCATCTCAGACAGATGATCCTTAGACTTTGTTTGAAGACTTCCAGTGAAGCTATACTGAAATTTCAGTATAGCTTCTTTTTTCTTTTTAACAGTGGCTACCTATAGCTTGTGGGTTTTGTGAGGATTAAAAAAAAAACAAAAAACAGGAAGAGTATAACATTACTTTATACTATGTTTCCCCAAAAATAAGACATCCCCTGCAGGGGTGAAATGCTCCCGGTTCGGACTGGATCGCCCGATCCAGTAGCGATGGTGGTGGGTGGTTTGGAGAACCGGTAGCAAAAATCCCTGCGCCCCCCCACCATGCCCAGCTGAGCCGCACAATCATCAGAGGCTTTTTTTTTAACTTTTAAAAGCATTTTTTCTACAATCTCTTCCAACGAAAAAATATTTTTAAAAGTAAAAAAAAAAGCCTCTGATGATCGTGCGGCTCAGCTGGGATCATCAGAGGCTTTTCAAAGCATTTTTTTCTGCAACCTCTTCGGCCGAAGAGGTGGTAAAAAAATGCTTTGAAAAGTCTCTGACGATCCCAGCTGTGTTGCCTGATCGGCAGAGAGGCTTTTCAAAGCATTTTTTAAAAATGCCTCTCTGACGATCCCAGCTGAGTTGCCTGATCGGCAGAGGCTTTTCAAAGCATTTTTTGCAACCTCTTCAGCTGAAGAGGTTGTAGAAAAAAAATGCTTTGAAAAGTTAAAAAAAAAAAAGTTGGCCATGCCCACCCAGTCACATTACCCACACCACCACCAAGCCACACCCACAGAACCGGTAGTAACAAATTTTATATTTCACCCCTGATCCCCTGATAATAAGCCAAATCGGGCTTTTGAGCGCATGCGCTAAAACAAGCTCCCTGAAAATAAGCCCTTCCTCCAAAAAAGCCCTCCCCAAAAATATTTAAATGCATGTGCAGCTGGTCCCCGCCATTTTCTCTGGTTAGAGTTAGGGAGACAGAGCTGGAAATCAGGTAAGATGGCAAGAGGAGCCCCGTCTTGCTCCACGTGCCCCAAAATAATAAGACCTCCCCGAAAATAAGGCCAAGGGTTAGAGTTAGGGTTAGGGTCTAAAAATATAAGATAGGGTCTTATTTTCAGGGAAACACAGTACATGAGGTTAGCACTGATGATGTTACCTAGTTAGGGTAATGAAACGTCTGCAAGAAAACAAGCAAGCTCAGAGAGCACCAAAAACCCCCGACATCAGTGTTTCTCAACCTTGGAAGCTTGAAGATGGGTGGACTTCAACTCTCAGAATCTCAGGGATTCTGAGAGTTGAAGTCCACCCATCTTCAAGATTCCAAGGTTGAGAAACACTGTCCTACATTATACAGTACATGTTCAGAATGAGTTTTTGCTAGCTCTGTTTTATAAGAGGCACCACCTATTGATCTAAGTTCAGACGTGCCGCAGAAATACACTATGATTAGGTTCAAATTGATGAAGTTTGCACACATTGTGCGAAAAGTGCTCAAAAAACCGGTCCTGTGAAAGTGAGGAAGTAATTTGAAATGGGATAATTTCGATGTTTTGAATCAACTTTTTAAAAAAATTACTTTCAGGGAACTTTTATTAACCCGGATCTGAATTCAGTATTACTTGATCCCAAACTATGGGAGACACCTGAAAAATTCAACCCAAGTCATTTTTTGGACAAGGATGGAGAATTTGTTGCCCAGAAAGAATTTCAACTCCTTGCTGGTGGTAAATATAAAAGTGATTTATTGTCATATAGACAATGTGATTTTTATTTTAAACTAGCTGATAACCCGGCGTTGCCCAGGTATTTATTTATCCCAATCCTGTATTAGGATTTTCCCCCTTACCAGAGGGAGCCCCTTTGTGGGGTACTGTGAAGCTTTTACCATGGCAACCCCACTGTGCTGCACAGTAGAAGCCATTTTAAGGCAGTACAGTAGACGCCATTTTAAAGCACAATAGGCTGTATAACAGAACCCCCCCTCCAAGGGTGTTAGGGATATCTTACCTCCTCAGTATTTCTTTCCAGAGAGTAAGTCATTTGTAAGTCATTCAAGTTTGGTTGAAATTGCTCCAGGCATTCCAGAGTTATGCTGGAACATATATATATACACACACAGCATTTATATACATAGATAGATAGATAAGAAAGCTGTGTTTTGTCAATGGTGGAAGCCAAACGGCCATGTGATTCGCTCAACAACTGCAGTGATTGCCTTAACAGCCATGGCCTTAAAAAGTTGGTAAAATTAAGCCCGACTCACTTAACAACATCCTTGCTTGGCAATGGAAATTCTGGTGCCAATTGCGTTGTAAGTTGAGGACTATCTGTGTTGCATGAAGTTATACAATAGATCAATTCAAGAATAAACTTAAGCATGTTGAGAGAATGAAAATGGTCTTCATATACTAAGAAAAATGACTTATGACGTGTCACAGCCATGTCATGTGCCTGGAGCAATGCCAGATGATATGATAAAAGATTCTCAATGTTATCATGAATTGTTTCATGATTATTTTGTAATTATGCTTCCCATTTCCTCCACAGAGTCAGAAGGGTCTTTAGAGGATAAATTAGCAAGAGTGGAGTCCTTTACCTTCTTTATAAATCTGCTCAAGACATTCGTCTTCCAGTTACCAGAAGGAGAGAACAAAACCAGCGAACAACCTAGAATTGGGTTGACAACGTGTCCTCATTCTTATAAAATCCGTGCTGTTCCTCACCGCAAGACATCCTAAATTCTAATTATCAATAGCACGTTCCGATTTTACAATAGCTTTTTTCCCACTGTGAAGTTCAATCTCAACTTGCTCAATTCAATCTTGGATTCAAGAGCCTTGGATAGTACAGTGGTCTAAAGCCCTGTTATTAACATCAGCTGCCTGCAATTATTGCAGGTTCGAATCTCACCAAGGCTCAAGGTTGACTCAGCCTTCCATCCTTTCTAAGGTGGGTAAAATGAGGACCCGGTTTGTGGGGGCAATAAGCTGACTTTGTATAAATATACAAAAGTATGAAGGCTATTGCTTAGTGCATTGTAAGCCGCCCTGAGTCTCCGGAGAAGGGCGGCATATAAATCAAATTTAAAAAAAAAAAATCTTGAGTAGAAATTCAGATAACGAGTCGCCTCTTTGACGGATTGGATTGCTGAGTCTGTGATGATTGCCTGACACATTCTTCCTTGTTTGACATTACTAATTTAATGTACAATACTTGGTTCTTTGCAGTGCATAGCACTTTGGGATTACCGTATTTTTCGGAGTATAAGACGCACCGGAGTATAAGATGCACCTACCTTTTTTGGTGAGGAAAAGAAGAAAAAGAAATCTCCCTCTGCCTCTGCCTCTGAGCAATTTTGCCTTGTTGCAGCGAACAGCAAACAGCCTGCTTTACTTTCATTTTTGTTTTCAGCATAGCTTGATTAGCACAAGGAGAAAAAAAAAATATGTTCCAGCAATTTACCTCTTTGCAGCAAGCAGCAGAGCCCTGTGCAAAACAGCTGAGAGCAAATCAGCTGAGAGTCAGGAGGCCGATCCAATCAACTTGTGCTAATTAGGCTGTGCTGAAGCTGAAAGGAGCTGTTTTTTCTTGCTGTTTGCTTGCAAGGAGGTAACTGCTGCGAGACAGAGGCCAAAGGGTGTGGGCCAGTGGGTGGGCGGGATACATTCAGTGTATAAGATGCACCTAAATTCCCCCTTTTAGGGGGGAAAAAGGTGCGTCTTATACTCCGAAAAATACGGTATGTGCCATGAAGTCATTTTTAACTCAAGTGACCATCATAAATATAGATTTTCTCCATGATAATGTATCCCTAGTCTGTTCTTTCAGGTATCCATTGGTGCATTCATCATATTGTAAAGCAGAACAATAAATTCTCTTTGTGTCTTTGAAAAAAATCTTGAGGGTGTTTATTAAATAAAGTAGCATTCAGAATATGGTACATTCTCTTTTACAAGTTGATTAGTAGATCACATTGAGCGTTACATGTTAAGAGCAATTTATTATTCAGAAAATGTCTATGCCATGCACACCAGAGGTGGTATTCAGTAGGTTCTGACCAGTTCTGGAGAACCAGTAGCGGAAATTTTGAATAGTTTGGAGAACCGGTAAATCCCACCTCTGATTGGCCCCACCCCAATCTATTCTCTGCCTCCCGAGTCCCAGCTGATCGGGAGGAAATGGGGATTTTGCAGTAACCTTCCCCTGGAGTGGGGAGGGAATGGAGATTTTACAGTATCCTTCCCCTGCCACGCCCACCAAGCCACGCCCACCAAGCCATGCCCATAGAACCGGTAATAAAAAAAATTGAATCCCACCATTGATGCACACCCTCAATTGCGGAGCACACCTTACAAAAATACAATAAAAATACAATAATAACAACTAGAGTTGCAGTACTGTGGAAATAATTAGAAAAGGCATCCCCAAGGATGAGGAAAAGGGAAAAACACTGTTTTGTTTTTAACACAGCACATAATTAAGCCTCGGGATTCATCAAAATTCACTTTACGATGTGTTGACAGCTGTAAATGTTATGGAAAAAATATATTAAGTATGAAGAAAGGGGACAGAGACTGAAATACAAACAAGCCAAGAATCATTGCAATGTTTCGGAGGAAACAGGCATAAAAACAAGATATCTAATACAACAGAGCTAGTTTGGAATAGTGGTTAAGGTGCAGGCTGAGAAACCAGGAGACTGTGAGTTCTAGTCCTGCCTTAGGCATGAAAACTGGCTGGGTGACTTTGAGCCAGTCATTCTCTCTCAGCCCAGCCCACGTCACAGGGTTGTTGTTGAGGGGAAAATAGAAGGAAGATGGAGTATTTAGGTATCTTCGTCACCTTGAATTATTTATAAAAACAATAAAGGCGGGATTTTTAAAAAAAATCTAAAAGTAAAAATAGGAGAACACAACAATATAAAGAAAGAGGAAAATGTAAACGTGCATTATATTTTGGTCGTGAGGAAAAGAGCTGGATAGCTTTTGTCAGTTTAATACAATCCCAGAAATAAGGTCTAAATCAGAGGTGGGTTTCAGCAGGTTCTGACAAGTTCTGGAAAACCGGTAGTGGAAATTTTGAGTAGTTTGTAGAACTGGTAGTAAAAATTCTGACTGGCCCCACCCCCATCTATTCTCTGCCTCCCAAGTCCCAGCTGATCGGGAGGAAATGGGGATTTTGCAGTATCCTTCCCCTGGAGTGGGGTGGGAATGGAGATTTTACAGTATCCTCCCCTGCCATGACCACCAAGCCACGCCCACCAAGCCATGCCACACCCACCAAGCCACGCCCACTGAACCGATAGTAAAAAAATTTGAAACCCTCCACTGGTCTAAATATAGGTCTGTAAACTGAAAAGAGAAGCATCCAACCTATTTCTAATAGAGGGAACTTAATTTCGTGTAATAAAATGGAGAGAGACTTGTGAGGTCTCATTGGGTCTGGGGTCCATCCAGTCTTCTTTGACTCAAGAAACCCACCGCAGTGATGGTGAACATAGTGGAGTTGGTCCCCCTCCCCAATTTTCGCAAGGCAGCCATATTTGTTTTTGATGAAAGACCTGAGGAAGAAGAAGACACATAGGTTTTTCACAAGCCAGCATGCTTTCTTAAAACATGAAAGATATAAATATAAAATACAAGGCAGAGGAAAACATGAAGAAAACATTTAAATTTCAGAATTGAAAAGGAAGGGGAGCACCTTCCAACCCCATGCACTGAGATACAATGTACCTCAGCAAGCCCAAAATGATTCAGCAGAGCCAAGTCGTCAAATGTTTCCTAAAAGCCAGGAGAGTGGAGTCTGGCTTCATGTCTGGGGGAGGAAAAATGTTTATTTATTTTTATTTATTTTACCAATCAAATTTCGGAACTGCCCATGGGTGGCGGGTGGTTTATTAAATTAATTTTATTAAATTTAATCATTTAATTATTAAATTAATTCTATTAAATTTAATCATTTAATTAATTAAATAAATATATTAAATTAATATTTTAATCAAATATTAAAACAATATATGAACATTAAAATTTAAAAAGAGGCTAGGATGATTACAAACAAAGTTAAGAATTAAGGCAAAAGGAGGGCTTTGAAGGCATATTTAAGTTTTTAGCTTGTAGTCCTGGCTTTATTTTTATCTAACCTTTTTATGTTTGTTTGTTTATTTATTTATTTATTTATTTATTTATTTATTTATTTATTTATTTATTTATTTATTTATTTAATTTGTATACCGCCCTTCTCCGGCTGGACTCAGGGCGGTGAACAGCCAAAATAAAAACAGAGCATACAAAATTAAAAAACAATTTAAAATAATTAAATAGTTTTGGCCCACAATTTAAAACAACCAAGTTAAAACCAATTTACAATTTAAAACCAGAACAATGGGGTCAAGCCAGGCCGGCTAGATGAAATAAATGTGTTTTCAGGGCTCGACGGAAAGCCCGGAGGTCAGGTATCATGCGTATCTCTGGGGGTAGGTCATTCCACAGGGCGGGTGCCGCTACAGAGAAGGCTCTCCCTCTGGGGGTCACCAGCCGGCATTGTCTGGCGGACGGCACCCTAAGGAGGCCCTCTCTGTGCGAACGTACTGGCCGGTGGGAGGCTATTGGCAGCAGAAGGCGATCTCATAAGTACTCTGGCCCTAAGCCATGGAGCGCTTCAAAGGTGGTCACCAACACCTTGAAGCACACCCGGAAGACCACAGGAAGCCAGTGCAGCTTGCGCAGGAGAGGTGTCACATGGGAGCGTCCCGTTGCTCCCATAATCCCCCACGCGGCTGCGTTCTGGACCAACTGGAGCCTCCAGATGCACCTCAAGGGGAGCCCCATGTAGAGAGCATTACAGTAGTCCAGGCGGGAAGTGACGAGTGCCTGAGTGACTGTGCATAGGGAGTCCCGATCCAGAAAGGGACGCAATTGGCATATCAGGCGAACCTGATAGAAAGCCCCCCTGGCCACGGCCGTCATATGCTCTTCTAAAGACAGGCGTGCATCCAGGAGGACACCTAAATTGTGAGCCCTCTCCGTGGGGGCCAATGATTCACCCCCAATAACCAGCGATGGCACCAGCTGGTTATATCGGGATGCCGGAAGCCACAGCCACTCGGTCTTGGAAGGGTTGAGACGAAGCCTGTTCCTCCCCATCCAGGCCCGCACGGCCTCCAGGCACTGGGGCATCACTTCAAGGGCATCGTTGGGGTGGCCTGGGGTGGAGATGTACAGCTGAATATCATCAGCGTACTGGTGGAATTCCACCCCAAAGCCACGGATGATCTCACCCAGCGGCTTTACATAAATGTTGAACAGGAGGGGCAAGAGGACCGATCCCTGCGGTACCCCGCAAGCGAGGCACCTCGGGGTCGACCGCTGCCCCCCCTGCCAACACCGATTGCGACCAGTCAGAGTGGTAGGAGGAGAACCACCGCAAAACGGTGCCCCCCACCCCCAGCCCCTCCAACCGGCGCAACATGATACCATGGTCGATGGTATCAAAAGCCGCTGAGAGATCTAATAGGACCAGGATAGAGGAGCAACCCCTATCCCGAGCCCTCCAGAGATCATCAACCAACGTGACCAATGCCATTCCGTGCTGTGCCCAGGCCTGAAGCCGGACTGGAGCGGGTCTAGATAGACAGCTTCATCCAGGTACTGTATTATTAATACTTTATTATTATTTGTTTGTTTGTTTGTTTTGATTTTGTTTGTTTTATTTTATTTGTTTGCCACTCCTCTTGCCTCAAGGTGACTCTGGGCATTTGCAACATTTAAAGCCATAAAATTATATGTATATGTATATGTAAACGTATGCGTATGCGTATGCGTATACTAATATAATATAATATAATATAATATAATATAATATAATATAATATAATATA
>WNWU01000087.1:2994061-3006828 GCA_012654045.1 Ptyas mucosa
TTCCCTCTCCTTCCTGGCTGCTGGGCAATCCTATGTGAAGAGAGGGAATGGCAGCTTTAGCAAAGGAATAAAAACTGATTTTATTGCTTCCCCTTGGCTAACGCCCAGAGAGGGAGAAGTTGCTCTGCCACGAACAGGCAGAGACGGGCGGTGAGGGTGTGTGTCTGAGCAATGCTCCTGCACCGTTAAAACCTTCTCTTCCCCTGTGGAAAAATTGCACACACACACACACACACACACACACACACACACGTTGGATCTTTCTTTCCTTCTGCCCCCCATCCCCCCCACTGAAGACCTCTGGGATTCCCTCCCCAACTCTGCCAATCCCATACAGGCACCACCCACGCGAGTGTCGTAGGGTTGGCCATGCCCACTCAGTCACATGTCACTCACCCAGCACACCCACCCGGCAGCCACACCCACCCAGTCACATGACCTCCTAGCCACGCCCACCTAGCCACGCCCACCGAACCTGTTGTTAAATTATTTGAATTCCACCACCGATCAGAACCCAGTTTGAAAAACCCAGGTTAAATCTGCACAAGGAATTTCCAGAATCACTGGAAAGTTCTCCAT
This sequence comes from Ptyas mucosa, assembly GCA_012654045.1. Taxonomy (NCBI): domain Eukaryota; kingdom Metazoa; phylum Chordata; class Lepidosauria; order Squamata; family Colubridae; genus Ptyas; species Ptyas mucosa. The sequence continues at coordinate 2,994,641 of WNWU01000087.1, forward strand.
TGTCAGAACTTGGCTGATACTGGAATCTTGTGTGGCTATTAGGCTATGTAGTACATCCCCCAAAGTGGCATAGGTTTAGCTTCTGCTCTCCCAGTATTTAAAGAAATGGAAAAAAAAATACCTCTTGTCAATGACAACTGTTAATCTGTTTTAATTATTTGGCTTTCACTTTTAATTTCGCCGTGCTGTTAAAACCCTCCTATTCCAGCAAACCGGCCTGGCCTAACTTTCTCCCCTTTTCTTTCTTTTAAATATCTTTTAAATTTTCTAAAGTGAAATTTTAATTCGTTTTAAATTATTGGGATTTTTAACTGTCGCGGGCTAAATTGTTTAATTTGGTTTTAATTATGATTTAACTTTTGTATTTACGTATTCTATCTTGTGCCTGTTCACTGCCCTGAGTCCTTCGGGAGTAGGGCGGTATACAAATCTAATTAAATGAAAATTAAATGAATGGATTTTTTCAGATTTTGCGTGTCACCTTGAGTATTTGTGGCAATGAGTGGTCCATCACCTTTATGGATTTGTCATCTCTGCAGGCTTTTATTTACTGTGTTTTACATTATTTGTGGATGTGGTTGTCTTATGGATACTATTCCATAATTGTGGAATTGTGGGTGTGGCGGGGACAGCGGATAGCAGATTTTCAAATCTACCATGGTCAAAGCTGTGTTTTTTTATGCCCTTTGCTATCCGTCCATCAGTGGAGAAGGATTCACTGGTATACCTGAAGTAACAGACAGGAGTGGAAGCATTGTGGTAGAAGGAACTCTGCAGTCATTAAAATGGTGGAGCTTAATGCATCTGTGGTCTGAATTCTGTGGTCCAGTTCCATTAGTAAGAAGCTGTAATTTGGCTAGTTTTCTTTGGATTTATCTAACAATTCTCCCCCAAGCCCTGAAGATAATTATACAGTCTTGTATATGTCTTACAAAGCTCTAGTGGTAAGAAAGCCAGTTTGCTCTAGTGGTTAAGGCACCAAGTTAGAAACTGGGAGACTGTGAATTCTAATCACACCTTATCCATGAAAGTCAGCTGAGTGTTCTTAGGCCAGTCATCCTCTCTCAGACCAACTCACCTTACAAGATTATTGTTGTAGGGACAATAGGAGGAGGAAGTGTGTTGGATATATTCACCATTACAAATAAGGAGTTATTTGTAAAAATGGGATACAATAAATACCATATTTTTCGGAGTATAAGATGCACCTCCCCCCCCCAAAAGGGGGTGAAAATTTAAGTGTCTCTTATACACCGAATGTAACCTGCCCATCCACTGGCCCCCCCACCCTTTGGCCTCTGCCTCCCAGCAGTTACCTCCTTGCAAGCAAACAGCAAGAAGAAACAGCTCCTTTCAGCTTCAGCACAGCCTAATTAGCACAAGTTGATTGGATTGACCTCCCGACTCTCAGCTGTTTTACTCTCAGCTGTTTTGCGAGGGCCTCTGCTGCTTGTTGCAAGGTGGTAAATTGCTGGAGCAGATTTTTTTTCCCCCTTGTGCTAATCAAGCTCTGCTGAAAACGAAAATGAAAGTAAAGCAGGCTGTTTGCTGTTTGCTGCAACGAGGCAAAATTGCTTGGAGGCAGAGGCAGAGGCAGATTTCTTTTTCTTGTTTTCCTCAACCAAAAAGGTAGGTGCGTCTTATAGTCCAGTGTGTCTTATACTCTGAAAAATATGGCAAATAAATAAAAACAAACAAACAAACAAACTGGTATTTCTTTGTACATCACAGTTTATAGTCTAAGGCAGGGGTGTCAAACTCGCGATGTCACATTGTCGTCACATGGCATATCATGATTTCCCTCCCTTCACTAAACCAGGGGTGGGGTGTGTCCAACGTATGATGCATCCGGCCTGCAGGCCGCGAGTTTGACACCCCTGGTCTAAGGGGAATTTCAGACTCTTAGTTTTGAAACTAAAAGGAATTAGGAATGCTGGGTTTTTTTATTCAGACCATGATGACCTCAGAGCAACTCAGGGATGATGGTGTTGGGAATCTGTTTGTTTTTTTGTTTGTTTTTGTTTTTATTAAATTTATATACCGCCCTCCTCCCGAAGGACTCAGGGCGGTGAACAGCCACAGAAATAAAACACATAAATACAAAAATTTAAAAGAGAATAAAAGCGAATTAGATAATTTGGCTGAAAACAAATTTAAAACACCCAAAAATTTAAAAAAAGATTAAAATTTACATTTAACAGGGGAAAAGATTCAGGCCAGGCCAGCTTGATGAAATAAAAAAATCTTAAGCGCGCGACGGAAGGTGCGCAGATCCGGGATCGTCCGTATCTCCCGGGGGGAGCTCGTTCCAGATCGTAGGTGCCCCCACAGAGAAGGCTCTCCCCCTGGGGGCCACCAGCCGACATTGCTTGGCCGACGGCTTTGTTATCAGCCGTTTTGGACTCTTGGATTTACCTGTTCCGAATGGTAGGAACTCTTCCCGTTCAACGAACTTCCCATCCTTGTCTAAAAAATGATTTGGGTTGAATTCTTTAGGTTTCTCCCATTGTTCAGGATCTTGAAGAACAGAACGCAGGTCTGGTGCAATAAAGGTCCCCTGTAAAAAAAAAAAAAGAAAAAAAGAAGAAAAAAAGAGATGACTAGACAGAGCAATTTCATAAGGGAAACAGGCAGAAAAGTTCAAAGAATTTTGATGAAACATTTGCTCATAGTTTGCCTTTACGGACCCATATTTGTCTAAAGCAGTTACAAAAAGAGAAGCTTGCTCTCTTTCTTAGCATGATCTGTGGAGCTTCTAGAAGGCGGTGTATGGTAAAAAGTAAGTGAGTGATCAATGATGAAGGTGGGGAGGAGTATGTGAAATCCAGCCGGATAGCAAAACAGGCCCAGCGTTTGTCAACACTGGCAGGGTAGGATGGCGGGGAGCAGTAGTGGGTCTCACTTACCTTTGCTACCAGTTTGCTCGCGCATGCGTGCTTGCTTCGCTTGCACCCGTGCCACTTCTGCACACGCGCACCATTTCTACACAGGCACATAAGCTCCTGCACATGCGCAGAGCATATTTGATAACATCCGGGCAGGTGGGCGGAGCCTCCTGCCGCCACAGCTACCGGTTCGCCTGAACTGGGGCGAATCGGTAGCAACTCACCACTGGTGGGGAGATAGACAGGGGGTGCATTTTAGTGTCTCTGAGGTCGGTCATAAGGGCAAATGCCTATGGGGGGGGGCTGTAGTGTCTGTAACTTAGAAACTGGGTCATAAGTAGCTTTGGGAGTGTGTGTCGGGGTCTGTTGTAACTTTGAACAGTTGTTAAGTGGCCATAAACTGAGGACTATCCGATTTCTGCTTTTCCTTCTAATGTTGGAATACTGGAATGCATCGTGACCACGTTTCTCACCTTTGGAATGTGGTATCCCTTTAACTTCACGTCCTTTTTACTTTGCCTGGGGACCCCAAATAGCAAGGCATACTTTACACGTTGCATTTCATGAATCACAGCATTGGTGTAGGGCAGCTTTTTCCGATCCTGATAGGAAATCGACCGCGAGAAGCCAAACACATCTTCAATCTCCTTCCGGACTTTCTCTAGGAAAAAAAAATGATGGAAATAGAAGCTTCATTTTCAGTATTGTGGTTCACTTATTTATTTCCTAATATTAATCCTCAGTAGTACTGTAGAATAGCCTTTTAGGGCATTAAATGTAATCCCATTCTCCTTTTGAGTGTCATGAAGGAGTACAGATTAAAAATGCATTTTCTCAGCTATTTATTTATTTATTTATTTATTTATTTATTTATTTATTTATTTGTTGGTTCAATTTATATGCCACCCTTCTCCGGAGACTCAGGGCGGCTTACAATGTGTTAAGCAATAGCCTTCATACTTTTGTATATACCTGCTTAGTAGGGCTTTCGGGGGCCTCCCCAAGCAGTGTTCTTTTTTATACAAAGTCAGCTTATTGCCCCCACAATCCGGGTCCTCATTTTACCTACCTTGTGTTCTGTCCCCATCTCCCACACGCACAAACACCCACCTCAAAGGGTTAAATAATTGTTCCAAAACAGTCAAAGGTTCGTTATCAAAACCTGGCAGCAACATAGCAGCTGTCTGCCAAGAGCTTTTACTCCAAGAAGGAGGGATTGTTCCTCCACCAGATAACACAAAAATACAGAAAGTTTGAAGTAGTCCAGTAACAGAAATCCACAACAGATGAGGCTTTGTTTGTCCAAAAGTGCAAGTGACTCGCCAGAGTTTTTGCTTTGTCCGTTACAGAGCTGGAATGGCCATCACCCTCCCTTATATAGCCTGTGGGGTGTGGTCCAGTGACTCAGCTCAATCTCTGGCATGCCTCCTCATCTGCTGTGACCGTTTAGCACGCCGACGCTGGCGTGGATCCAGCCACAACTTCTCTCCCTCATCACTCTCCGACAGATCGGAGACACCTGGCTCCTGGCCAATCTCCTCTCCTTCGGCCTACACCTGAGGAATTGCCAGAGAGGAGGGGCCGGGAGAGGGAGGCCTGGCCGGCTCCTCTCCTTCATGTTCGGAGCCTTCTTCCTCCGAGACAATGGGCTCAGGGGTCGGAGCCACAACACCTTGGAAGGATGGAAGGCTGAGTAAACCTTGAGCCTGGTGAGATTCGAACTTGCAGTAATTGCAGGCAGCTGGTGCTACTTAACAGCATTTTAGTCTGCTGCGCCACCAAGGCTCTTTTGATTAGATCTAAACAGCAATGATTAGATCTGGTCCAAATTGATGCAAATTGTTGCTTTACTTCAAAGATTCCATTGAATCTCCCTCAGTCAAATCAGTTGTCAAAATTCAGTCCCAACCAGTTTGGAAATCTGACTCAGTTTTAAAAAAAAAAAAATCAATAACGGTCTTGAAAATATTCTCAACCAAATTTTTGCACCAGCCCTCTTGTGTTGATTGTCATGCTCTCATTTGGTCTTCTACACACAATCTAGGCTGAGAACAAGTACTAAGCCTGAAAATCTTGGTGGATTTTTACATTTAAAGTGGGTTAGATATTTTAGCTCTGTATTGATTTCTACTTTTTCGTTCACCACTCAGAATTTTATTGAGGATATCAAAAAAGGCTCTCCACTTGTCCATTCTTGATTTTTACTAATCCTGCTAAGCTCGTGTTTGTGATTATAGGTTCAAAAATCCAGCTATGAAATTATTATGAAGGATAGTTTCAGTTTATCATTCAATAACCACTGATATTTCAAATAATTTTAAATGATTCCTGTGTGTTTTAGAGTCTGAGAGTGGCCCTGGTTCCTACTGATTTCTCTCACCTTGGATATCAGGATGGCTTGCCAATAGGATCAGTGCCCACTTCATAGAAACAAAGGATGTGTCTGTTCCAGCAGCAAAAAAATCATAAATACAGTGAGACAGGTTTTCTTCATTGTAGGTAGAGTCGGGGTCATTCTTACTCTGAAGTTTAAAATGCGAAAGTGAAATTTACAATGAATTCTATGCAGCTTTTGTGCGGTTTATTTTTGCTTCTGTGTTGCAAATCATGAGAATAAATATGTTCTTGGTAGTTATATAGGAAGATCAATGCAGGAGAGTAATAATTGTAGTGATAGATTTATACTTAGTAAGACTCTGTGTTAAAGTAGGCCAGATCAAAGAGAGGCTTTGGAAGAATTTTAATGAATATTGTTTAATTTATAGTTGGTTACTTCAGTAAATGTTTGCAAGCGTCACTAGTGTGTACTATTACAGTGAATCACAAAAATTGATACCAATGTTACCTGCATGCATTCTCATTTAGAGATATGTCCCTCTGTAGCAGGGGTGTCAAACTCACGTTGTCATGTGATATATTGAGACTTCCCCCCTTCGCTAAACTGAGCGTGGGTGTGGCCAGCATGTGATGTATCTCATGGGTGGGTTCTAAATTTTTTTACTACTGGTTCTGTGGGCGTGGCTTATTTTGTGGGTGTGGTTTGATAGTCATGTGACAATTCTTTAGGATTTAGCAGAGGTACTGGTCTACCAGGCTTTTAACTGCTTGCAGAATTGTACCGGTCTACCCATTTGTTCTTGGAGCATCCTGGTCTACCCATTTGTTTTTGGAGGCACCAGTCTACCACCACACTGCCTTTTAACACTGATCAGCTGTAGGGCGGCCCTTTGAAGCCCGGCGACAACAGTTTAAAAGGTTTTTTTCCTTCCAGCTGATCAGCTGGGACTCGGGAGGCAGCGAAAAATTGGGGGCGGGGCCAAATAAAAGGTAAGAATAACACAGGGGGTGGGTGGGAGGGCCCAGCTCCTGAACAAAGAGAACCGGTTCAGTGACGTCATATCGTCACTGCTACCGGCTCGGCGGAACTGGGCGGAACCGGGAGGAACCCACCACTGATGTATCTGGCCCATGGGCCATGAATTTGACACCCTTGCTCTGGAGGAAAATGAAAATTGAAGTCAAAAAGGATCCTCCCCCCCCCATTATTTTTCCCTGAGTCATTTTGCAGTTGTGCTTTCTGTTTTTTCTGGGAGAATTAGAGCTTTTTAAATAAATACATGGTTTAAAACACACTGAATAAAATGTTTTAGGGTTGGTTTTTTTTTACTCCAACATCTATTATCACAGAATCATTTCTATGTAGAAAAGCTTTTCTAACAAGAGCAGAGCTGCAATATGAGTTTTATTAAGAGCAGCTAATTAGTTACATTTTGGCAGCGTTCCTGCCGGACCTCTTGGCAGGCGAACAAAAAAAAAGTTAGAAGGAGAGGTGAAGGAATGTGGACATGCGCAGGTAGCTTAAAGATAAGAGTCTGAGCATCTACGGTAAGTGTTAGAGTTCAAAAAAGCACAGCTGGCAAATAAAAAACGCAGTGACAGTCCCTATTTTTCTACTTGCATTTTTAATGTGCTTTCGAACTGCTAGGTTGGCAGAAGCTGGGACAAGTCACGGGAACTCACCCTGTTATGTGGCACTAGGGATTTGAACCGCTGAACTTTTGACCTTTCGATCGAACCGCTGAACCGCTGAACTGCTGACCTTTCGATTGACAGGCTCGGTGTCTTAGCCACTGAGCATCCCTTTCCTTGCCCATGTATTGAACTACAATAAACTCATACCTTCTCCATCTCAAGAAGATAGTAATCAATGAAATCTTGTGGCTCATGGAGAGAACCGGATTCCTTGTGTTTCTGTATTTCTTGCTTTGCAAAGGAAAGGATAAAGGCTGCAGAAGCCAGGGCTTTTTTGTGAGGGCCTGGGAGGTACTTCATCAATGGGGGGAACAAATCATACATCTAACAGAAAAAGAAGAGGAAAAGTTACTTATTTCCCACCACAGTTAGAGAAGACTCTCAGCAGCTGACAGTGACAGACAGCACTTACTAATCAAACACAATTTTTTTTTATTATAAACAGATTAAAACATGGTAAACTATACATAGTACTGTCAGACCTTAAAAACCCTCAAGATTTACTTGAGGGCATATACACATACTGGGGAGAAGAGTACATTAGGTGATTTGCAAGGCTTCCTCCATGCCTTACATGACTCCATGAAAATACTGGTGGAAATATAGGTTTGGTGGGGGGGGGGGGGGGGGGCGGGGAAGTTTTGACTCACCATATGGAAAAAGCTACTAGTGACTTTCACAAGAGTTTCAAGGGCTTGAATTAACTTCTGGAAGTTTTCATCTTCAGGAGCAAACTGACGTCCAAAACTCAAAGCACATATGACATTAGAAACTGCATTTAGCACTGGAAGTGATGGGTCAAATGGCTGTCCTGGAAACGAAGGTATTTTATAATGAATGTTTAGGGAACAGAACTTCTAAGGGGAAGAAGGAGAAGAATTTGAATAGAATAGAATAACAGAGTTGGAAGGGACCTTGGGGGTCTTCTAGTCCAACCCCCTGCCCAGGCAAGAAACCCTACACCACTTCAGACAAATAGCTATCCAACATCTTCTTAAAAATTTCCAGTGTTGGGGCATTCACAACTTCTGCAGGCAAGTTGTTCCATTTAATTGTTCTAACTGTCAGAAAATTTCTCCTTAGTTCTAAATTGCTTCTCTCCTTGATGAGTTTCCACCCATTGGTTTTTGTTCTACTTTCAGGTGCTTTGAAGAATAGTTTGACTCCTTCTTCTTTGTGGCAGCCCCTGAGATATTGGAAGACTGCTATCCTGTCTCCCCTAGTCCTTCTCTTCATCAAACTAGACATACCCAGTTCCTGCAACCGTTCTTCATATGTTTTAGCCTCCAGTCCCCTAATCATCTTTGTTGCTCTTCTCTGCAGTCTTTCTAGAGTCTCAACATCTTTTTTACATCATGGCGATCAAAACTGAATGCAATATTCCAAGTGTGGCCTTACCAAGGCCTTATAAAGTGGTATTAACATTTCACGTGATCTTGATTCTATCCCTCTGTTTATGCAGCCCAGAACTGTGTTGGCTTTTTTGGCAGCTGCTGCACACGGCTGGCTCATATCTAAATGGTTGTCCACTAGGACTCCAAGATCCCTCTCACAGTTACTACTATTGAGCAAGGTACCACATATACGGTATATATAATTTGGAACTAATTGTTTGAGAAATAGAAAAACCAAATCAAATACACAGGTTTTTATTTGAAATGCTCAGAATGGAAAAGATTTCTGCAGATAGGGGACTCGAACCATTATCATTACCCCAAATTACATACCTTTCGTTTGTCTAAAGACGTCTATCAACGTCTGAGCAACGTCTTCTATCTGATGCTCAATGCTTTTCTTCCCCAGGCCCAGCTTCCGCAGGGAAGTGACGGCAATGTGTCGCTGCTGTTTCCAGATGTGGCCATTGGAAAGAATAATTCCTGTGGGCATCAGCAGACAATACCTTATTCCTGATAATATTCCATGTTAAAATCTGCTTAGATCTAGTTCTTGCCAAATATCTCTTTGGATTTCAGATGGGAATATCAAATCACAAGCAACGGTTATTTTAGCTAGTCAACAATAACTTTATTTATGGATTTACTTTTCATAAACCAAATGAAATAAGAGTTCAGGGTTTTTTTCTTATAATATTTTGTTGTAGGTATTGGTTATGTGGGATTATTTCAAGACATACACATATGAGTGAATTTGTAAAACAAATAGAGGTAGTTTCCAGAATGGATAGGTGATTGGTGAAGGTAGATTGATCATATATTTCAATGGTCAATATAAAATTAGTGCCTTTAGGTGGATTGGTCACATAGAGAGAATTGGTGAAAACGAAGTGTGCAAAACAGATAAATGAAGGAAGAGGGGAGACGTCAAAAGGAAGCGAAAGATGGAAAAACTTGTATGGGAAGAAGTTGATGAGATCAGCAGAAAGTGGATTAAGCAATATTTATTTTGCTTATATCGTGCCTTTAAATCATTTTGTTTATTATGTCTTATCCCTTCCCCCCCCCCCATGTTATGAATAATATTACCACAAATTATAATAGTGTGATGGTTATTGAGATACAATTCCTTACAATTTGCACCTACCCTTTCCTTTTCCTAAAGCAGTCAAGAAAGGATCATCCGGTCGATCAGAGAATTCTTCTGAGAACCTGGTCATTTCTTCTTTCACAGCTTTGAATCCAGACAGTACTACCACATGGTAAGGTCCAATCCACATGGAGTATATATTTCCATATCGTTTTACATGCTGCCAAGTGAATCAAACATGAGAAATATTACAATCAAATAAAACAGGGTATGTGCAGCTAATATGCTACCAACAGTTTTCCTAAATCCAGAATTATGCCATTCTTTGCCCTTTAGAATTCTTTTCTCTCTCTTTAAGATTCCTGCCAAGATCTTCTCTATCTACTTTTTAAAATTCTCCTGGGATGTTCCTTTCTCTATGTTTCTGCTTGAAATCCACCATCTCCTATCAATTGGCTCCATTCCCCCTTGCTGATGATGTAAAACTATTTAACACCACCGACAATGCTGCTACCCTTCAAAAAGACCTTTGAGTTTGTGTCGGAATAGTCAAACGATTGGCAACTCCAAATCTCAACCAACAAATGCTCTGTCTTACACATTGGCAAAAGGAATCAGAACACAAAATACAACCTGAGTGGACACGACCTTGTAGATGACCCTCACTCTGTCAAGGACTTTGGAGTACTCATATCAAATGATCTAAGTGCCAAAGCCCACTGTAACAACATTGCCAAAAAGGCATTAAGAGTTGTAAACCTAATCTTGCATAGCTTTTTCTCCGGTAACATTACACTACTAACCAGAGCATACAAAACATTTGCTAGACCAATTCTCGAATACAGCTCATCTGTCTGGAACCCGCATTGCATATTGGACATTAATACAATTCAGCGTGTCTAGAAATATTTCACAAGAAGAATCCTCCACTCCTCTGCTCGGAACAAGATACCTTATGCCACCAGACTTGAAATTCTGGGTTTAGAAAGCTTAGAACTATATCGCCTTTGGTATGACTTAAGGATAGCTCATAAAATTATCTGCTACAATGTCCTACCTGTCAATGACTACTTCAGCTTCAACCACATAAATACACGAACACACAATAGATACAAACTTAAAATGAACCGCTCCAAACTTGATTGCAGAAAATACGACTTCAGCAACAGAGTGGTCAGTGCCTGGAATGCACTACCTGACTCTGTGGTTTCTTCTCCAAATCTCCAAAATTTTAACGTTAGACTGTCTACTGTTGATCTCATCCCATTCCTAAGAGGTCTGTAAGGGGAGTGCATAAACGCACCAGTGTACCTTCCATCCCTGTCCTAATTTTCCCTTTATTTGTATCCATTTTATGTATTCAATTCATGCTTCTATATATTATCAAATACATACTTGACAAATAAAATAAATAGATAAATAAATAAAATAGATGAGAGATGGGCTTCTTACTGCCCAGTCTTCCTGTGGCTGACAGAAATGTGAGCCAATGGTTGTTTGAAAGAGCTTGTTCATGAGTCACATCTTTTGAAAACTACAGTTTGGGTGGTTTTCAGAAGCTTTCCCAACCTCTTTGCCCTGTGCTTTTTGATGCCACAAAAACTCTTCAACTTTCCAGCTGTTATATTGACAGGAGAGTCTAGACTCTAGAGATTTTGGGCTGAAGAATTGTTCTTCATCTGATGGATTGTAACCTGAATAAAAATTGGTCACAACAGCTGTACTACCCATATAAATTATTGGATGGGTTGTAAACAAAAATTGATCAACTTCCATGTGATGTATAACTCATGTAGATACTGTGGAGGAGAGCCTTGTTAGTCAGTAGTAGCCCCAAGAGTCTTCAGAGTACAGGGAGCCTTAAGACAGCGTTGGGGACAGATGTATCTTCAACAGAGGTGAATAGTGCCTAAATAGAACCTAAATTGTTCTCAGTGATATCATTTGCTCAGTAGGAGCTGGAGAATGGCTCCAGAGAAAGACAGAAAAGCTGAGAGAAATGGCTGGAAGTATACCAATTTTTAACGTCCCAAAGGTGCTTTTTCAAAAGACAACTGGACATTTTCTCCCCTTGAAGACATTTTGCTTCTCATCCAAGAAACTTCTTCAGCTTCTTCAGTACTAGGACTGATTGGGAATACTTTAATTTGGTTCCTTCCAAAGTCAGGGAATGCTAAATCCTACTGTTGGCTAAGATGAGAAGCGAAACATCTTCAGTGAAAAAGCACCTTGGAACAACCATGACCTGGATGACTGAGAATCTCCATAGACATTTACCAGATTTTAACTTGGTTTTCTTCTTGTTTTTAATTTGCTTGTAATCTATGCATTTATATGGCTGTATGGCTTTTATTTGTAAACCGCACAGAGTTGCCTAGGTAAAAAGGGCAATGTATACATTTGATAAAGGAATAAAATAAAAACATTAAATTATAAGAATAGAATTTATAAGACTAGACTTAATGTTAGCATGACCAGGTTGACCAGATAGGGAACATGACCAGATAATCTAATTCTATTTTATTGTGAAGCTACGTTAAGAGAATCTTGCAAGTCTGAAAGAATAGTTCCTGGTTCTTTTACAGTCTGAGAAACTAGGAAGGGTATCTTTTGAGCCTCTTGTCCTGCCACTGTCTAGATCTGGGTTATACTCTCTCTTAACGGTCTGTTCCCTAGGCAGCATTTCTTTACCTCATCTTCCAAAGACTTTCACACATAGCATTGCACTTATGGCTCATATAATTGGTTGTATTTGCTGAATTACAATCATTATATGTTCCTTCCTTC
>WNWU01000087.1:3007346-3050426 GCA_012654045.1 Ptyas mucosa
CTTCCTTCCTTCCTTCCTTCCAAGCCATGAAGGGCTAACAGGCATAGAAACACCTTGAATTTCACCTGGAAACAATACTGACAACATGCCAGTACCTCTAGTAATTTTAGTTCTATTAATGTTCTTCCCAGATAAAGCCCCTGCATTTATTTCTTTGGGTTAATGCCAATGGTGGGATTCAGGTAATTTAACAACTGGTTCTCTGCTCTAATGATTTCTTCCAACAACCAGTGTGCCAAACTGCTCAGAAAGTTAACAACCGGTTCTCCCGAAATGGTGCGAACTGGCTGAATCCCACCACTGGTTAATGGTAGTCTTTCCATTTTACCCGACATTGTAACTAGTGATTGTATAATCTCAAAAGCAATATATAAACATTACCATTTTATCGTTATAGAATTGCAGAATTAAGAAGGGCCATACCAGGTGTTACATTCGACCTGTTGCCCAGTGCAGGAATACAAAATAAAACATCTCCATTGGGGGATGTCCAGCCTCCAGTTGAGCAGAGTGGAAGGGAAACCACCCTCTCTCTAGGGAAATTGGTTCCATTATCAGGATTGAACCAGAATCTGCCTTCCAAAAATTTACATCCTACCCTATTATTTCACATCCTGCCGTGTGAAACGATGGAAAGCAGGTCTCAGCTTGAATATTCTGGCATGATGAGGAAAATAATCAAGTATCATCACTATCACTTGATTAAATTCCTCATCATGCAAGAATCTTGCCCTAGGTTAATACATTTATCCATAATTATGGTACAAAGAAAATAATTAAAATTATGGCATTTCTGACGGATTGATTTAGAAGTAAATACCTTAAGCAAAACATCTCTCTGAAGCCCGAATCCGTTAGCCCACAAGGTCCCAATGAGCGGTAGAGCTAAAGGTCCGGGAGGCAAATGTCTTCGGGTCCAAAGTTGTCTCAGGAAGAAGAGAATCAGCAGAGCAAGCAGCAAAACAAGCAGAATGATCCCTATTGCTATCATTGTCCTTCTGGAATTTTCCCTTTGATGCTTCTGAGTTGATCTTGAGGTGATTGTTTCCTTTTATCTAACACTTTTTGTGCTTTTCTTCCTGGTTTCTGTACTTCATTGATTGGAAACTAATAGCAATGTGTCTTTCGATGATGTGTATAATTAGTCCTGGAATTGGTCAACAAGAGATTGCCACATTCATTCTCATACTTCTGACCATGTGCACCTTAAGTAGCAGAGGAAGATATTATTATTATTTTTTAAATCAAGGACATGGGGTGGGGTGAGAGCAAAAGCAGTGAGAGAAAGAAAGTCATGCATCATCTAGAGCCACTTTGGTGAATGAAGCAATTTATACATGAAGTAAATAATTAAATGAATAACAAGCAAGAAGGTGATTGAAGGAGAGAAGAGGGGGATTCTTATCCTTCAGGCATGGGCCTGGCACCCAATGAGACATATCAAGGCAACCAGTATTTTGGTGGTAAGGAATAAAAAGAATAATAAAAATACTGGGCCATAAGGCAAAGCACAAAGAATGTCTAGGTGCTACTCAAGCGATCTGATCTCTATTGGGGTTAATGAGTTGGGCAATTGTTCCTGGTAGAGCTTTAGCATGGATCATTTCCAGATGTGCTCAGCTGGATTGTTGACATGATTCTTAAGGAGGTATTTCAAAAGACAGCTCTCAACCTGTAATTTGCTGCTTGGATTTAGGACACCTTTCTATCAAGAACATCTGCTGCAGAATCTATGAAAACATCCCTTCCACATTAGCATAGTGGTTACACTTGTTTTGGTGGCAAATGGCACCACAGCACCAGAGATGGTGCTCAACAGTAGGAGGCCTTCGTGAAGACGTTCCCTTATTTGTAAGCAAAATTGAGTGAGGCTTTTTTTAAAATTGTGATAATGCTGTGATACTGGCCTTGCAAGGCTAAGTATGAGACATAATCCTGGACTCGATAACATTTCTGTGGCCCAACAAGTTTTTTCTCCATATTTCATGAATGTATGAAACACCATGATTTTCATCATGATTTCCAAATAATGCTGGCATAATATCATTTTAGGAATTTATTGGATTATACAGTCCTAGTTTTTTTTTTTTTAGAAGACATCTTTTTATTATTTGAGTGACGCAGGGTCAGAGGGAACCTCATTCCTGTGGATTAATATAACTTGTTGATGAGATGATGGTCCTTAAAAAGTATTGTTTAAGTGTTTAAAGATTTTGAACTTTTGGAAGAAAACATCCAACAGCTTAATGCCAGTTAACTAAGTGATGAGCGATGATGAGGAGGTAACCTACAGCAGTATTGGAATATTTTGAGAAGAATAAACAGATCACTGCAATGCTGGTGTGTGGTTGTGAAATAAGCCTTGACCTGAGTGATTTGGAATATTTTATTAAGGACTGTAGTAAATTTGGACTTAGTTGTAATTGCAGAAGTTTTATTGAATATAGTAAATTGGAGTTTTTTGTTTGAAGGTAATAAATATAAGGCAAAAGGACTATGGGTCTAGGGCAATTGCAGCTGATCTGGTGGTTTCCCTAATACATCTGATGAACTTATTAATCTAATTTTTGGCTGGATTTGATGGATACTATTTGATATACAATTACAAAGTCACTCGGGGTTTTTTTTTATATAAAGAAGCAATTTTTATTTAGGTGGGTAGACGCAAATGAAGACATTCTACACGCTGTTGGAAGATGTGAACATAAGAAGATTAACAATTGGTTTAATCTAGTATGAAGAATTCAAATGTTTGATATAGCTTTTAAATGATGTTTTTAGTTGATTTGTTAATATGTACTGATAAATTAATAAGAGGTTTGATTACTATTTTTTAGTTAGAAATTTTTTTTTAAGTGTTCAACTATAATTGGACCTTAATGGTTTAAAAGTGGAGGACGGAAGAGTTTATATAATATTTTACTTTAAATTTGGGGTTTTTGAATGAGGTTTTTTTTTTGTTTTCAATGAAAGAAGTTATAAAATATCTTGTTAAACTGTATAGATTTAATAATCTGCTAAGTATGTATTAGTTAAATTGAGTAATGATAGGTTTGATTAGGTAATAATTAACTGTTTTATTAACTGCTGCAATTATAAATGGATACTAATTCTGTTAAACTAGATGGAATGGTAAGAAAGAAGACTTGCTTTCTTTTTATTTATTTGTTTAATGATTATGATAAGTGAGAGATGGAGTTGAATTTAGGGGATTTAAACTGTATTTTGTATTTTGTATTTGCTCTGGGAAGTCGGGGGGGCTGGTTGGGGAGGGGGGGAAATGTATGTAAAACTTTTAAAACTTGTTCAATAAAATAAGATTTATATTGAAAAAAATATATAACTTGTTGACAAAATGGTAATCAAACATAATCAAAAGATGTCTTGCTATTCATTCCCATCGATGAATACATAAAACAGGAGGAAGAGGAAAAAGCATCAGATACAACCGTCTCCACATCTACGGTAGTAGTGAGGATCAAAGAAAAACAACTAGCAGAATAATGATGGTGATAGGAATAATTTTGTTGTTCTTGCTGCTTGTTCTGTTGATTCTCTTCTTCCTGAAACAACATTGGACTCAAAGACATTTGCCTCCTGGTCTTTTGGCTCTGCCACTCCTTGGGACCTTATTGGCAACTGGGTTTTGGCTCTGTGACGATTACTTCCTTAAGGTATTTAATTCTAACTGGTAGTATGCAAGATAATTGTTTAATTTCTCAATTGTTTTCTTTATACCAAAATTATAGTATAAGTACTCATGCCACAATATACAGATAAGACTTGTTTAAGACTCAGACTCAACCCCTCCAAGACCGAGTGGCTGTGGCTCCCGGCATCCCTATATAATCAGCTGGTGCCATCGCTGATTATTGGGGGTGAATCTTTGCCCCCCACAGAGAGGGCTCGCAATCTGGGTGTCCTCCTGGACGCACGGCTGTCTTTAGAAGAGCATATGACGGCCGTGGCCAGGGGAGCCTTCTATCAGGTCCACCTGATTTGCCAGTTGCAGCCCTTTCTGGATCGAGACGCCTTGCGCACGGTCACTCATGCCCTTGTCACTTCCCGGCTGGACTACTGTAATGCTCTCTACATGGGGCTCCCCTTGAAGAACACTCGGAGGCTCCAACTGGTCCAGAATGCGGTTGCGTGGTGGTTATGGGTGCAACCCATTGTGCCCACATGACACCCCTCCTGCGCGAGCTGCACTGGCTCCCAGTGGTCTTCCGGGTGCGATTCAAGGTGTTGGTCACCACCTTTAAAGCGCTCCATGGCATAGGACCCAGGTACCTTCGAGACCAACTTCTGCCACCAATAGCCTCCCACCGGCCAGTTAACTCACACAGAGAGGGTCTCCTCAGGGTGCCATCGGCCAAGTTATGCCAGCTGGAGACACCCAGGGGGAGGGCCTTCTCTGTGGGAGCCCCAGCCCTGTGGAACGAACTGCCCCCGGAAATGCGTAAGATCTCCGACCTCCGGGTATTTCGCTGTGCTCTTAAGACCCTGTTGTTCCGCCAGGCCGGGCTATCAATGTAATAATTTGCTACTGGTTCTACCAGGATCGGCAAACTGGTAGTGGCAACGGCGTCCCACAAGCGCCGGACACTTCTGCACATGTGCATAAGCATCACGTGTGTGAGCACGCATGCATGCACAAGCGAATTGGTAGTTTTGCAACCCACTACTGATATATCCCATGCTTTGAAATGAGAACTATATTGTTCATCTGCTTTTGTTAGGCATGGAAGGTGTGGGGAAAAGAGAAATCAATGGCTTCTGTTTGTTAGCCTCCTATGTTCCTCTGCCACTCTTTTTTCTAAAGAAGTTCAATTACGAAGGAAAAAGTATTAATAGGGTAGGGATTTTGATTAATTCATACTTAATCCCTGCAAAGATTGGGAAAGGACAGATACTGTCATAGCTTTAACCATAAGTAAAAATGTAAAATATTTTAAAACAAGAAAAGAAAGGTCATCCTTTCCAATGTTTTGGGGGAAAAGACCCAGAATAACCACAGGAAAGCTACATAGAATTCATTGTAATTTTCATTTCCCATTTTAAACATCAGAGCAGGAATGACCCCGACTCTACCTACAGTGAAGAGAACCTGGCTCAGTGTATTTTTGATTTCTTTACTGCTGGAACAGACACAACCTTGGCTACTCTGATGTGGGCACTGCTTCTCTTGACAAATCATCCCGACACCCAAGGTGAGTGAAATCTGGGCTGTGGGAACAAGGGCCAGTTTCAGGTTCTAGAACACAGAAAATTTATTTGAAGGTATTTGAAATATTAAGGCCTTTTGAATGAATCTATTCTTCATGGTAATTTTCCTATTTGAATTCCTGAACCTAAAATTGGGAACATGAGCTTAGTAAGATTAAAGGAAAGTGTTATGGAATAAAGGAATTAAGAGACATCCCTTAGGGCAAACAGAATCAGAGTTTATTGCAATAGGTTCAGCAGATATGGTTACCTAAAGAACTGAACAAACTTATGGGTCTGAGACCCTGGTCTTTATACAATTTCAAACCAAGGAAACTGCTAACACAGCCATTTTAATTACTAGCAATATTTGTTACAAGCAATGACATCTTCCTGATTACTAGAGTCTTACATGTCTTGCCAAACAATCATAACTCTTCTGTAGATTACTGGACCATGTATTCTACTTATCACTTGTTGATAGAGACCTCTAGTCTGTGTAGACCTCCTTGATCCCTAACCTTCAAGTTGTATGTTACCAAAATGTTTCTTCTTCTGACAGCTTCAAAGGAATGTGGCTCGCTGTTTGTACTTTTCCACTGAATACAATGTTAAAAGACTAGAAAGATGTCCAGTGGTCATCTAGGAGATCCCGCATTAATCATCATCATTATTACCATTAATCATTATTATTATTGTGAATAAAGAGGGTCCTTCAGTGGTCATCTAGCTGGACCCGCATTTCCTACTTTAAATGGGCCTGTTTCTGGCCTTCCTGAATTTCCGCTAGACCCGTTTTTCGCCCTCCCTGAGCCTACACTTACCTGCATCCAAAACGGGCCGTGTGGGGACTCCTGGGAGGGGCGGGGTGGGTGGGGCCAGCCAGGAGTGGGATTTGGGGTGTCTCTGAACTGCACAGAATCTTAGCTAGAGGTTCTCCCGAACCCCTGCGAACCCCCAGCAGCCCACCCCTGCTCTGTGACCGACCCAGATTGGATTCTGCAACATTAACCCGGGACACGTACATTTGTCTTCACTAAGTTTGCATGTCCTTCATTATTTCCTAGAGAGAGTGCAGAGGGAGATTAAAGATGTTTTTGGTTTGTCATCTAATGCTCTAAAGACTATCCTACATCCTAAAAGTATTACCGAGGACACTATTAATTATTACTGCTAATGCATAATTTTTATAAGAACTCGAGATCCAAAGTTCACTTCAGGATACAAGGCCACCATGCCAACAGGATCCCAACTCGGAGAGGAGTGAGGCAGGGATGCATTTTAGTCCTCTGTTGTTTAATGTATATATTAATCCACTTGGGGCTAAATTGAATTGATTAGCTCACCCTCCAAAGTCGGGAAAAAGGCATATTACAAATTTGTTGTATACAGATGACATTGTACAAACATTATTCAGATTCATATGAGCCTTGAATACCCTGACCAACTATATTGCTGAATTAACTGTTCTTTCCCACAACGTTGAGCTCTTTTCTTACAGAGGATAACCATAAACCAATAAAGGTTAGAACTATTTCATAGAAACTCCAGGTTCGAGACCCGAGTGCTGTATGACAGGGTGAGCTCTTGTTACTTGTGCCAGCTCCTGCCCACCTAGCAGTTTGAGAGCAAGCAAAAGAGAGTAGATAAATAGATACCACTTTGGTGGGTAGGTAACAGCATTCTGTCAGCCTCGGTGTATAGTCATGCTGGCCATATGACCATGGAAATGTCTTCAGACAATGCTGGTTCCCTTGACTAAGAAACAGAGATGACTACGGCCCCCTAGAGTCAGACATGACTGGATAGGAGACATCTTGATCTTTATACTTTATGAGCTGCCATTGTGCCCCAGTGGACAAAGGGCACTGAAACTACAGTTCAGGCCCTGTTATATTATTCCCTCTAGTTTATAAGGATTCTACACTCCTTTTAAAACTCCTTACCTGGTAATACATTCTGGGAAATTCTCATCTCTGTTATGCACAGGTGTTACTATTGG
The DNA here is from genome assembly GCA_012654045.1 of Ptyas mucosa. Taxonomy (NCBI): domain Eukaryota; kingdom Metazoa; phylum Chordata; class Lepidosauria; order Squamata; family Colubridae; genus Ptyas; species Ptyas mucosa. The sequence goes on from WNWU01000087.1 coordinate 3,014,554, forward strand.
ATCAGTATGACACAGTTTCTTTGAATATAGCTAAACTCTCATGTAAAAAGGTAAAATGAGGCCACCTCTTGATGATCTCGCCATAAGTTGAAATGTTCTATTATGTCATGTTCTTTTTAATTGTTTTAAAAGTTTTAATTTTTAACTCTGGCCTGTGACCATAATAAAGGATTGATTGATATTTCTGAGGATTAAAATTGGGAAATGAATAAATAAATGAACAAAGGAATAAAAAAAAACACCACATTGAACATGAAGTTTCTGTTTCCATCATTGTTTTCTAGAGAAAGTCCAGAAAGAGATTGAAGATGCGTTTGGTTCCTCGGACTCAATTTCCTACCAGGATCAGAAGAAGTTGCCCTACACCAATGCCGTGATTCATGAAATGTAGCATGTAAAATATATCTTGCTATATGGAGTTCCCAGGCAAAGCACAAAGGATGTGACAATGAGGGGATATCACATTCCAAAGGTGGGAAACATGTTCAGGTTGCATTGCAGTAACCCAACATGGAAGGAAAAAGAGAATAGGACACTTCGAAGGTCTCTGTTCAGGAAGAGCCAATTAGTCGTGCAAAACTGAATAAGCAAGAATAGCAAAAACTCCCCTCCCCAGGTTTTTTTATTTTTTTATTTTTTTATAAATGTATCAAATCAATACGTGAACAGTGTGGCACCTGGGTGTCATACATTCTAATACAAATAAAACTAATCAAGTTAATCATAATTATTACATTCAATCAACTTACATAGCTCTAGTAAATAATATGCATTGCTCCTAGGCTGCAATCTATCATTGTTCAGTTGTTCCACATTTTCTCTCGTTATTGCTTTCATTTTACTGTATAAAAATGTATACGTTGATATTCCCCCTTCTCTTATTTCTATCACCTATTCTAGCTTTAATCATATCACCCTTTCTTAAAAGACTTTTCCTTTCTTTCCTTTCTGACTTCTAATCATGTTACCTACAGAGAGAGAGAGAGAGAGAGGGAGGGAGGGAGGGAGGGAAGGAGGGAGGGAGGGAGGGAGAGAGGGGGGGAAGTAAACTACGCGCTCTACATGGGGCTGCCTTTGAAAAGTGTTCGGAGACTACAGTTGGTCCAGAACACAGCTGTGCGAGCTGTCGTGGTTGCACCTAGGTACACCCACATTGCATCAATTCTCCGTGAGCTGCACTGGCTCCCTATTGGTCTCTAGTCACAATTCAAGGTGTTGGTTATTACCTTTAAAGTCCTACATGGCTCAGGGCCAGGGTATCTCTGAGACTGCCTTCTACAGCATAACTCCCAACGACTGGTAACATCCCACAGAGTTGGTCTCCTCCGGGTCCCGTCAGCTAAACAATGCCAGCTGGTGGGCCTGCAGGGGAGGGTCTTCTCTGTGGCTGCCCACGCTCTCTGGAACCAGTTACTTCCTGAGGTCCGGGCCATCCCCACCCTATTGGCCTTCCGAAAAGTGGTGAAGACCTGGCTTTTCCGGCAGGCCTGGGGCCGTTGATCTCACTCTTGCGATCTGGCGAGATCCGGCCATGAATGGTGTAAATGAGTTTTAATGTTTTTAATGTTTTTAATTCTTAATTGTTTTTTTATAATGATTTTAAATGCATTGTGAGCCGCCCTGAGTCTTTGGAGAGGGGCGGCATACAAATTGAATAAAATAAATAAATAAATAAACAAACAATCTCAGAGGTTATCAAAAGCCTCTTTGCATCCCCTTTACAGATTCAATCTTCTAATATAACATTCAAATATCTCTTTAATTAAATAGCTTCCTCATTTTCATATTTAGGTCTCCAGAAGTCATGAGGTAATTAAAGGTAATCCAATATTTACACTGTCTTTCACATAGGTATTTCCAAATTTGTAATTTTTCCTTTTGTCAGCAGGTGGCACTCTCCACTTAGGTTTCAATTTTCTAGTCAATTTTCATTTGATTGTAAAACAGTTTTAAAAACAGAATAGGTTTTGTAGGTATATAATTCCAGCATTTTCAAATTCAAGTGAAAAAGCAATGCTGATTTTTTAAATCCACAGTTCCAGCATTTTATAATGCCTGTATTTTTAAAGAATAAATTGTTTCCTCTCTCTTTAAATCTCCTTCCGATTGCTAATCACTTTCCAAAGTGCTTTTTCACCATTTAACAGATAGATCTAAGTTAATAGTTCCTCCCCATTTCTTTGGGGTTAAAATTTGAATAGAAAGAATTATTCTCACCCAGTTCACACACTGTTCACCAATGTCCGCTCCTGCACTGTGCTTAGATGCGCATCTGCTATCCCAGCTTTGTGGCAGCCATCTTAGGCTGTCTCTTCTTCCCATCGTGGCATAGAGGGAGAAAAGAAAAGCCCTCGATTTCGGCAGAAGAGTTACATTCTCTCCTGCAACCTCACAGGGCGCCCCTCCTTACCTTCGCTGCCCCCACAAGGCAGCTTTGGTTCAGAGCCCACTAACAGGGAGAAGCCAGCACAGGAATGGAGATTTTGTGACTGGTATCGTGGGAAGCTCCACCCCTCCCAAGAATAGCAAAAACTTTTGAGGGATGAATTATGGGTTTAAATCCAAACACCTCTCTGATTTTAAAATTACAACCTTAAACCTTTTATTTTCATCCTAGGAAGATGATAAGAGTTTAGGGGCTAAATTTGAGGCCAGAACTGTAGTCATGTATAGCCATGTTTCTTTGCCCCCTTCTTCAAGAGGCAAGGTGATGTTAGGTAAGAGAAAGGAAGCTAGGCTGTTGAGCAGCCACTGCTCTCAGAAACTGCTCTGAGAAACGAACAAATAAGGATCCGTAAAGGCAAGCTATGAGCAAGGGTTTCATCAATATTGTTTGAACTTCTTTGCCTCTTTCCCTTATGAAACTGTTCTTTTTAACTATCTTTTTTTTAAAAAACAGGGGACCGTTATTGTCCCAGACCTGCGCTCTGTTCTTCTTGATCCTGAGCAATGGGAGACACCTGAAGAATTCAATCCAAATCATTTTTTAGATAAGGATGGGAAGTTCATTGAACGGGAAGAGTTTCTGCCCTTCGGAATAGGTACATCTGGGAGCCCAAAGTAGCTCATTTCTTATTTCATTTAGTTATATATTAAATTTATATTCCACACATCTCTTTAGCAAGTGATTCTGGGCAGTTTACAATTTACGGATTCCCACCACTACGTCACCTGAGTTGCTCTGATCATGCTCTGAGTAGGAAATCAAGGAATCCTGATTTCTTCTAGTAGTTGGGGCAGATCCATGGCAAATGTGACATCCTGAACTAATCCTGAACTGACAAGATTAGCATGAATATTTAAATCCCTAGCCAAAAAATGGTCAAATGCAGTCCAATTACTCTGAGGAGGACAGGAGGAAAGGCTGTTTTGCCTAGTATTATTCTCACATTCGTCCAGACAGCCAGATGGAGCAAGCAAAGAATAAGAAGAATAGGTGTGTGATCAGTGAAAAGGGAATTCCTATAGATTATGTCCATACCTCCTTCCTCTACTCCAGCTATAGCCTGATGCACCGTAAAAGAAGTTGCTGGACAGAAGATGAGAAAGTGACTTCCCTCTTGTAGGCCAATCTCTGGAAAAATATACCAGATCAGGTTTTTCATGGATGCATAGCTTTGCCTTTGAAATGGTACACCATCTACCGTGTTTCCCTGACAATAAGACCCTGTCTTATATTTTTTTTGAACCCTGAAATAAGCGCTTGGCCTTATTGCCATGCGCTCAAAAGCCTGATTGGACTTATTATCAGGGGATGTCTTATTTTGGGGGAAGTACGACCTGAGTTAAAGTCACCTCTCTGATAGGTGTCAACAGAGTCAAATGGGAGAAAACATCACTAAGAATGGAATCTGCTGGAAGATACTAGGATTCAGCATGGAAATCTATTTCCATGGGTTACACTCTGATGGGTTACACTCTGGATTATTATCTGCTTCATCCATGCTTTGTCTCCTCTACAGGTCTACGTGCCTGTGCGGGACAGCAGCTGGCAAGAATTGAGATCTTCATCCTTCTGACCAGCCTGTTGAGGGCCTTCAGCTTCCGGTTGCCTGAAGAACTCAACAAAGAACCTGTTGCAAAGATATCAATGCACCCATGCCCTTACAAACTGTGTGCTATTCCCACACAGGCTTAAACTTTAAAAACACCATAAAAAGCTTAAACTGTTCCCTATATGCCTCTTCGCTTAATTTATTCTTTTTCTTTCATTTATTATACTTTAAAACCTTTTCAGCCTATTGCTGGGTTCACAAACATACCTAACCATGTCAACCAGGAGGTCACGTCTGAATGATATGCTAAGTAAATTTGTTACATTCTTTAGCTTAGTTTCCTTTTGGGTGCCAATAAATGGCAGCTTTGGAAGCCATATTAGGCCGGAAGCTTCCATGCTGCCACCTCCTCATGTGTGGGAAAGTAGGAGGGGAGATTTAGTAGAGAGGTTGTCTGTAGACGTAATAGCATTCTTCCTGTTGATCAAGGTCAGGCTGATCCTGCATCTGGAGAAGGAGTGGTCGGAGTGAGGTCTCAAGATGGGACAGACGTTGATTGGAGCATGTGATCGACTGAGGGGATGGTTTTGGGGGTTTTGATTTACTGAGGGAAAACCCGGACCTCTCAGATTCAGGTTTTTCCAGATGTGCCAGTTTACCTATTCTAGTAAATAGAACTTTGAAAATTGCTTGCTTCAGAGTCTTTACTTGGAGTTGGGGGTTTTCTGGAACGCTGACAATAAACACATTACTTTCCATTTAGTCCCTGTATCTTCCTTTTCACACAGCCTTGTTCAGGCTGATCTGGCATTTAAAAACAGCAGTCTAAACCCAGGCCAGGTCTACTTATCAGGTAAATGAGGTGAATGAAATGAAGGGGCAAAATATGAGACCAGTACTAAATACTGAGCTCACATTCCCCATGAGCGGCCGCCATATTTCCAATTATCAGACACTCCGGATATACACTGCCCAGTGGTGGATTGCCCCTGGTTCGCACCGGTTCTATAGAACCGGTAGTAAAACCACCCACCGACCCCGACATCATCAATACGCTTCTGACCATGCGCAGAAGCTTCTGCGCTCATGCAGAAGAGCGCGCGCGCAGCCCCGCTACAAACCGGTAGTAAAGGTAAGTAGAACCCACCCCTGACACTGCCTTACCCTAATTTCCCTGCCAGCCATTCCACCCCTACTATTTATTGATCTAAAAGCAAGTGTTGCGCAGGTCACGTAGGCAGATGTAGGCAACAATAAAGTCTTTTATTGCCCTACTATACCACAACAGATGACCCTAAAATGTCTGGCAAAGCTCCACGCCCAATTTTCCCAAAGGCATCCACCCTCAGTCAATGCAACCTTTCCCACAGACTAGATCCAATAGTCTCCAGAGCCGATTCACAAGGCAAGGAGGAAGTCCGTAATCCTTATACAAAGTTCAAAGTTCACAAGGCTAGGTCCATAGTCCACAAACAAGGTCCTGAAGCTACAGGACAGAAACACGATCCAAAGTCAAAAAAGCAGAGCTCACAAAAGCCAGGGAAGTGTGTGCCAAAAAAAAAAACAATTGTTCCTGATCAATCCTTCAGAGTAGAGCTGGAAGGGACCTTGGAGGTCTTCTAGTCCAGCCTCCTATACCATTTCAGAGAAGTGACTGTCCAGTCTCTTCTTAAAAACCTCCAGTGATGAAACACCCACAACATCTGAAGGCAAGCTGTTCCATTGGTTAATTGTTAGGAAATTTCTCTTCAATTCTAGGTTGCTTCTCTCCTTGGTTAGTTTCCATCCATTGTTTCTTGTCCTGCCCTCTGGTGCTTTGGAAAATAAATTGACCCCCTCCTCCTTGTGGCAGCCTCTCAAATACTGGAAGATTGCTATCATGTCCCCAATAGTCCTTCTTCTCTCTAGAGTAGCCAAACCCAAATCCTCCAATCATTCTTCGTATGTTTTATTCTCCAGGCCCCTAATCATTTTAGTTGCTCTTCTTTGCACTTTTTCCAAAATATCAACAACTTTTTTGTAATGTGGTGAACTGGATGCAGCATTCCAGACGTGGCGTTACGAAGGCTTTATAAAGCTGTCCTAATACTTCATATGATTTGGATTCTATGCCTCTGTTTATACAACCAAGGATTGTATCAGCTTTTTTGGCTGCTGCTGCACACTGCTGACTCGATGTTCTGTCCCCCTTCCCCACGCACAACCAGGCACGCCTGCCAAGATTTTATTAAGCAATCAGACGAGAAACCCTTGCAGATAAGAGTTTTGGCAGTAAACTGTGAAATGCCTGCCAAGTCTGTTTTCACTCACAGTCAGCAAAAGAGAGTTTCTCCTCAATCCGGTTCAGTAGCAAAAAGTAATCCAAGAGTTAGCCAAGGTCCAATCCAAATATGCACAAGCCAGATTTCAGGTAACCCGATGTGACTCTCAGGTTTTTAACTTTGACCGTCACAAAGCCTGAAGAGCAATCAGACACACTTTTATTCCTTGTGGGGTGTGGCTCAGTGACTCAGCTCAATCTTTGGCCCTCCCATGCCTCTTTCGTTGCTGCGCACGCTTCACCCTATCTGTTGTTGTTCCGATATGCTTTCCTCCTGGCATATCCCAGGCTGTTCCTCTTGGCTTTCGGATGGAACCTGAGGCATTGCCAGAGAGGAGGATCCTGGAGAGGGAGGCCTTATCAGTTCCTCCCCATCATCTTCTGAGTCCTCTTCCTCTGTTAGGACAGGCTCAGGAGTTGGGGTCACAACACTCATGTTTAAGTGATTGTTCACTAAGACTCCTAGTTACTCTCACTGTTACTGTTTTGGTGCCAGGATTCACCTAATCTGTACTTGTATTTTTGGTTTTTTTCTGCCCAGGTGTAAAACTTTGCTTTTCTCCACATTAAATTTCATTTTGTTGGATAGGGCCCATTGTTCAAGTCTGTCAAGATCTTTTTGGATCCTGAGCATGTCCTCTGGGGTGTTGGCTGATCCTGCCAGTTTAGTGTCATCTGAAAATTTGTTGAATTCTCCTTCTATTCCCTCATCTAAGTCATTTATGAAGATATTGAAGAGTACTGGGCTGAAGACAGGACCTTGTGGTACCCCACTGCTTAGTTCCAGTGGTGGGTTTCAAATTTTTTTACTACCGGTTCTGTGGATGTGGCTTTCTGGGCATGGTATGGCTTGGTGGCGTGGCTTGGTAGGCATGGCAGGAGAAGGATACTGCAAAATCCCCATTTCCTCCCGATCAGCTGGGACTTGGGAGGCAGAGAATAGATGGGGGCAGGGCCAGTCAGAATTTTTACTACTGGTTCTCTGAACTACTCAAAATTTCCACTACCGGTTCTCCAGAATTTGTCAGAATCTGCTGAAACCCACCTCTGCTTAGTTCCCTCCATGTGGATGTGGTGCCATTATGTGGATGTGGAAACCTTGGTAGCGCAGCAGATTAAAGTGCTATCAAGTAGCACCAGCTGTCTGCAATTATTGCAAGTTCAAATCTCACCAGGCTCAAGGTTGACTCAGCCTTTCATCCTTTCGAGGTAGGTAAAATGAGGACCCGAATTGTGGGGGCAATAAGCTGACTTTATATAAAAAAGAACACCGCTTTGGGGGGGGGGCAAAGTCCTACTAAGCAGGTATATGCAAAAGTATGAAGGCTATTGCTTAACAATTGTAAGCTGCCCTGAGTCTCCGGAGAAGGGCGGTACATAAATCAAACCAATAAATAAATATAAATCAAACCAATAAATAAATTAAGGACTACTCGTTGAGTACGCTTTGTCAGCCAGTTACAAATCCTATTGGTGCTTCCTTCCAAGGATAGAATTTGATGGGTCTGTATTATTCTAGCATCCCAAAATAATGCTACAGTTCTCTGTCACTTAAAAAGAATCTGCTGCCCCTGTAAGGTCTTGCCTCTCCAATCTTCCCAAGAAAGCAGGACTCTTGAAACTGCAGTTGTTCCAAAAGGAGCTTTTATTGAAAGGTTTGTGATAACAAGAGATCTAGGCAAGAACTGAAGCTTTTCATTTAAGACCAGTGAATCTGGCCTTAAATAAAAAGAATCTGCTGCCCCATCCTGAATTTTATGATTTTTTAAAAACCTACATCTTGAGTTGTACGATTCTAATACGATTCTGATTTTCTGATGAAATATTGAAACCTGGAAGTCGAATGGAGCTTTCTGTCAGCGCTCTAAATCATTCTTGCTCCATCGCTGACATGAAAGAAAAAAAAGTTTAGAAGTAGCAGTTTGAATTTTAGCAGCTTGGCTTTTCTTCTCTACCCGGCAGATAACGTCACCTAAGTGATGGAGGGAGGGGGGAAATTCCTGTGATTTGTAGCAGCTGGGATGAAAGACTGATTTGGAAGATGGCCAATGAGGCACTGGGATTTGAGGAACAGAAAGGGAGGGGTTTGGGATCAAAGAGTCAGTTTTGGCTGCAAATGAGTTCAGGACAGATCGTTATTTTTCAATAAATGAGAGATTTCATCAAAGACTTTGTGTTTGAGAATGAAATTTATTTGAGATAACATCGGAACCTGACACTTTCATTATTTAGACAAAAGTCTCATTTCATTTGATTTAGTGCGCAATGACTTATGGCAGTATTCTGTTGGAGGAATAATACTATGTGATAATTCCACCAACAGTAGTCCCCAATTAAATGATACTTCCCATCACACACAATTAATTAAATCAGAATCAGAATAGAGCTGGGAGGGACTTTTGAGATCTTCTAACCCAGCCCTCTGCTCAAGCAGGAAACCCTATACCATTTCAGGCAAATGGCTGTCCAGTCTCTTCTTAAAATCATCCAGTGATGTAGCACCTACAATGTCTGAAGGCAACTTCCATTCCACTGGTTAATTGTCCTCACTGTTAGGAAGTTTCTCCTTAATTCCAGGTTGCTTCTCTCCTTGATTAGTTTCCATGCTTTGTTTCTTGTCCTGCCCTCTGTTGCTTTGGAAAATAAATTGACCTTCACTTCTGCCATTTCTGAATACTAACTTAGCCATCTTACATTGCTAAAAGTGCTCCAGAAGTGGAGAGGTAGTTAAAGTAGGCTTTATAACCATCAATATCTAGGTCCGTGATGGCGAACCTATGGCACGTGTGCCACAGGTGGCACACGGAGCCATATCTCTGGGCATGCGAATGTTGCCCTAGCTCAGCTCCAGCGCGCATAGCCTAGCTGATTTTCGGGCCTTCCGGGCCCACTGGAAGTCGGAAGCGGGCCATTTCCGGCCTCCGGAGGACCTCGGGAGGGGTGGGGGAGGCAGTTTTCACCCTTCCCAGGCTCCAAGAAAGCCTCCAAGAAAGCCTCTGGAGCCTGGGGAGGGCGAAAAACAGGCCCACTGGTAACCTTTTTGCCGTTCGCATGCCAAAAGCAGGGGGAGTGCGGGGGGGGGGCGCGCACATGCGCATGGGGGTGGGGGCAGGGGTGCATTGAATTATGGGTGTGGGCACGCATGCGTATGACCCCCCCGCATTCCCCCACTTTTGGCACGCGACGGCAAAAAGGTTAGCCATCACTGATCTAGGTCATACTATACCACATGTAAAACTATTCAACATCACTGACAATGCTGCTACCCTTCAAAAAGACCTTGACCATGTGTCATAATGGTCAAACAATTGGCAACTTCAAATCTCAACCAACAAATGCTCTGTCTTACACATTGGCAAATAATAATAATAATAATAATAATAATAATAATCATCATCATCATCAGAAGACAAAATAAATTGGGTGGACACAACCTCGTAGATGACCCTCACTCTGTCAAGGACCTTGGAGTACTCATCTCTGGCATAAGTGCCAGAGCCCACTGTAACAACATTGCCAAAAAGGCATTAAGAGTTGTTAACCTAATCTTGCTTCTCTGGTAATATTGTACTGCTAACTAGAGCATACAAGACATTTGCTAGACCAATTCTCAAATACAGCTCATCTCTCTGGAACCCGCACTGCGTATCAGACATTAATACAATTGAGCGAGTCCAGAGATATTTTATGAGAAGAGTCCTCCACTTCTCTGCTCGCAACAGAATACTTTAGGCCACCAGGCTTGAAATTTTGGGCTTAGACAATTTAGAACTATGCCACCTTCGGTCTGACCTAAGCGTAGTACATAAAATTATCTGCTACAATGTCCTACCTGTCAATGACTACTTCAGCTTCAACCGCAACAATACACAAGCACACAATAGGTACAAACTTAAGATAAACCACTCTAAACTCGATTGCAGAAAATATGACTTCAGCAACAGAGTGGTCAATGCCTGGAATGCACTACCTGACTCTGTGGTTTCTTCCCCAAACCCCCCAAACTTTAACCTTAGACTGTCTACTGTTGACCTCACCCCATTCCTAAGAGGTCTGTAAGGAGCGTGCATAAGCGCACCAACGTGCCTACCGTCCCTGTCCTAATGTCGCCTTTTAGTCGTATCCATTTCATGTATTCATAATCATGTTTATACTTATATCTGTTATCTTATACCTGGTTAACAAAATAAATAAATAAATAAAAAAAATAACAAACCAAGGAGATGTGTCCATACAGAAAAACCTGTTCTAGTCCTTTTTTCTCCAGCCAGCTGCATACGAATCATTATCTCAAACAGATAATTTACTCTTGAGAACTCAGGTCCAGAAAAGCTTTGGAGTCACACACCAATGCTTTCTTCTAAGGCAATATATTTATAATTTTTATATCATTTTGCCAGATGTTATGGGGGAACAGACCAGATGCAATTTAATAATTGTGATTTGTAGTTTCTGTATGATTTGTCATGTGTGCTGCAGGAAGGTTTTGGGCTCAGCTTGGAAAGACCTGTTCAAGTTCATATCTTCACGAATGTGCAGGGCACGGTCCAAAAGTCAAGATGGCTCCACCACCAAGTTGTATTTTCTGCAATCAAGATTAGAGCAGATTACATTTAATTTGTATCTATTGATGGCTCTTGTGTTATTGTGATTGAAGTTAAAGTAGTCATTAACAGGTAGGATGTTATGGTAGATAATCTTGTATACTAAGCTTAGGTCGGAATGTAGACGGCGTACTTCAAGGTTATCCAGGCCTAAAATTTCAAGCCTGTTGATATAAGGAATTTTATTGTGAGCCAAGGAGTTGAGTACTCTTCTTGTAAAATACCTCTGGACCAGGGGTGGGTTCTACTTACCTTTACTACCGGTTCGCATTAAGAGTTTCACTCGTGCGCACTTCTGCGCATGCGCAGATCACCTACGATGACGTCCGGGTTGGTGGGCAGAGCCTCTCACCGGTTTTACTATCAGTTCTTGTGAAGAGGTCTGAACTGGGGGCAACCCACTACTTCTCTGGACCTTCTCTAATGTATTAATGTCCAAAATACAGTGTGGGTTCTACGATGAGAATATATCTGCTGAACAAAGCTCCCCATCGGCGGCAGGAAGGGCATCCGGCCAGTAAACACTCTGCTAGCTCCATTTAATTGCCCAGACTCCACCCAGTCATGGGAGCCCAGTCATTCATTGCCATTTTATGGGCTCCATACCACTCTCTACCATCCCAGGTCAGATGGCAAAGGTAGGTCTTCAGACCTTCTGAAAGACCAAGAAAATCAGGGCCCCTGACTCTGGCTGGGGAGAGTGATGTTCCATGCGGGGAGGGGAGGGGAGGATGGGAAACAGCAGAAAAGGTCATTTTCCTGGGTTGTGTTGGGGGACCGAACCTGCAACGGGCCTCTTCTGCCAAACCTGATGAGATGTGCGCATGACACTGGAGAGAAGTGGTCCTTCAAATAAACCGGGGGGTTTATTTAGGCGGGGTCAGCCAGTGGTGGGAACAACCAGTTCGCCGAACTAAGCAAAAAAATTAACAACAGGTTTGGTTGAACTGGTGTAAACCGGCTGAATCCCACCACTGCATGAAGGGCTAGCAGGTGTAGAAACACCTTGAACTGCACCCGGAAAAAATACTGGCAACATGCCAGTGCCTCTAGTAATTTTAGTTCTATTAATGTTCTTCCCAGATAAAACCCCTGCATTTATTTCTTCGGGTTGATGCTAGTCTTTCCATTTTACAGGACATTGTAACTAGTGATTATATAATCTCAAAAGCAACATATAAGCATTACCATTTTATCATTACAGAATTGCAGAATTAAGAAGCGCACATTCAACCTCTTGTCCCGTACAGGAATACAAAGTAAAACTGCTCCGTTCGGGGATGTCCAGTTTCTATTTGAACAATGTGAAAGTGAAACCACCCTCTTTCTAGTGAAATTGGTTCCATTATCAATATTTTATTGGTAAGATTGAACCAGAATCTGCCATCTAAACATTCACATCCTGTCCTATTATTAAAATATCTTCTTGAAGCCCAATCCTGGTAGCCCACAAGGTCCCAATGAGCGGTAGAGCCAAAGGACTGGGAGCCAAATGTCTTTGGGTCCAAAGTTGTCTCAGGAAAAAGAAAATCAGCACAGCAAACAGCAAAACCTGGTTTAGCTCAGCAGACTAAAAGCACAGTGATCAACACCAGCTGCCTGCAATTACTGCAAGTTTGAATCCCACCAGGCTCAAGGTTAACTCAGCCTTCCATCCTTTCTAAGATAGGTAAAATGACACAGATTGTGGGGGCAATAAGCTGACTTTGTATAAAATATACAAAAGTATGAAGGCTATTGCCTTCATGCGTATGAATGCATTGTAAGCCGCTCTGAGTCTCCGGAGAAGGGCGGCGTATAAATCAAATTTAAAAAAAAATTAAAATCAAACCAGATAAAACATGTTAAAAATACATAACAAACACATATTAAACACATTAAAATAATCCAAACCCCATCAGTCCAGGCTGGGCAATTTGAACAGCCATGTTTTTAATTCGCGGTGGAAGGTGCGAAGGTCAGGGGCCAACCGGAGCCCCAGGGGGAATTGATTCAAAAGGGTGGGGGCATCCACAGAGAAAGCTCTCCTTCTGGGGGTCGCCAGCCGACATTGTCTAGCCGACGGCACCCTGAGTAGGCCCTCCCTGTGAGAACTCACTGGGCAATGGGGAGCTGTTGCTGGTTGCAGATGGTCCGACAGATATCCTGGGCCGAAGCCATGAAGGACTTTATAGGTGATCACCAGCACCTTGAATCTCACCCGGAGGGCAACCAGCAACCAATGCAAATTGCGCAGGAGAGGTGTAACATGGGAGTATCGGGACCCTCCCATCACAACCTGCGTGGCCGCATTCTGTACCAGCTGAAGCCTCCGAGTGGTCTTCAAGGGCAGCCCCAAGTAGAGAGCATTGCAGTAGTAATGAGAGGAAATGGTGGGAACTGGCTGCGCATGTGCTTAAATATTTTGGGGAAGGCTCATTTTCAGGGGAGGGCTTATTTTCGGGGAAGGGTTTATTTTCAGGGGAGGGCTTATTATCCAGGGAGGTCTTATTTTTGGGGAAACACGGCAGCAAGGCGATCAGTAGTTTGGTGGAAAGAAATAAAAAGAATAATAAAAGTATTGGGCCATAAGGCAAAACATAATATCATTTATCACAAAATATCTATTGGGTTTAATGATGCTTCAGAGTTGGAAAATTGTTCCTGATAAAGCTGCGGCATGGATCATTTCCAGATGTGCTCATGGGTTAGGCAGCTGGATTGTTTACATGATTCTTAAGGAGGTATTTCAAAAGACAGCTCTCTACCTATAATTTGCTGCTTGGATTTAGGACACCTTTCTATCAAGAACATCTCCTGAGGAATCTATGAAAACATCCCTTCCACATTAGCATAGCGGTTACACTTGTTTTGGTGGCAAATGGCTCCACAGCACCAGAGACGGTGCTCACCAGTATGAAGCTTTCGTGAAGACGTTCCCTTATTTGTAAGCAAAATTGAGTGAGGTCCTTCATGCTGAAGTCCTGATGCTGAGCTTTCAAGGGTAAGTATGAGACCTAATCCTGGACTAGATAATATATCTGTGGCCCAACAAGATTTTTCTGTATATTTGATGTATCATGATTTTCAAATAATGCTGGCATAGTATTATTTTAGGAACCTATTGGATTATTCAGTCCTAGTCTTTTTTAAAAGAAATCTCTTTATTATTTGAGTGACGCAGGGGTCAGAGGGAAGCTCCTTCGTGTAGATTAATATAATAACTTGTTGACAAAATACCAGTGATACTCAAACTGATAATGAAAAGATGTCTTGCTATTCATTCCCGTCGATGAATACGTAAAACAGGAGGAAGAGCAAAAAGCATCAGACAAAAGGATAAAACCATCTCCCAATCTACTAGTGAGCATCAAAGGGAAAGATCCAGAAGGACAATGATGGTGATGGGGATAATTTTGTTTTTTTTGCTGCTTGCTCTGTTGATTCTCTTCTTCCTGAAACAACTTTGGACCCGAAGACATTTGCCTCCTGGACCTTTGGCTCTGCCTCTCGTTGGGACTTTCTTGGCAGTTGGGCTTTGGCTCCGTGAAGATTACTTCCGTAAGGTATTTAATTCTAACCAGTAGTGATCATGATAATTCTCAATTGTTTTCTTTATACCAAAATTATTGTATAATTCATCATGCCACAACATTCAGGTAAGACTAAGAGCCTAGTCTTACTAAGAGCCTGTAGTACAGTGGTTTAAAGCACCCTGTTATTAACATCTATTAACATCTGCTGCTTGCAATTACTGCAAGTTCGAATCCCACCAGGCTCAAGGTTGACTCAGCCTTCCATCCTTTCTAAGGTGGGTAAAATGAGGACCCAGATTGTGGGGGCAATAAGCTGACTTTGTATAAATATACAAAAGTATGAAGGCTATTGCTTAACGCACTGTAAGCCGCCCTGAGTCTCCGGAGAAGGGCGGCATATAAATCAAATAAAAAAATAAAAAAAATAAAATAAAAGACTATTTATTTATAGTTGCTACATAGAGAACAAATGTAAAATAAAAGGGTCTGACTTTTTAGGAGGCAGATTCTAGTTCAATCTTACCAATAAATGTTTGATCATGGAACCAATTCTTCAGAAAGAGGGTCGCGGTGTAGAAATTTAATATAAATAAATAAATAAATAAATAAGTAAGTAAGTAAGTAAGTAAGTAAATAAATAAATAAATAAAAAATAGGCAAAACAAAAATAAATAAAAGGATGTCCATTCTCAGAAAAATAATTCAGAAAATCAGAAAGACATTCTTAGCAAGAATCTTGGAGAGGGAAAAAAGAATTCTAAAGCGGGTGAAAAGCAGTGGTGGATTGTCCCCGGTTCGGACCGGTTCTCAAGATCCAGTAGTAAAACTTGTGGGAGGCCCCACCCACCACCCCAGTTGTTGTCATCGGTGATCTGCGCACGCACAGAAGCTTCCCGTTGCAAACTGGTAATAAAGATAAATAGAACCTACCCCTGGTGAAAAGTCTTAGAATTCAGGATTTAGACCTGTGGATGGCATACAGTATTTTTTAAAAAAGTTTTTTTTTATTTTATAACATAAAATTTCAATTTTTGATTAAACAGTGTGTTGTCTGAGTACAAATATATTTAGAGAGTAATAATCAAGAAGTTTACAACAATGTTCATTACAATTGATATTAATTCTATAATAGTAATGATCAGACGTCAATACGCGAATATAGCTCCCTTATGTCATTAATCCTTCCCTTATGTGTCCCTAATTTCTAACTTCTGTTTTTATCTGCTAACCATTGATACAGTAGATCTGAAAAAACAAAAAAAAATTGGTTTCTTTCTTTTCCTTAATTTTATTTTATTTTATTTTATTTATTTCAAATTTATATACCGCCCTTCTCCCTGAGGACTCAGGGCAGTGTACAACTAAATAAAAACATACAATACAAACATTAAAAACAATTAAAAAAAAATCTCTGTTTGGCCCCAAATTTAAAAAGACAAACCAATTAAAATTATTAAAAGAATTTGTTAAGCCAGCCTGGCTTGCTGAAATAAAGTTTTAAGGGCACGGCGGAAGGCACCGAGGTCTTGGATTCTCCTTATCTCTGGGGGATAAGTTGATTCCAGAGGGTAGGCACCCCCACAGAGAAGGCCCTTCCCCTGCGGGTCACCAGCCTACATTGTTTGGCTGATGGCACCCCGAGGAGGTCCTCTTTGTGGGAGCGCACGGGTCGGTGGGAGGTCGTCGGTGGCAGCAGGAGGTCTCGAAGGTAACTAGGTCCTATGTCATGGAGCACTTTAAAGGTGATAACCAACACCTTGAAGCACACCCAGAAGACCACTGGGAGTCAGTGTAGCTCACGCAGGAGCGGTGTTATGTGGGAGCGCCATGCAGCTCCCGTAACTACCCGCGCGGCCACATTCTGGACCAGTTGGAGCCTCCAGGTGCTCTTCAAGGGGAGCCTCATGTAGAGAGTGTTACAGTAGTCCAGGCGAGAGGTGACAAGGGCGTGAGTGACTGTGCACACGGAATCCCGATCAAGAAAGGGGCGCACCTGTTGAATCAGGCGAACCTGACAAAAAGTTCCCCTGGCTACAGCCATCAGATTTTCCTCCAAGGACAGCTGCGTATCCAGGAGGACTCCCAGATTGTGCGTCCTCTCTGCGGGGGCCAGAGACTTGCCCCCAATAGTCAGCGATGGAGTCAGCTGACTATATCGGGATGCCGGGAACCACAGCCACTCAGTCTTGGAAGGATTGAGCTTGAGCCTGTTCCTCCCCATCCAGATCCGCACAGCCTCCAGGCACTGAGACATCACTTCAAGGGCATTGTTGGGGTGGCCTGGGGTGGAGATGTACAGCTGGGTGTCATCAGTGTACTGATGGTACTTCACCCCAAATCCACAGATGATCTCACCCTGCGGCTTCCCATAAATGTTGAACAGGAGGGGTGAGAGGACTGATCCCTGAGGCACTCCACAAATGAGAGGCCTCGAGGTCGACCTCTGCCCCATTGCCAACACAAACTGCAATCGGTCAGAGAGAAAGGAGGAGAACCACTGTAACACGGTGCCCCCCATTCCCAACTCTTCCAACCGGTGCAGCATGATACCATGGTCGATGATATCAAAAGCCACTGAGAGGTCTAACAGGGCTAGAACAGAGGAGCAACCCCTGTCCCGAGCCCTCCAGAGATCATCAACCAATGCGACCAATGCCGTTTCTGTGCTGTGCCCAGGCCTGAAACCCGACTGGAATGGATCTAGATAAAACGTTTTCTCCAGGAATTGTGGAAACTGTCGTGCGACCACACTCTCAACAACCTTCGCCACAAAGTGAAGGTTGGGGACAGGACGATAGTTGGCCAGTACTGCTAGGTCCAGGGACGGCTTCTTGAGGAGAGGCCTCACCACCGCCTCTTTCAAGGCAGTGGGGAAGTGACCCTCACTCAATGAAGTGTTGATAATTCCCTGGAGCCAGCCTCGTGTAACCTCCTGGGAAGCCAGTACTAACCAGGAGGGACACAGGTCCAGTAAACATGTGGTCGCATTGAGTCTCCCCAAAATCCTGTCCACGTCATCCGGAGTCACAGAGTCAAACTCTTCCCAGATAACCTTCTCAAGACTATTCCTCGTCACCCTGCCCGGATCTACCCAGTCAGAGTCCAAATCCCCCTGGATTTGAGCAATTTTGTCATACAGATATCGTCCGAAATCCTCAGCCCTGCCCTCCAAGGGGTCCTCCCGCACTCCCGGTTGAAGCAGGGAGCGGGTCACCCTGAATAGGGCCGCTGGACAATTCTCTGATGACGCAATAAGAGCAGAAAAGTAGTTAAAATTTGCCGCTTTTATCGCCACTAGGTAGGTCTTAATATGGGACCTTACCAGTGTTCGATCAGATTCAGCGAGACTGGCCCTCCAACTACTCTCCAGGCGTCTTTTTCGGTGCTTCATCTCTCTCAGTTCCTCAGTGAACCAAGAAGCCACGAGGGATCGGCACCGGGTCAGAGGCCGCAAAGTCACGACTCAATCTAAGGCCCCAATAGTGGCCCAATCCCAAGCTGCCACCAGGTCCTCGACCAAGTCATGTGCTAGATCCTCAGGAAATGGCCCAAGCTCCATCTGGAATCTATCAGAATCCATCAGGTGCCTGGGGTGGACCCATCTTGTAGGCTCCGCCTCCCTGTGGCTGGGTGTAGCAGTTTGAAGGTCTAGGCGAAGGAGCGAGTGATCTGACCATGACAAGGGTTCCATGTCTATATCCCCTATAACAAGACCACTCAACCACTGGCCAGAAACAAAAATCAGGTCCAGAGTGTGACCCCCCCTGTGGGTGGGGCCATGAACTAACTGGGTCAGGTCCATGGCCATCATGGAAGCCATGAACTCCCGAGCCATCTCAGATGTTTCACCAACGGATGGCAGATCACCCATGACCATAAGCCTGGGTGTATCAACTTCCACCGTGGCTATCACGTCGAGTAGTTCGGGCAGGGCCGTTGCCACGTGGCAGGGAGCCAGGTAGGTTAGCAACAGGCCCATCTGAACCCCATGACCCCATCTCACAAAGAGGGATTCACATCTGACAATCTGTGGCACAGTGGTCTCCCTCGGACCAAGACCATCTTTAATAATAACTGCCACCCCCTCATCCCTCCCCTGGGCCCTTGGCTGATGGAACGCTCTGAAGCCTGGTGGACACATCTCGACCAGGGGGACCTCTCCCTCCGGGCCCAACCAGGTCTCAGTAATACCCGCCAGGTCCGCTCCCCCCTCCTTTATAAGATCGTGGATGAGGGGGGCCTTATTTACCATGGACCTGGCATTGCATAGCATCAGCCGTAGGCCCAGGTCCTGAGTATCTGAGCCACCTAGTATCTGAGTGGAGTCTTGGGGACCGGGGCGTGCAATTGCTCTCAAACAGCAAGTGCATGCCCCCAGCACATGATATGGCCCCCTACTCCCGCCATGTCTGCCCCTCCCATTCACTGTGCTGATGGTAAATTCCTCCTTTGGATAGTCCGCCAACCCTTCCTCAATCCCTCGTCCTGCACCCTCCAAACCATTCCCCTGTGCCAGGCTTGGCTCCGACCTTAGTGGGTTACCCCGCTCAACCCCCTTGGACTTCCTCCCGGTTCCCCTTAAAAAATCTTAAAAAACCCTAATTAAAAAACCCCTCAATCCCCGCTTTAAAACATGCCACCTCTCGGGGCTCCAAAGCCCATCCTTAAGGTAGGCCTTCGATAGAGTGGAAGGCCATCACCGCGAGAGGGGGGCATCTCACAGCGCAAGCAGATCTGCTGAGGTATAAGTCATTCAGGTATAGTGAGAAAGGAAATAAAAATGGAACTCTGGGTGTTAATGGTAGTCATAGAGGTGAGAGATAAACAATACAGTTGGACATGGAAAAGCTGGGGCCCCGTCACTCTCTCACAGTTATGGGACATCCAGGTCAAGTAGCAGTACAGGTGGGCAGCCATTCTCTCACAGTGGCAAGATAACATAGGCCAACAGAGTCATTCTTTCCCTGTAGATGGAAGCTCAGTCATTGTCCTGGACTCTCAGCTTCTCCTTCCAACCAGCAATCTCCCTTCCCCCGGGCCAAGGCCAAAAGGCGGGATTTTGGAGGTAGGAGTAAAACAGCCAGCAGCAAGAGGAGCTAGAGATCAAACATAATAAATAAATCCAGGAGCGTGATAGAAAAATCCCATAATCAATAAAGATGGAAAGGTGGGCCGACCTGATAGAGAGTCCGGGCAGGGATGGGGGGAGGCCTATTTCATAAGGATAATTATCATAAGGATAATTATCTATTATCCTTATCCTTATAAAATATCCCTATTTCATAAGGATAAATAATTAAAAGTGTTAGTCCCGTGAGGGCGAACCTATGGCACACATACCCAAAGTGGCACGCAGAGCCATGTTGCCTGGTATGTGTGGCATTGCCCATTCCTCTTCTGGTGTGCATGCATGTGCGATTATCAGCTGGTTTTGTGCATGTGGCAGTGCCGGAAACTGGAAGAGCTGGTCTTCCAGTTTCTGGTGCACACATGGGCACCGGCCAGCTGATTGTTGCACACACATGCACGCCAGTAACCGGAAGACTACCTGACCGGTGCGCATATGCGAGCTGGAAACCGGAAATTCCTTTCCCAGTGCACGCATGCCCACTGGACAGCTTCTCTTCTGGGTCGTGGCTCCGATGAGCGTGCACGGTACCGAAAAGGTTCGCCATCACTGTGTTAGTCTATCAGTGGTGGGTTGCTACTGGTTTGCACCGGTTAAGGCAAACTGGTAGCGGCGGCGGGAGGCTCTGCTCAACTGCCCGGATGTCTTCAAATATGATCTGTGTTTGCGCAGATGTGGTGCATGCATGAGCAAACTGGTAGCAAAGGTAAGTGAAACCCACCCCTGTAGTCTATCCATTTCTGTAGATTCTAGTATTTTTTAAATCACATTTTCATCTGTAGGAATCTCTTCGCTCTTCCATTATTGTGCAAATACAATTCTAGCTGCAGTCAATATATGTAATATCAGATGTGCATTCCCCTTATTATACTTATCTGAAAAGAGGCCCCACAGAAATATTTCTAGTTGCAGATCACTATGTTGCTTTATCATTTTTTTCCCAACCATTTATGTATTTTTGTCCAGTATTTTTTTGCTTTTGGGCATGTCCACCACATATGATACTAGGAACCAGATATCTGATGACATTTCCTACATTTTGCAGAAATATCCTTAAACATCTTTGCTAACCTTAAAGGTGGAAAATGAGATGGCATACAGTATTAAATGGGAATAATCAGTATATTTCATTGTAACATTTCTCATTTTTTGATTCACTTGACAGCCTGTAAAACGATATGGAAATATTTACTCCTTGTGGTTTGGGCAACAACTTATGATAGTGTTTTCTGGATTCAAAGCTGTGAAAGAAGGAATGGACAGCTTCCCAGAAGAATTGTCAGAACGACCAGTGGATTCTTTCATGAACGATTTAGGAAAAGGAAGGGGTAAGTGCAAAGTGTAAGAAATTCTTCCTTAGTAACCATCAAACTCTTTCAATTTGTGATAATATTATGCATAGCACTGGGGGGAAAAAGAGTAAGATGTAGTAAACAAAATGATTTACAGGAATTAAACAAGCAAAAGAAATATTGTTTAATTCACTTTACACCAAAATATTATACATGTCCATAGCTTTCTATCTGGATGGTTACATTCATATATTGATTTAGACATTGCCTTTTTCATTAAACTTCTCTCTCTCTCTCTCTTTTTCTTGAGACTCATCAACTTCATCCAACTACAGGTTTCCGCATCTTCCCCTTCTTCTGGAACCCTTTCCTCTTCTTTAATATTTCTGTTTTTGTGAATTTGATTTTTACTCATTCCATTTAACCAATGCACCCAAATGCTGCAGTTCAATATTGACTGGCCAAATAACATATATATTCAATGTATATTCATTGAGCACCTATCCATTAAATAATTTGAGATGTGCTCTGATGCAGAATGGAAAATATTTATTTTTGTTCCATAGGATACTTCAAACAAATATAATTCTAAGGTATCAAGTTTCAGTACTTTCCATGAACAAGAATTAGGTGTAGTTGGGATCTTTTCCAAACTTCTAAAAGATCTAAAATTTGAATAGTATCTGCAACTTTAATTATGTTATCCAAAATCAAAGTTAAATGTTATTCACATAATCTGTGTAATATAGCTATTAAATGCATAGTAAGATCTTTTTATGGACTGTGGCTATTGATCATTCTTATGATCTGCTAATGTGTTGGAACACAGCAATATTATCTTGATTTTAGTATAATGTTTGATTGAAATTGGTGAGGTGAGATGAGGTGTATGTAAAGGGTAGAGAAAAACAGGTACAATAGTTTGGGGGTTATGAAGCATGGGCCAGGTTTCTATGGGCAATCAGATGATGATTAGAGTTGGCCAGGCCAGAATAATTTACCAGCAGTTGGTGCAGTTCTCCATTACCTGATAAGTATTTCTTGGGTCATAGAGGCTGGATTGCTAATAGCCTTGGTCTCATGCTGTTGGCAACAATAATTGGTGGCAGATATTAGGTCCATCTGGAAAAAGATGCCATCCAGACATGATATCATGGAAGATGAATCCCAAAATGGATCAATATTTTTTTAAGGAAAAAATAACATGTCCAGAATTTTACAAAAATTACAACATATCACACACTGGTATTCCCACCTGAAATTCAGAGAGTTGTTTGGCAAGAACTGTTTTTTAACACAAAGGTAATCAGGAATCGTTTATCATTGTCTGCCAATGCCTTCAGGAATGGTTCTTTCCAATGGCCACACCTGGAAACAGCAGCGACGTATTGGCATCACTTCTCTGCGGAAGCTGGGCCTGGGGAAGAAAAGCATTGAGCATCAAATAGAAGACATAGCTCAGACGCTGGTGGAGATCTTTAGACAAACAAAAGGTTTGTAATTTGGAGTAATGACTTAAATTCCCATCTGCCAAAATCTTTTCCATTTTGAGTATTTTAAATAAAAATTGTTAGAAATTCTATTTATATAAAGTACCACAAAAAGCAAAGAGTACAGTCACCATGTGCTTTACTGCACAGCTATATTACTGTAACAGGAAACAGGAAACTCTCCTTAGAACATATAAGAAACCATAGATTATAAACATAGATGCACACTATACACTGCCATGTATTGGCTAAATAATTCTGTAGTTGTTGCAATACAAAATACATTCTAACATGTATTCCAACAAAAATAGATGTATTTGATCTTTTTATATTTATTTTTAAAATGGACAGCTCTTATTTCTCTTCCTTTACCCGCTGCCAATCTTCCAAACTGATTAGACGGGAAATGACAAGATGAACTAATTCTATTTTATTGTAAGGCTACATTAACAGAGTCTTGCAAGTTTGAAAGTACAAATCTCCTGCAGTTCCTGATAAATTAGATAGAATCCTTTTGAAGTTTCATTTTCTTCTCATTACTGATTACTCAGTTTGGGCTCCTCCCTCTTTTATATAATCATTTCCTATGCAGCATCTCTTTGCCCACTTGTTTTCCAAGGTCATTCTCATATTCCATTCCATTACTTTAGAAGTCCTGATCTTTAGTATCTAGGTATAGATTTAGCTGTCCTAAATCTTACGTAAGACCCGCAATGTGCTGCAGATGCCAAAAAGGCCAATACACTCCTAGGCATCAACAGAGGGCTATCATCAAGACAACAAAAAGTAGAGCTTAGAATAAAACAAAATAGAATAACAGAATTGGAAGGGACCTTGGAGGTTTTCTAGTCCAATCCCCTGCTCAGGCAAGAAACCCTATTCATTTCAGACAAATGGTTTTCCAACATCTTCTTAAAAATTTCCAGTGTTGGAGGATTCACAACTTCTGCAGGCAAGTTGTTCCACTGATTAATTGTTCGAACTGTCAGGAAGTTTCTCCTTAGTTCTAAATTGCTTCTCTCCTTGATTAGTTTCCATCCATTGCTTCTTGTCCTGCCCTCAGGTGCTTTGGAGAATAGCTTGACTCCCTCTTCTTTGTGGCAACCCCTGTTCTGTCCCACTTCCCCACACAGGCAAACACACAACCAGGCATGCCTGCCAAGATTTTATTAAGCAATCAACCTAGAAACCCTTGCAGATAAGAGTTTTGGCAGTAAACTGCGAAATGCCTGCCAAGTCCCTTTTCACTCACAGTCAGCAAGAGAGAGTTTCTCCTCAGTCCGGTTCAATAGCAAAAAGTAACCCACGAAGCAAGAGTTAGCCAAGGTCCAATCCAAATATGCACAAGCCAGATTTCAGGTAACGCGATGAGACTTTCAGGTTTTTAACTTTGACCGTCACAAAGCCTGAGGAGCAATCACACCCACTTTTATTCCTTGTGGGGTGTGGCTCAGTGACTCAGCTCAATCTCTGGCCCTCCCACACCTCTTTTGTTGCTGTGCACGCTTCACCCTATCTGTTGTTGTTCCGATATGCTTTCCTCCTGGCATATCCCAGGCTGTTCCTCTTGGCCTTCGGATGGAACCTGAGGCATTGCCAGAGAGGAGGATCCTGGAGAGGGAGGCCTTATCAGTTCCTCCCCATCATCTTCTGAGTCCTCTTCCTCTGTTAGGACAGGCTCAGGAGTCGGGGTCACAACAACCCCTGAGATATCAAAACATTGCTATCATGTCACCCCTAGTCCTTCTTTTCATTAGACTAGACATACCCAATTCCAGCAACCATTCTTTATATGTTTTAGCCTCCAGTCCCCTAATCATTTTTGTTGTTCTTCTCTGCACTCTTTCTCAACATCTTTTTTACATCATGGCGACCAAACTGGATGCCGTATTCCAAGTGTGGCCTTACCAAGACATTATAAAGTGGTATTAACACTTCATGTGATCTTGATTCTAGCCCTCTGTTAATGCAGCCTAGAACTGTGTTGGCTTTTTTGGCAGCTGCAGCATATGGCTGGCTGATATTTAAGTGATTGTTCACCATGCTGGTGAGATCTGCATCCAGTTTTGGTCACCATGGTCACCATGATACAAAAAAGACATTGAGACCCTGGAAAGTTTCTCACCAATAATCAGATACATTGACATCAAGTCAATCTACCAATCACTGAGAACGAAAGAACTGAATCAACCATGATCCCAAAAGTAGCATTTAAAATGAACAAAATAGACACCCCACTACGCAGCAACAAACATGATAATCCATTGGCTCACAAGAAATCAGACCACGTATCAGTAACAACAGCCAGCCACTCAAAGAATCAAAAAAGCCGAAACCAGACCATAACTCAGAAGCACCCAGATAACAACTCTAATCCTAATCTGCATCACACAGATGGTATTTAACTACAGCCCAGCAGCAGTCAAACAGTCCAAAATCAGACCATGACTCAGAAATATCCGAACAAACAAAAATGTTCATAATAATTTGCATCGCATCAAAAAGTATTTAAAGACTTGTGTTCTGACAGACGAGCACAATTCAAAATGCACTGACGATGTCTCCTGAGATGGTGATGAAATGTTTGCAACCAAATTGCCAAGCTTGGAGCGCATACCAACAGCCTAACCCTGGAAAGTGTACAGAGAAGACAACAAAGTTGATAAAGCATCTGGAAGTTAAAACATCAGTCAGAACCCTGAAAATCATATGATGAATGGTTGAGGGACTTAGGTATGTCTAGCCTATAGAAGAGAAGGATCAGCAGGAACATGATAAGTGTCTTTCAGTAGTTGAGGGACTGTCACAAAGAAGAAGGATTTGGTTTATTCTTTAGGCCACCAGAGGGCAGGAGAAAAAGTAATGGGTAGAAGCTGGTCAAAGAGAGAACCAACCTAGAAGTTAATCAAGAGAAGACCTTGCCTCCATGGTTGTGGGTACTCTATAACTGGAAATTTTCAAAATAGACTGAGTAACTATTTAGCTGGGATGGTATAAAATTCCTGCTTTGAGCGGGGATTGGACTGGAAGACCTCTGAAATCTCTTCCAGCCGTATGATTCTGATTCTAGTACAAACAGGTTAACAGGGGGGCTTTCTATCAGGTTCGCCCGATGCACCAGTTGCATCCCTTTCTGGATCGGGACTCTTTGCACATGGTCACTCATGCCCTTGTCACTTCCTGCCTGGACTACTGTAATGCTCTCTACATGGGGCTCCCCTTGAAGAGCACCCGGAGGCTCTAACTGGTCCAGAATGCGGCTGTGCGGGTGATTGTGGGAGTGTCATGGTGCTCCCATGTAGCATCTCTCCTGCGCGAGCTGCACTGGCTTTCGGTGGTCCTCCGGGTGCGATTCAAGGTGTTGGTGACCACCTTTAGAGCTCTCCATGGCTTAGGACCTGGATACCTATGAGACTGCCTTCTGCCACCGAGAGCCTCCCACCGGCCAGTATGCTCCCACAGAGAGGGGCTCCTCAGGGTGCCGTCGGTCAAACAATGTTGACTGGGACCCCCAGGGGGAGAGCTTTCTCTGTGGGAGCACCTGCCCTCTGGAACGAGCTTCCCCAGGAGATACGGAGGATTCCGGATTAGCGTACTTTCCATCGGGCCCTCAAGACTTTTCTATTTCAACAAGCCAGGCTGGCCTAACTTCTCCAATTGATTAATTTTAATTTTAAAATGGGTATTTTAATTGTTGGGCCAAAATTGTTTAATATGTTTTTTTAAACTGTTCTTAAATTTTTGTATTCTATGTGTTTGGCTGTTCACCGCCCTGAGTTCTTCGGGAGAAGGGCGGTATATAAATTTAAATAAACAAATAAACATAAACAAACAGGAGAGTCTGGGTTTATGATAAAATATCTTCTTTTGCAGGGCAGCCATTTGACCCTTCATTTTCAGTACTAAATGCAGTTTCTAACATCATATGTGCTTTGAGTTTCGGACATCAGTTTTCTGCAGAAGATGAAGACTTCAAGAAGCTGGTTCAAGCTCTTAAAAATATTTTTAAATTCATTGGTGACACTTTTCATGCGGTGAGTCATGATTTCTAATAAGGAAAAAAAGCCCCCCCCCCCCCGAGGTGGATTCAGCCGGTTTGCACCACTTCAAATGAACTGGTTGTTAACTTTTTGCTCAGTTCGGAGAATTGGCTGATCCCATCACTGGCTGGCCTCGCCCCACACTGCCCCTCCCCTCGCAGCCACTCCTTATCTCACCTCACCCGCCTTGGCCAGTGCCTAGAGCCATGATGGCGGACCTATGGCACCCATGCCATAGGTGGCACGCAGAGCCATATCTGTGGGCACGTGAGCAATGCCCTAGCTCAGCTCTAGTCTGCATGTGCGTGCTGGCCAGCTGATTTTAGGGCCTTCCGGGCCCACCGGAAGTCAGGAAATGAGCCATTTCTGGCCTCCGGAGGGCCTCTGGGGTGGTGGGGAAGGCTGTTTTTACCCTCCCCAGGCTCCTAGAAAGCTTCTGGAGCCTGGGGAGGGTGAAAAACGGGCCTACTGGGCTCACCGATAAACCTTTTGCCGTCACGTGCCAAAAACGGGGGGAGCACGGGGGGGTCGTGTGTGCATGCATGGTGGGGCATTGAATTATGGGTGTGGGCATGCATGCACACAATCCCCGTGCTCCTTCCACTTTTGGCACGCGACGGCAAAAAGGTTAGCCATCACTGTCCTAGAGTCATATCCGCAGCCCAGTTGTTCTCTGCTCCTTCACTCGCTCGGTTGCCCAGACCACATGGTCCCTGTGGCTCAGCTGATCTCCATGCCTCACCTGCTTGCCTGCCTTCGCAATGGCCTACCACACCGGCCATGCAGTGTGAGCCTTGGAAGTCATCTTTTTCTTTGGAGCTTAAGGGCTGCCACTGTCAGGGTTCCAAGTAATATCCCCAACAAAAGAAAACTCCAAGGCCAGCAGTTCCTTAAAGTTCCTTTTTATTAGAGATATCATATTGGCACATCTGGGAAAACCCGAATCTGGGAGTTCTGGGTTTTCTCCACCCGAAAGAAAGTCCAAGATCCATCCCCTGCACCCACAAGTCTATCACATGGCCCCATCAATTCTTCATCCCAACTGGAGACAATCTCCAGTCACTCCCCTCCAGGTGCAAAATGTCCTTGACTCCCTGAGAAAGAAATGTTATTGTGGCTAAGCTTCCACTGCTCCTTGCAATCCCCCCTCCCACTTTCCCAGGTACTAAATGTGGCAGCCCCGAAGCTCCAAAGAAAAAAATGGCTTCCAGGGCTGACAGGCTTCCCCCTCCCCCCCAGGAAAAAATCATGTCCTGGAAAGAGTGAAAAGTAGGGGGTTAATTCAGTCAGCAATTTAAGCCCAAGAGGACCCCTTGGGCTTATTCGGAAACTTATCATGAAACTGTTTCACCAGGGCATCTGATTTTACATCCCAACTCTTAAATCATGTATCTTCCAACAAAGGGTACCCTTTCCAATGAATCAAATACTGCAATCTACCTCTATGTAGTTTAGAATCTAAAATCTTTTTCTACCTCATAGTGGGTTTCACCCTGTACTACAATTGGTTTGTGAGGCGCAGCTTGCTGCGGCCTCAACCTCAAACTGACAGCAGGTTTTAGTAAACTACTATGGAATACTGGATGCACTTTCCCTAGTATGCAGGTAGGCCGAGCTGTACTGTTACTGGGTTAATCACTTTCACTATGGGGAAAAGTCCTAAGAACTTCAGTCCGAGTTTCTTACTCAGCTGTTTTAACCTAATGTACCTAGTTGATAGATAAACTTGATCTCCCACCTGAAAGGGGGAGAGACCAATGTTTATCAGCTTGCTTTTTATTTGCTTCTGCGGCAACAGCCAGTGCTTTTTTGGTGTTCTCCCAACCCTTCTTTAGTGACTCCATCCATTCAGCTAGAGTCATGGTAGGGGGTTGTTCTCTTGGCAGTTCTGGCATGGTGGCATGGAAAGGGGTCAGGCTAGTGCTGCGGTGAACCATGTTTTTGTAAGCCACTTCTGCAAAAGGTAGCAGAGCCACCCAGTTCTCTTATTGGTAATCCACATAACATCTGATGTATTGTTCCACCATGACATTTGTGCATTCCGTGGCTCTGTTCATACTCAGATGAAAAGCCGAGCTGAGTCCTTGAGATGATCCGATAGACCTCAGGAACTCTCTCCAGAATTTCACAGTGAACTGGACTCCCCTGTCCGAAATCACTCACCACGGTACTCTGTGCAGCCTGTATACTTGCTCGATGAACATCTTAGCCAATTTCTTTGCTGAGGGCAGTCCAGAACAAGCGGTGAAGTGAACTTGCTTAGAGAATAAATCAATCACAGTCCAAATCACTGTATTTCCTCCCCTCTCTGAGAGTTCTATTATAAAATCCATGGCAATCTCCTCCCAGGGGTGACTGGGCTCAGTCACTTGTTGGAGAAGCCCAGGAGGTTTCTCTGGTCTCATTTTCATAGTAGCACAAATAGCACAACTTTTTACGTAGTCTTCCACATCTGCCTTCATTTTTGGCCACCAGAACTGCCTCCGAGTCAAGTGAAGGGTTTTTAGGAATCCAAAGTGGCCAGGCAGTCGGGAGTCATAACTATATTGTAGTACTTGCAATCTTAAGCTGTTGGGGACATAGAGATTGGATCCCTTCCATGCCAGTCCTTCTCTCATAGTTGGGGCCTCTCGGTTTCCTGCGAGCCACAGGTCTGTAGAAGCACTGCTTTTAGCTCAGTTGTCAGTTTCCCCTCTAAGGGTTCAGCTTGGCAACTGGCTTGTCTCCTTGTGGTGGCCAGCACTGCACTTTGCGAGTCCGGGATAATGGCGTGGATGACTTCCTGTTGTTGACTATTGTATTGAGGCTTTTTCGATAGTGTGTTGGCTAGCAGGTTCTTCCCTCCTGGGATGTATTTGAACTCAAAGTAAAATCATTTGAAATACTATTCCCAGTGGACTTGCTTGGGGGAAAGCTTTTGGAGTGTCTTCAAGGCTTTGAGGTTCTTGTGATCAGTCCAGTCCTCGAAAGGTACCCTAGCTCCCTCTAGGAAGTATCTCCACAATAGGAGAGCCCAGCAGACTGTGAAAGCTTCTTTCTCCCAAACTTCCCAATGCCACTCGGTGTCAGTCAGTTTTTGGGACACGTAGGCACAGGGCAATAGCTGACCCTGGGGGTTCTTCTGGAGGAGCATGACTGCCACTGCTATGTCGCTAGCATTGGCTTGGATAATAAATTATCTCTCAGGGTCTGGGTGTTGGAGAATTGGCTCTTCTGCAAAAAGGCGCTTCAAGCTTTTGAATGCTTTTTGACAGGAGAGAGAGAGAGAGAGAGAGAGAGAGAGAGAGAGAGAGAGAGAGAAGCACACACACACACACAGAGACTGATTTCCTTTCCATTCACACAACTTTGTGTGGGTCTGCATTGGAAATATCCTCCAATACAGTGTCTTGGAATAGCATTAAACTGTCCTTTTTTCCATCTATAACTTGACTAGTTCAGTCAATCTAATAGCTTGGAATGTCCCTCTCAAGCTTCCAACAGCTTGAGCCCATAAGTTATCCCTACCCTCCTGTCAAGCACCAGGGAAATCAGGCGATTACAGGCAGTTCAAATGAGTGCAAGCTTAAGCTCTCTACAAGAATCTGAGCTACTAACGGCCTAAATTTGCAGGAGTTAAGAAAGGCATTCAAGACATTCTCTTATGGGCACACAGTGATGCAAGACTTATGATGTGTTTGACCTCTGCTTTACTTCTGGTGGGGAATTAATAACCTTTTCTCTTCTTTTTCTGTTAGATATATGATTTGTTCCCACAATTAATGAAGCACCTCCCAGGCCCTCACAAGAAAGCCCTGGCTTCTATGGATATTATGCTTGCGTTTGCAAAGCAGGAAATAGAGAAACACAAGGAATCTCACTGTCTGCACGAGCCACAAGATTTCATTGATTACTATCTTCTTCAGATGGAGAAGGTATGGATTTATTGTGGTTCAATACACAGGCAAGGAATTATTATTCCTTGGTGGATGATCTCTGGAGGATGTTGGTGGATGATCCGCGTTGGTGGATGATCTCTGGAGGGCTCGGAATAGGGGTTGCTCTTCTATCCTGGTCCTATTAGATCTCTCAGCAGCTTTTGATACCATCGACCATGGTGTCATGTTGCGCCGGTTGGAGGGGCTGGGGGTGGGAGGCACTGTTTTGTGGTGGTTCTCCTCCTACCTCTCTGACCGGATGCAATCTGTGTTGGCAGGGGGGCAGCGGTCGGCCCCGAGGCGCCTCGTTTGTGGGGTACCACAAGGGTTGGTCCTCTCGCCCCTCCTGTTCAACATTTATGTAAAGCTGTTGGGTGAGATCATCCATGGCTTTGGGGTGGAGTTCCATCTGTATGCTGATGACACTCAGCTGTACATCTCCACCCCAGGCCACCCCAACGATGCCCTTGAAGTGATGTCCCAGTGCCTGGAGGCCATGCGGGCCTGGATGGGGAGAAACAGGCTCCAACTCAACCCTTCCAAGACTGAGTGGCTGTGGCTTCCGGCGTCCCGATATAGCCAGCTGGTGCCATCGCTGGTTATTGGGGGTGAATCATTGGCCCCCACGGAGAGGGCTTGCAACTTGGGCGTCCTCCTGGATGCACGGCTGTCTTTAGAAGAGCATATGACGGTCATGGCCAGGGGGGCTTTCTATCAGGTTCACCTGATATGCCAGTTGTGTCCCTTTCTGGATTGGGACTCCCTACGCACAATCACTCAGGCACTCATCACTCCTCGCCTGGACTACTGCAACGCTTTCTACATGGGGCTCCCCTTGGGGTGCATCCAGAGGCTCCATCTGGTCCAGAATGCGGCTGCGTGGGGGATTATGGGAGCAACAGGGCGCTCCCATGTGACATCTCTCCTGCGCGAGCTGCACTGGCTCCCAGTGGTCTTCCAGGTGCGCTTCAAGGTGTTGGTGACCACCTTTAAAGCGCTCCATGGCTTAGGGCTGGGGTATCTACGAGACTGTCTGCTGCTACCAATAGCCTCCCACCGGCCAATACGTTCGCACAGAGAGGGCCTCCTCAGGGTGCCGTCCGCCAGACAATGTTGGCTGGCGACCCCCAAGGGGAGAGCTTTCTCTGTGGCGGCACCCACCCTTTGGAATGACCTACCCCCAGAGATTCGCATGATATCAGACCTCCGGACTTTTCGCCGAGCCCTGAAAACACATTTATTCCATCTAGCTGGGCTGTCTTGACCCCCATCTGTTTTGGTTTTTTAATTGGAACTTAGTTTTAATGGGTTTTTAAATTAGGCTGAAAATTATTTAATTATCTTAAATTGTTTTTTAAATTTTGTAATGTTCTGTTTTATCCCGGCTGTTCATCACCCTGAGTCCTGCTAGGAGAAGGGCGGTATACGAATTTAATAAAATGAAATGAAAATGAAATTATATTCCTTGCTGTGAATAAACAGGCAGAGCTACTGATAATGTGTTCCTTCATCTTGGATTTCTCTAAGCACTCTCTAAGAGGTTTACAGAGTCAGCATTTTGCCCCCAACAATCTGGATCCTCATTTTATCGATCTTGGAAGGATGGAAGGTTGAGTCAACCTTGAGCCTGGTGAGATTCAAACTGCCAAATTTCAGGCAGCTGGAAGTTAGCAGAAGAAGCCTGCAATACTGCATTCTAACCACTGCATCACCACGGCCTTAGCACTGTGCTCATCATTTCGCATGGTCTTAGTTTCTCTACAGTCACAAGGCATGGTAATCCAGTAGTGCATCACAATCAGAAGTCAAGTAAGAGCCCAAGCTACATAGAATTCATTGTAATTTTCATTTTCCATTTTGAACATCAGAGCAGGAATGATCCTGATTCTACCTACAATGAAGAGAACCTGGCTCAGTGTATTTTTGATTTTTTTTCTGCTGGGACAGAGACAACCTTTGTTACTCTGATGTGGGCACTGCTCCTCCTGACAAATCGTCCTGACACCCAAGGTGAGCAAAATCTGGGCTGTGGGAATAAGGGCTAGTTTCAGGTTCTAAAACACAGTGGGATTATTTGAAGATGTTTGAAATATTAAGGTCTGTTGAATGATGAACTGAATCTATTCTTCATAGTAATTTTCCTAAGTGGATTCCTGAACCTATAATGATGAACTTGACACTTCCAGTTTGGCATCTCAGTGAGATGGTTGGGATAGCAGGGTTCCATGAATTCCCAGTTGATCCCTCCTTGTTGGGAGGCCCTAAGGGCTAAAGTCACCCTGGATGGGTGATGAAGAAAGGAGGGATCCCTTGCTGATCGCGGGAAAGTGGCGGCTCTTCCACTCGATCCAAGACACCCTCCTGATCAATGAGGAAGAGAAACAGCCATTATGGCTGGACCAAAGCTGGGGCAATCAAAGAAACATGTCCTAACAGCATGGCCAGAGGATAAACGTTCTGAATACTGAAGAAGTAAAAATCTTTAAATATTTAGACATGATTTTCTACAACTCCATTAAACATGGTGCATATCAAAACTATACAATATAAAATAGGTACTATCAACAGTGTTCAGTGTATATTCATGCTGGCCACATGACCATGGAAATGTCTTCAGACATGGCTGGCTCCCTCGACTAAGAAACGGAGATGAGCACTGCCCCCTAGAGTCAGACACGACTGGACAGGAGAAACCTTGATCTTTACACTTTATGAGCTGCCATTGTGCCCCAGTGGACAAGGGGCCACTGAAACTACAGTTATATTATTCCCTCCAGTCTATAAGGATTCTGCACTCCTTTTTTAACTCCTTACCTGGTAAAATATTCTGGGAAATTCTCATCTCTGTTATATACAGGTGTTACTACTGGATCAGTATGACCCAGTTTCTTTGAATGTGGTTAACTTATTCTATAAAAAGGTAAAATTAGGCAGAATTGTCCACCTATTGATGATCTCACCAGAAGTCGTAATGTAATATTATGTCTTGTTCTGTTTAATTGTTTTAAAAGATTTAATTTTTAATTCTGGTCCGTGACCATAATAAAGGATTGATCAATACTTCTGAGGCAGTGGTGAAATCAGCCAGCTCTATCTGGCTCGTGCGAGATGGTAGCGCCGATGGCGGGTGAATTGAATTGAATTGGATTAAATTTTTATACCTTTCTCCCAGAGGGAGTCAGGATGGTGAACAGCCAGAATTAAAATACATACAATATGAAAATTAAAATAATTTAAAACATAATTAAATCCATTTGGCTTCCCCAATTTAAAACCCCTTACCCATAAAAAATGGATACTGAAAGTAACACACCTGGTGGAAATGGCGAAGATCTCAGCTTATTTGAAGGATATTACTCAAGAAAGATATATAGCGGAGTGGACAAAATGGATTGAATATATTCAGAATAAATATCAGACAAAGAAATACCAAATTGCTTATGGATGAATGTAAACTTTAGATGTATATTATCTGTAGCAGAGTTATGGTTCTATGGGGGAGTTGTTATTATAATTGAAATAGATTAATTTAGCTTATGATTGTTACATGCAATACTGTATTCTGCTCTGGGAAGTCGGGGTGGGTGGGGGGAGGGAGGGTTAGGGAGGGGGGGAAGGGAGGGGGGAGGAAGGGTGATAACAATTGTTGTAAAACTTTTTCAATAAAAAAAAATGGGTGGTTTGGCGAGCCAGTAGCTCCTGTGGTGGGAGGCTCCGCCCTCCCATACCGGGACGTCATCATATCCCGGTTTTGAGCCTCTGCACATACGCAGAAGGCTTTGCACATGTGCAGATGATGGCACGCGCACATTAGCGAGCCAGTAGGAAAGGTAAGTGCATTTTACCCCTGTTCTGAGGATTAAATAAGATAAATAAATAAAATAAATAATTTTATTTCTATACCGCCCTTCTCCCGAAGGACTCAGGGCGGTGTACAGCCTATTAAAAGCACAAGACAGACATCAATTAAAATAATTTAAAATTATTAAATAATTTCAGCTAAATTTAAAACCCCCCAAATTTAAAACACCCAATTTAAAATTATTACGTTGATAGCCCGGCCTGGCAGAACAACAGGGTCTTGAGGGCACAGCGAAATACCCGGAGGTCGGAGATCTTACGCATTTCCGGGGGCAGTTCATTCCACAGGGCAGGGGCTCTCACAGAGAAGGCCCTCCCCCTGGGTGTCTCCAGCCGACATAACTTGGCCGATGGCACCCCGAGGAGCCCCTCTCTGTGGGAGCGAACTGGCCGGTGGGAGGCTATTGGTGGCAGAACTTGGTCTCGAAGGTACCCGGGTCCTATGCCATGGAGCACTTTAAAGGTGGTGACCAACACCTTGAATCACACCCGGAAGACTGGGTTGGGAAAATTGGGAAATGAATGAATAAATGAACGAAGGGGAAAAAAAACACTCAATAGTGAACACGAAGCTTCTGTTTTCATCGGGTTTTTTTTTCTAGAGAAAGTCCAGAAAGAGATTGAAGATGCATTTGGTTCCTTCGGCTCAATTTCCTACCGGGATCGGAAGAAGTTGCCTTACACCAATGCCGTGATTCATGAAATGCAGCGTTTAAAATATGTCATGCTGCTTGGAATTCCCAGGCAAAGCAAAAAGGATGTGATGATGAGGGGATATCACATTCCCAAGGTGGGAAGCGTGTTCAGGCTGTATTTGAGTAGCCCAACATGGAAGGAAAAAGAGAATAGGACACTTGGTCAGGGGACTGCCTGTCATGAAAAATTAAAGAAGCAAGAATAGCAAACATTTTTGAAGGATGAATTATGGGTTTAAATCCAATCATCTCTCAGATTTTATAGTTAGAACCTTAGACGTTTTATTTCTATCTTAAGAAGATGATAAGAGTTTAGGAGCTGAACTCACAATACTGTCCAATAATTTACTAAGACTGTATTACTATTCTTCTTCTTTTCCTTAGTAGTATCTATCTCTTCCCACTTATTACTATAACCATGTTCCTTGTATCTTTCAATTATATTGTTTTTCTTTGTTTCCTAGTACGATTTGATAGCTTATTAGTAACCTTGACTATCACTAAGTGTTGTATCTTTTTATTCTTGATGAATGTATTTTATTCTCCTTATGTGCATTTTATTTTATTTTTTATTTTTTTATTTTATTAGTCATATTTCTATGCTGCCCACTCTCTGAGGACTCTGGGCAGCTTACACCAAAGACAGTATACTAAATAGCATATTGCCCCCAACAATCTGGGTCCTCATTTTACCCACCTTGGAAGGATGGAAGGCTGAGTCAACCTTGAGCCGGTGAGATTTGATCCGCTGATCTGCTGAACTAGCAGTCAGCTGAAGTAGCTGCAGTACAGCACTCTAACCACTGCGCCACCTCAGCTACATTGAAAGCATATGCACCTAAGACAAATTCCTTGTGTGTCCTATCATACTTGAATTCTATTCTATTCTATTCTATTCTATTCTATTCTATTCTATTCTATTCTATTCTATTCTATTCTATTCTATTCTATTCTATTCTATTCTATTCTATTCCATTCCATTCCATTCCATTCCATTCCATTCCATTCCATTCCAT
>WNWU01000087.1:3059826-3081415 GCA_012654045.1 Ptyas mucosa
TTCCTTCCTTCCTTCCTTCCTTCCTTCCTTCCTTCCTTCCTTCCTTCCTTCCTTCCTTCCTTCTACCCACTTGTCTCAACCAGATATTCTGTACAGCATACAAAATAAAAAATTAAAGCAGTACAGACACGAAACAGATGCCCTTAACACAGTTAAGGCCAGTGGTGAAATCTAAAATTTGTTACTACTGGTTCTGTGGGCGTGGCTTGGTGGTGATGGGTAATGTGACTGCGTGGGTGTGGCCAATTTTTTTTTCTTTTAAAACCATTTTTTCTACAACCTCTTCGGCGAAGAGGTTGTAAAAAAATGCTTTCAAAAGGCTCTGACCATCCCAGCTGAGTTGCCTGATCGGCAGAGGTTTTTTTTCTTTTAAAAGCCTCTGCCGATCAGGCAACTCAGCTTGGATCATCAGCTGACGATCCCTTTGACTATCCCAGCTGAGCCGCGCGATCATCAGAGGTTTTTAAAAAAAACTTTTAAAAGCATTTTTTCGGCCGAAGACGTAGAAAAAATGCTTTTAAAAATTAAAAGAAAAAGCCTCTGATGATTGCGTGGCTCAGCTGGGATTTTTGCTACCTTGTTCTCTGAACCACCTGCCTCCATCGCTACCGGATCGGGTGATCCTGTCCGAACCGGGAGCATTTCACCCCTGCTTAAGGCCCCTGTCCTGGGCATCTAGCCATTGTCTTCATGGCTTTATGAAAGCCAAGCAGGGTTGGGACATCCTAATCTCTGGAGGAAGAATGTCCCAGAGGATCAGGGGCTACCACAGAAAAGGTACATCTCCATCCTTTGGCTGACAGGGTCCATAACAAGCCAAATCCCCTGGATGGAATGGGATGGGAAGAAACAGCTGGGAGAAAAAACAACAGTCCCTCAGGAATCTGGTTTCAAGCCATGAAGGGCTAACAGGTGTAGAAATACCTTGAATTGCACCTGGGAAAAATACTGGCAACATGCCGGTGCCTCTAGTAATTTTATTTCTATCAATGTTCTTCCCAGATAAAACCCCTGCATTTATTTCTTCGGGTTGATGCTAGTCCTTCCATTTTACTGAATATTGTAACTAGTGATTGTATAATCTCAAAAGCAATATATGAACATTACCATTTTATCATTATAGAATTGCAGAATTAAGAAAGGCCATTTAGGCTATCGCATTCGACCTCTTGTCCAGTACAGGAATACAAAATAAAACAGCTCCGTTGGTGGATGTCCAGTTTCTATTAGAACCGAGTGAAAAGGAAACTACCCTCTCTCTGGAGAAATTGGTTCCATTGTCAATATTTTATTTGTAAGATTGAACCAGAATCTCCCATCTAAACATTCACATCCTGTCCTATTATTAAAATATGTTCTTGGAGCCCAGTCCTGTTAGCCCACAAGGTCCCAACAAGAGGGAGAGCCCAGCAGGAAAACAGACAAAATTGTCCCTTGTGTTGTTTCAGATAGTAAGTTATAGGGAATTAGTTACCTTAAGAATTAAGAGCTGTCTCCTTAAGAGATTGCATTATGGGAAATGTAGTCCATGACATGTGACCACATCTATGTGTCTGATTGGCCACTGAGGCTCTCTGCCTGGGTGCAGAACAAAGACCTGGCCATTATGAATTGCCGCAGAGGAGAGAAGCATGCTTTTTGAACAGGGGGACAGAACTACCATCATTTTACACTAGGAAATGGGAGAGATTATGAAACAAGGATGAATCTCACCATGACTCATCATGATTGTAAGTCTATGACTTTTGAGGATACCCTGATAAACGATCTGTATGAAAACCTGTTTGCTAAAGTTTATCTGCCTGTTCCCAGTGAAGCCAGATGCTCTGGGAACAGAACATCCAAATTGCCATCATTATCCTTCTGGAACATTCTCTCTGGTGCTTCCAAGTTGATCTTGCGATGATTGTTTCCTTTCATCTAACACTTTTTTGCTTTTTTTTCCTGGTTTCTGTACTTCATTGATTGGAAACTAATAGCAATGTGTCTTTCGATGATGTGTATACCGTATATACTCGAGTATAAGCTGACCCGAATATAAGCCGACCCCCCCCAATTTTACCCCCCAAAACTGGGAAAACTCATTGACTCAAGTATAAGCCGGGGGTGGGAAATGCAGCAGCTACTGGTAAATTTCAATATAAAAAAAGACTGGTCAAAAGTGCGAAGACCTGTCAGAATTCACTTTTTTCAGCCCTCTGGATAGTCCTTTTGTGCATATGGACTACTCAGAGGGCTGAAAAAGTAATTTTTGACTGGTCCTCGCACTTGTGACCAGTCCTTGAACTTACGACTGTACTCACATTTTACGTTTTTGCCCTATCTTGTCACCATGGTGAAGAGAAGCAGTTGTGAAATGAGTGACATGGTTTTAAGAATGCTGCACGGGCATAAATGTGAGGATGGTCATAAGTGTGAGGACCAGTCAGAAGTTCGAGGACCTTTCAGAAATGACTTTTTTCAGCCCTCTGAGTAGTCCCTATACACATATATCACATGACCAGCTAGCCACGCCCACCCAGTCACTGGCTTGATCTAATTTCAGGCAAGTTGAAGCCTCTGTTAAGAGATACCAGGGCTGGGCAAATGTGGCCCTTTTACAACCTGTGGACTTCAACTCCCAGAATTTCTGAGACAGCCAAGCTAGGAAAACCCACTAGCTAGCAGCCAATTACAAGAAGGCTAGCTAGCAGCCAATTACAATCAGCTCTCAACTCAAGCTCAGTGCACATGGGATCTCCCTAAACGGTAAGGATTTCTTTGTTTCTTTCTCCCTTTAAGCCCCCCCCCCAGCCCATTTTTGCTTCCAGGGGGCTGCAGAGAGTCTTGCTAGGCACCCCCCTCATGCCCCTAGCAAGCCTTGGGAGCCAAAAAGGGGTGTGGGGGAGGGGCGCCGCACCCCCCCCCCCACGCCCTGTTTTGGCTTTAGGAAGCCTCCTTGCCACTGTTGGGAGCCAAAACAGTTGCAGGGAAAAGTCATTTTTTTCGTGACCCGAATATAAGCCGAGGGGGCGTTTTTCAGCCTGAAAAATGGGCTGAAAAACTCAGCTTATATTCGAGTATATACGGTAATTAGTCCTGGAATTTGGTCAACAAGAGAGTGCAACATTCATTCTCATACTTCTGACCATGTGCACCTTAAGTAGCAGAGGAAGATTTTTTTTTTTAAATCAAGGACATGGGGTGGGGTGGGAAGCAAAAGCAGTCAGAGAAAGAAAGTCATGAATTGTGTATCACCTAGAATCACTTTCGTAAATGAGGCAATTTATACATGAAGTAAATAATAAAATGAATAACAAGCAAGAAAATGATTGAAGGAGAGAACAGGGGGATTCTTATCTTTGAGGCATCTGCCTGGAACCCATTTACCATAAAGGAAGTTCTATGAAGGGATAATTGTGGAAGGACCCTGGGAACCAAGTGAAACTTGAGTCATTCTTAGAGTTCTGCTGTAAAAGAATAACAAAAGAATAACAGAATAAAGTTGGAAGGGACCTTGGAGATCTTCTAGTCCAACCCTTTGCTTAGGCAGGAAGTCCTATACCAGTGATGGCTAACCTTTTTACCATCGTGTGCCAAAAGCGGGGGGAGCGCGCGGGGGGGTCATATGCACGCGTGCCCACATCCATAATTCTATGAACCCCACCCCCCTATGCTCCCCCTGCTTTTGGCCCGGTGGGCCCAGTAGGCCCGTTTTTCGCTTTCCCCAGGCTCCAGAGCCTTTCTAGGAGCCTGGGGAGGGCAAAAACGGCCTTCCCCACCTTGAAGGCCGGAAACAGCGTGTTTCCTGACTTCTGGTGGGCCCAGAAGACCTGAAAATCTGCTGGCTCACACATGAAAATCATGCATGTGTGCCGGAGCTGAGCTCGCATGCCCACCGATATGGCTCCACATGCCACCTGTGGCACCCGTGCCATAGGTTCACCATCACGGCCCTATACCATTTCAAACAAAAGCTTTACAGTAAAGTAGAATTAGCTGATCTGGTTGTGTTTCCTGTCAGGTCTACCTGGTAAGGCTGACATTCCTATTTTCATAATTTACAATAACATTCCTGCATGGCAAGTTCGGCCGAGAGAAGAGGAACTGGCCCAAAGCCAGTTAGGCTTCTGGGCATAAGGCAGGGCTAAAACTCACGGATTCTTGGTCTCTAGCCCAGCGCCTTTAACCACTACACCAAACTAGTTCTCAACCTAACGCTAATTCTGTACCTCTCTGTTGTTCATTAAAAGCCAAGATAATTACGTTGCATGAATGCAGTCCCAGAGTCTCATTTCCATATGCATAAGGCAGCCAACATTTCTCCCCTACCCCACATGAAATGGCCTTAAAAAAAACCCCTTCCAAATTACTGAAATGATTACATGTAAGCTGTTTCTGATGCTGGCTTCCCCCCGCCCCCCCCACCCAAAATGCAAGTTTTTCAGTGATTAGATTTACACATTTTTTTTAAACAAAAGTTTTTTATTTTTTATAATTCAAACAGCCAAACATTACATAATACATTGTCATTCATCATTTTATCCCCACCCAAAACCCACCTCCCCAGTTCCCCCACCCCGACTTCCCAGAGCAAAAACAGGGTATAACATTTAATTAAGATTTACACAATTTTTATTGGTTCCAAGTTCGCAAGCCTCACAGGCAGTGGTGGGATTCTGCCGGTTCTAGGCGGTTCGGCCGAACCGTTTGTTAAATTGCTGGCTCACCCCGCCCCTTGCCCCGCCCCTCCGCACCACTGGGCGAGGGGTGGGCGAGCCAGCAATTTAACAAACAGTTCGGTGTTTTTTTGTAATTTTATTGGCCTTGCAGCTGCCGCGGGGCTTCAAAGGGCCACCCTACAGCTGATCAGTATCAAAAGAAAACAAATGAGTAGACCCCTGCCTGCAAAAATAAATGGGTAGACCCAGTGGTGGGATTCTGCTTCGGTAGAACCAGTTGTTAAGGAGTTAAATAGTTAAGCCAGTGGTTGCCAAGGGGGCGGGGCTGTTATGGAATGAAGGAATTGGGAAACATCCCATAGGGCAAACAGAATCAGAGTTTATTGCAATAGGTTCAGAGTCCGATTCGTATCTGGAAGTCTGAACAGCTTGTGATTCTAAGACCTTAGTCTTTATACAGTTTCAAACAAAGGATTTAGTTAATTCAGCAGTTTTTAGAGTTACAAGCATTCATTATATCAGTTGGTATATTCTTGGCAAACAATCATAAGCCTTCTGTAATACACTGGACCATGTATTCTACTTATCACTTGTTGATAGAGATCTCTAGTCTGTGTAGACATCCTAACCTTCAAGTTGTATGTTACCAAAATGTTTCTTCTTCTGATAGCTTCAAAGGAATGTGTCTGGCTGTTTGTACTTTTCCACTGAATACAATGTTAAAAGACTAGAAAGATGTCCATTAATCATCATCATTATTACCATTAATTATTATTATTATTGTGAATAAAGAGGGTCCTTCAGTGGTCATCTAGCTGGACCCGCATTTTCTACTTTATTCCCCCCTCTGGAAGTTTGTCTATTTATGCAGAAACTTCCACTATGCTATTATTAGGGTACTACAAAATATACAAGGTTCCAATAAACAAATCTATCATATATAAGGAACTAACAAAATATATAAGTAAGAAAGGCAACGATAGGTAAGGCATAAGTGTTTTAACTCTCTTGATTCTCAAGGAGATTCTCTCCATCGGTCTATTGGTCCCATTTCCCTATATGGGTCTGCCTCAGAATCTTCATGTCCGTCCACAGGATAGGGACCAAGTTGATTAAGAAAATGTTCTGTCAAAGCTAGTTCCTTCTCAATTTGAATCTCCTTTACTGCTCTTATAGATATCTGTTTCCTGCCACAGCACATATAAACAAGAATATCATTTGTTTAATTCATCCGGATCCAGGCACCCAAGAAAACCACACGTCAGTTCTTTGTAACCTCTGACCTATCTTGGATGCCCTATCCTGCAATTCCTTAGCACCTTCTCTGACAACACCTATTTTAGGAAAAAGGAGAGCCAAAGTACATGTACCTGTCCAGTTTGTTGGCAAGCACAAATATGCATCCTTTCCACACAAGAAGAATACTCCTTTTTTTTCTTCTACGCATACTCCTATGTTCATGGAGAAAGCATGGATCCTATGGTTCTTTTCATTAGTCCAGACCCCAAAGTCCCTGCCATAAACATTCCTGCAAGAGGTTGTAATGGGAGTTCTAGTGAAGGGTCCTTCTGTGTATCTCTGAGGATTTGTCCTTCAAAAAGATATCTGGAGGTAGTATTCCCAGGGGGAAAAAGGATACATAAACCTGATTTGGACTTTAAGTTGGACCAGAGTGGAAATCATGGGGGGCTGAAATGGTCTTGGACAGCTTTCAAAGGACAGATTCCATCCTCCCCACTTTTCCTTCCTAAAGGTCATTGCTGGTGGCGTTGAGAAAGTAACCTTTTGTTGAACTATGTGGTAGGCAGAGGGAAAAATACCTTATGTTAATTTTTGCATCCATAAAGTTCATCTTAGGGCCAAAATATATTTCTGACTGACATTGTTTTTCTGTCAGGGATCCTACAGGCCTACCAAGTTTCTGATGTCTCTTTATACACAAAGAAGGTGTTCCTATGAGGTCTACACCTGTAGCGATTGGGCCTGCAATAGGAAGGCAACTTTTTCCCCAATCTTTTGAATGCCTCATAAAAATCTTCTTGTATTAGTGAGACGGCTGCTTTATTTCTACTATCCCTTTCAAGGAGAATTGTAGCCTTTGTTCTAACCCAGAGTTGTTCTGTCCCCGTCTCCCACACGCACAAACACCCACCCCAAAGGATTAAATAATTGTTCCAAAACAGTCAAAGTTTCATTATCAAAACTTGGCAGCAACGCAGCAGCTGCCTGCCAAGAGCTTTTACTCCAAGAAGGAGGGGGTGTTTCTCTACCCGATAACACAAAAATACAGACAGTTTGAAGTAGTCCAGTAACAGAAATCCACAACAGATGAGGCGTTGTTTGTCCCAAAAGTGCAAGTGACTCGCCAGAGTTTTTGCTTTGTCTGTCACAGAGCTGGAATGGCCATCACCCTCCCTTATATAGCCTGTGGGGTGTGGTCCAGTGACTCAGCTCAATCTCTGGCATGCCTCCTCATCTGCTGTGACTGTTTAGCACGCCGATGCTGGCGTGGATCCAGCCACAACTTGTCTCCCTCATCACTCTCCAACAGATCGGAGACACCTGGCTCCTGGCCAATCTCCTCTCCTTCGGCCGACACCTGAGGAATTGCCAGAGAGGAGGGGCCAGGAGAGGGAGGCCTGGCCGGCTCCTCTCCTTCATGTTCGGAGCCTTCTTCCTCCAATACGATGGGCTCGGGGGTCGGAGCCACAACAAGAGTTGTGGTTTGACAGGAATAGCATGATAAGATGCAGGGTCAGCGGATAAACATAACCAGCATTTTTGACCTATGGTAGGGTTATACTGATTAACAAGATCTTGACTAAATTCCAAAATTCTTGGTATGTAATCTCCTTTGTGTAATTGTTGCAAGGCTCCATTTTCCTTATCTATTCCCCCCTCTGCTGAGAATGTCAAGGAAGGAATCTTAGGTTGTGGAGTTGGCTTAGGTCTAAAGTAACGACCCTGTGCATAGACAATGCGTTTTTGGTGGGAGCGTACTTGACCTAAAGTGTCACTACGTAGGGAATCAATGTTCATTATGTGGTCACTTGAGAGTCCTACTGCAAACAATGTCCAAAGCCAGAAATAAAACATCAGTATCTATGGTGTGTAGCTCACTACGTCAGGAAGTGTGTCAGTTGCACGTGTAGTTTGGGAAGTAGCAGTAGCAAAAAATCCTAGGTCTACCACAAAACCTTTCCTTATAGATATACCAGCAAGGGTAGAATAGCAACTCCCCACAGAACCCACATCTACACTTCCTCAAACGTTAGTATGTGTAAGAAAGACTTATATTACAGCTAATAAGATGTATATCTACCAATAAGATGTATATCAACTATGTGAAGGCGTTCTTTCTCCTTACTGAACTTCGGCCGTGCGCAGGGAACCAGCTTCCAGAGTGGTTCAGCAAGGCTGATGATCACCACCGTACATAGAGAGTCCGTGCCGGTAGGACTCAGCAGGGTGTATTCTTTTTGAACTGCAACACCAAAGGGTTCTCAGTCCTGGTCACCTGATATGTCACTGGATCACTCTGGTTCGCTGGCTTCAGTTTCGTCCAATGGATCCAAGATTTGCCTTCTAACAGCTTAACTGCAAGAGGTGAACACATCACAACAGTATACGGTCCTTTCCATCTAGGTTTGAAAGGTCCATCTTTCTAATGTTTGACCCACACTTTATCACCTAGTGTGTAATCATGGCCTGCAGTAGAAATAGGGGGTGGTCTGCACTCTTGCATATAATGCCTTAATTGATTAACATGATTGTTGTGTTGTTGTAATTGCAAAAGCAATCTTCTAGCTTCAACTCCTCCTTTTTGAGCTAAATCAGGCCAACGTTGAAAATGGGATTTGAACAAAGCCGGGGGTCTCTCATATAGAAGTTCAAAAGGAGAAAGCTGAAGTTGTTCTAAAAATGTACAAGGCCATAGAAAAAAAATAAATACATGAAGCCATGGCAAATGGGCTTCTAAGCACAGTTTGGTAATAATTGCTTCCAATGATCTCTGTAGTGTGTCCATGTAGAATAGCATAAAAAATTGCTTCTCCTTTCTCCAGGGGGTATTCCTCAAAAGCAGGTCTCATTTTTGTTTGTAAATCAATTACTTCAACCCAATAATGTTGTAATCCATACTGATCCAGTGATCTGGTATTGGCTAAGAATGATGTTAGATTCAAATTGTGATCAGT
This sequence comes from Ptyas mucosa, assembly GCA_012654045.1. Classification (NCBI taxonomy): domain Eukaryota; kingdom Metazoa; phylum Chordata; class Lepidosauria; order Squamata; family Colubridae; genus Ptyas; species Ptyas mucosa. Next base: position 3,068,684 of record WNWU01000087.1, read on the forward strand.
AGTGAAAATCAAGTCTGTCTGCTGCATTAAAATTCTTTAATATTTTAGTTGGGGTGCTCACAATAAGGGCTCCCCCAAGTGTCAATTTCCTACTTTCTTTGACCAGTATTTGACAGGAATGCCACAGACTTCTTTTGTCTTACCCAATACTGAGGCAATGCCCCTTATGTGATTCCATTCTCTGTGTTTACAAAGAGATGGAATGGCTGTTTCAAATGTGGCTAACATAATACAGGAGCCTTGGTTAAAGCTTGTTTCAAATTCACAAGGCTTCCTCTTTCGTGTTCCTCCCATTTCAAACTCCAAGGGGAAGATTCAATTAATTTTGCATATAGGGGTTTGGTAAGATAAGCATACCCATCAATCCAGAATCTGCAGTATCCAGCCAAACCTAAGAATTTCCTTAGTTCTTGCTTGTTTTAAGGTAGAGGCTGAGATGCCACCTCTTCTATTCTATCAAGAGTGATTTTCCTACTCCCTTCACTAATTAAGTGTATTCTAATACTTTGTCCACTTAATCCGGTCACTGTCAATTAAAAACACCACTTCCTGACGACTTCCGGTGGGACTGCGACATCACCGGACGCTTCTTTTTGAAGCGCCAGCCCAGGGCTTCGTAGAACCGCAAGAACAGCGACTATCGGCTGTCTTGCGGTTTGAAAACTTTCCCCCTGGTATGAGGGGGGAAAGTGAGTAGACGGGTGGGGTAGAGCTCCCTGAGAGTGCCAGATTTTACCCATAATCTGGCGCTCAAAGATGAGAGCTCCCCGTTAAGCCTGTCAGTACTCCGGACCCTGGATGTCTCTGCTTTGCAGAGCTAGATGTCGTTACCATCCCAGCAACCAATTTTAAACAAATACTTCTTGAATCAAGCTGGCAGAGCACAAGTTGCACGAATGAAACAGCAAGTATTTTTTTTCTTTTTTTTTTTAACTCCAGGGACTTACTTTCTTTAAAAGATTTTCCCTAAGTGGAAAGTGAAAGCAAGATGGCGTTTGAGTTTCAACGGGGCGCGAAGAAGTGAAAGTTAAAAGTAATTATTGACAAGCCCCTGTTTGAAACGTAAAACTCCTTTTTGAAAAGTGGATGAAATAAGAAAGGATGCAATAATAATAATTCAAGCAGCAATACAAATTACAAATTGTAAAGGGTCTTTTTTTTCTTCTTGAAACTCTTTTTTTTCCTTTTTTTTCCTGTCCTTCTGGAAGGGAAGGAAGAAGGGGGGCAAGATGGCTGGTCTTTTTGAAAGCAAAGAAAGCAAAGGAGGGTTAATTAACCCTCAATGGTCTGATTTTGAGGAAGCTTTGAGTTCAATTACCTCTGCTTTATTGAAAAGAATTGATACTATATTTCAAGCTTCTCAAGCTGGAAACAATGAAATACATGGAAATACTGAGTTGCAATCTAGCAGTGGGGGATTGAATGAAGAGTTGGGAGATGTAAAAAAACAACAACAGATCATAGCAGATTTTACTGAGGAGAGAAAGATGAATGCTGAGCAGAATAAGGAGCAAGAAATCTTGGAAATTTTGGTTACACGAATTTTTTTTTATAAAACTCAATCTGCATTTAAAGAGCTGTTTCCAGAAGAAGCTACATTTCTGCAAAAATTTTATAATATGCAATCCCAAAAACTGCAAAATTTTACTGGAGTTAAAAAAGGCAGAGGGATCAAAGTTAAGAAGAAAGTTCATAAAAAGGAAAAGAAGAAAGATTGGAGAAATGGAAAATAACTCTGCTTGATGAGATGATGGTCCTTAAAAAGTATTGTTTAACTGTTTAAAGATTTTGAATTTTTGGAAAAAAAAAAGCAGACAGCAGTTTAATGCCAGTTAACTAAGTGATGAGCGACGATGAGGCAATTTACAGCTGTATTGGAATATTTTGAGAAGAATAAACACATCACAGCAATGCTGGTGTGTTGGGCTGTGAAATATGCCCTGACTTGAATGATTTGGAATATTTTATTAAGGACTGTAATAAATCTGGATCTAATTGTAATCGCAGAAGTTTTATTGAATATAGTAAATTGGAGTTTCCTGTTTGATGGTAATAAATATAAGGCAAAAGGACTATGGACCTAGAGCAATTGCAGGTGATCTGGTGGTTTCCCTAATACGTCTGATGAATTTACTAATCTAATTTTTGACTGGATTTGATGGATACTATTTCAAATATAATTATAAAGTCACTCGGGGTTTTTTTTTTTTTTTTATAAAGAAGCAATTTTTTATTTAGGTGGGTAGACGCAAATGAAGATATTCTATATGCTGTTGGAAGATGTGAAGACAAGAAGATTAGCAACTGGTTTAATCTAGTAGGAAGAATTTAAATGTTTGATATACTTATTAAATGACATTTTATCTGTATTGATAAATTAATAAGAGGTTTGATGGTTATATATTTTTTTGAATTAAAAAATTTATTATTTTTTTTTATTAAGTGTTTTAACTATAATTGGACCTTGATGGTTTAAAAGTGGAGGACGGAAGACTTTATATAGTATTTTATTTTAAATTTGGGTTTTTTTGAATGAGGGTTTCTTTTGTTGTTGTTGTTGTTGGGTTTTTTTTCTTTGTTTTAAATGAAAGAAGTTATAAAATATCTTGTTAAATTGTATAGACTTAATAATTTGTTAAGTATTAATTAGCTATATTGAGTAATGATAGGTTTGATTAGGTAATACTTAATTGTTTTATTAACTGCTGTAATTATAAATGGAGATTAATTCTGTTGAATTAGATGGAATAAGAAGAAAGAAGACTTGCTTTCCTTTTATCTACTTGTTTAATGATTATGATTATGATAAGTGTGAAATGGAGTTTAATTTAGAGAATTTGAGCTGTATTTTATCTTGTATTTGCTCTGGGAAGTCGGGGGGGTGGTTGGGGAGGGGGGAGAAAATTTTGTAAAACTTTTAAAACTTTTTCAATAAAAAAAACCCCACTTCCTCTTCTTTAAGTCCCACTACTAAATTTGTCAAGGGCTCTCTGCGGAACCCAAAAACGAATCACCCAACATCACCAGTACTGACTTTCATCTTCTGCCATCATATTGTACACTTACGCTTCCCTTCTTTGGATTGGGCAGTCATTCATGCTGTCTACCCTGCCCATACCACCACTTCTTTTACCCATTATCACTTGGTTCCACCCACACATTCCTTTCTTCCTTCGCCAACCGAAGATTCCCTATGATCCAAAAACAAATCACATACCTTCTCCGTTCCATTTGTTCCACTTTCTCTAACTCCTTCTGCTTATAACACTAAACATTCAATTCCTCTTAACACTGCCATCCTGGCGTCTAAGTCAGTACAAGTCTGTGCAGACCAACTTAAAGACAACTTTCTGGCTTCCACTAAAATTTCCTTTCTCCCTTAACACTAAACATTCAATCTATAAACAAATTAGTTCCTTTGTCCAAAGGAACATCCATTAAATCAAGTGTAACCCTAAGCTATAATATAACTACCCCAACACAATAGTATTACTGCTGCCATAAATCAAATGTCCTAAGTATTTGATCTCTCTTTCTACATATGATAATTGCTAACCCATCTCTGTAACAATTCCTAAAAAGGCAACAACTTATGCTGCTAACAAACAAGCAAGCAAACAAGCAAACAAACAAATGTGCCATAGGATAGAGCATCTTGTCTGCTAAGCATGCAGATGCATGCAGACATAAAGACAGAAAGAAGTAAAAAAAAAGCTTCAAAAATAAAACAAAGTATTTTGGATCAATGCTCTGAAATATCTTTGGATCAAACTTTAGTGTCAATTCTCTGCTTTTAGTAAAATGTAAGCCAGATTCAGAAAATCTTTCAAAATCATTTCCTTTATATAGGTTTAATTAAATATTATAAACCTCAAAAATTTCCAGAAAAAATAAAATCAAGATTGTATTCAGAGCAGAAAAGAAAATATATCTGCATAGCTTTTATATGCAGATGAAAAAGAGGCCGAAACAGTGAGAGGAAAAGCTGCATGTGCAGATCACCCATTTCCCCCGCCTTTCACAGGTTGTTTCAGCAGAGAGAGAAAAAAATGGTTTAAAAGAACACACAAGCCTCTCTCCCCCCCCTTCTCTCCTCCAAAGGGAAGGGGGGGGGTTTCCTTGTGTAAAAGAATGATGGGGGGGGGAAGGGAAATAAAGGGAGAAAAAATGTTTAAACTACATAGAATCCTTTAAACAAAACAACCCTCTGCATTTCTCTCTCTAACCTCCTTCCACAATTGCAACACACAAGTATTCACAGATCACAGTCTGGACATCTTACACACGCACATTCACATTTGTACTGCAATCAGACTGTTTCTAAAAACCATACAAAAATTTCATTCACTGCTTCTTTCATGAAAACCAATCATCTAAATATTTCAGGCTCTTTTCTCAAGCCAATGCTGCATTTTCTAAATAACCTTTGGTGTACTGTTATTAGAAGAGTTCTGTCAGGTGTGCTTCCTTCAAAAACCAGGAAAGAAATAACCAGACTCCATTGTTGTAAAAAATCTGTACTTTTACTGGCAAAGAACTGAACGCAACCAAGCAAAGCTGAAACTAAGGATTATATCCGCGAACCTGCATATACAAATCATCCCCTCCCATTGTCCATCGTAAATCATCCAATCCACAGGTCTTCTAGGGGTCAGGTGGAAGCACGTCTGCCCGCATCATCAATCAGGAATGTCATGATGGTTTGCCCAATAACAGTGGTTTCGATTTCCCCTTCTAAGCATACCAGCCTCTAAGTAAGTTTCACTTTTGCCCCCCCCCCCATAGCCCACACACCCCCTCCCCCTTTCTATGGCAGCCAAGCAGTAAGGCGGAGGCTGACAAGTTCATTCTTCCTGCAGGTTAGGAAATGATTACATACATCAAACATTACTAGACCTGTGGAGGTTGTTTTTTTTGTTTATATAGCTTATTCTATAGCTTATTCTTAAAGCAGTGGGAAAACTCAGAGAGCAGTTTAAATCATAAATATGATTGTGGGCCCTAACTACTTTCCGTTTCTCCTAGCTTCAAGCTGCGATGTTTACTTAATTTGCAGGCTGACCAGACATCTCGCAATCAATTCTACATGCTATTATTATAGATGCATATCCAGGAATTTTGTAACAAATCACACCAAATTGATCAAGCCAAATTATATGAGTCTTCCCATTTAGACAGGTTTTACAAAAAATTTCAATTACCTTCTAAAGCCCAGGTGGGAAGAACAATAAACAATTTCTTCTTTATTTGTAGTTCTTTCAGAGTTTGCACTGCATTTCCATTACCTGGATACATTCAGGTTAAGACTTTTTCCTTAGCTATTTTGAATTTTTCTCGGTCCTCCAGGGAGAGTAAGGTGTTTAATAATTGCTGGATGTCTCCCCATGTGGATCTATGGGTCTGCATTATTGTGTTGAATAGATCCACTATTTTGTTGGGTTTTTTGCTAAACGGACCATATAGCTGTTTCCAATTAAGCAGATCTGTCTAAAACCTCCCTTAAAGGGGCAGAGTTTCTGCCTTCTTAAGATTTGTCTGGCTTTGAGTACGGGAGCTGACAGGTTTTTCTTGTTCCGGGTCTTCCTCTTCTCCCTCGGACTTAACCTCCCTTTTAAGTTGCAAATATTTTCTCCGAGACTGAATAGAACTTGGTGTTGTATTCACTGAGAGCGTTGAGTAAGGAATTTGTCTTGGGGCTATAGGAGGAGGGGGAGCGTAGGGTGGAGGATGGTTTATTTCTTCTTCATCTTCCAGGCTCAAAACCTTAGCTTTAATTTTTTGTTTACTGATCTTAGATGTTTCTTTCATCATACACACTTGTACATATTCCAACTGACTTTTCCTAAGCCACTTGGGTCTTGCGATTTGAATATTCTTCCATTGGTCTATGTACGGGAACTGTTCCCATCTACCTTCCTGTGTAATGATCCGATGCACCTTTGAAATTATTATGGGATCCAAGAAACCCTCTTCTGGCTACCTTACGCCCAAGGTTGGCCATTCATTAACACAAAAGTGTTTATTATGAAATCCAAGAAACCCTCTTCTGGCCACCTTACACCCAAGGTTGGCCATTCATTGACACAAAAGTGTTTCTTATGGAATTCAAGGAACCATCTTCTGGCCACCTTACGCCCAAGGTTGGCCATTCATTAACACAAAAGTGTTTCAAGGTGTCGGGATTGCACGGAGGACCACCATATGTTTCACTGAAAGCCTGTTGAAAGTGGGCTAATATGCATTGTAACGGCGTCCGCTGGGCGCTGTTACTCCCTCCCATCCTAATTTCACTACCGATGACCTGGGATGCTGGAAAATTGACAGTCGCCTTCAGGAACTGCACCGGTTTAACCAACCCACACAACCTAACAAGAGATTTTAGGATGCCACCTCATCTCCTAGGAGGGTGATCAGGCCCCCTCTTCACCTCAAAGTCGGTGGCTATCCCTCTTACATATACTCACTCTTTCTTGCTTCTTGGCCCCTTGTTGAAATTTCTGGGTCTGCTCTGCCCTTTTGTGGGTCCTTGGCTGAGCTGCTTCTCCAGCAAATGTATGGCAATTTCTCACCGAAGGATTCTATTGACTACAATGGAGTCTGAATGCCAGCTAGTGAATCTTCGTTGGGAAAATGTTGCTTCTTGCCGGGGCAACACGCCTAGGTAGAAAAATCTCTGCCTCTCAAAATCTACAGTCCCATATGGGGTGCCAAAAATGTTATGGAATGAAGGAATTGAGAAACATCCCATAGGGCAAACAGAATCAGATTTATTGCAATAGATTCAGAGTCAGATTCGTACCTGGAAGTCTGAACAACTTATGATTCTAAGACCTTAGTCTTTATACAGTTTCAAACAAAGGATTTAGTTAATTCAGTAGTTTTTAGAGTTACAGGCATTCGTTACATCAGTTGGCATATTCTTGGCAAACAATCATAAGCCTTCTGTAATACACTGGACCATGTATTCTACTTATCACTTGTTGATAGAGACCTCTAGTCTGTGTAGACATCCTATCCTTCAAATTGTATGTTACCAAAATGTTTCTTCTTCTGATAGCTTCAAAGGAATGTGTCTGGCTGTTTGTACTTTTCCACTGAATACAATGTTAAAAGACTAGAAAGATGTCCATTAATCATCATCATTATTACCATTAATTATTATTATTATTGTGAATAAAGAGGGTCCTTCAGTGTTCATCTAGCTGGACCCGCATTTCCTACTTTAGGGCAGCAGGGGGGCGCTAGAAGCAAAAGGGGGCGACAGGCAAGGAGGGTGGCAAGTGGCAAGGAGGGTGGCCCCCACCCTTTGGCCTGTGCCTCGCAGCAGTTATCTCCTTGCAAGCAAACAGCAGGAAAAAACAACTCCTTTCAGCTTTAGCTTAGGCTTGATTAGATCTGCCTCCCGACTCTCAGCTGATTCACTCTCAGCTGTTTTACGCAGACTCTTTTGCAAGCTCTTGTTTTGCAAGCTCTTTGCTAGCTGCAAAGAGTGATTTTCCCTAGCTAAAAGGAAACTGAAAGTAAAGCAGGCTCTGCTGCAACGTGACAAAATGAGGCAGGGAGAGAGATTTCTTTTTCTCTTTGCTCACCAAAAAAGGTAGGTGCAAACAATGGGAAATTTAGTTCAAAAGAGGAGAGTTCAAGATTTTAAAACACAAAAGAAAAAAAGCTCCATTTAACTAGGGAATTGTAACAATTGAGATACTATTAATTGTATATTGTATTGAAAGCAGAAACGGTTAAGTTGTGGTTTGGAGGAATGTATGGGGGAAACTATCTGGTTTATTATTATTGGTAAATATAATTAATTGATTTGTAAGAAATTGGATTGCATGGAAATAATTGGAATATTGGAATTGGAATATTCATGTTCATATTGATTAATATACAAAAAAGATAGTTATATAACTAATTGATTTATATTAAAATGTTGAATTTGTATTAAACAACTGCAATATTACATAATTAACCAATGTGAGGATGGATATAAAAATAGATGACAATGGGAAGGGGTATAATATAGAATAGAAGGGAAAAATTGAATTTGACTAAGATTAGAGATGAGGATGAAGGGTAATATTGGTTTTTTAAAAAATAGATGAGGAATAAATATGGCAAAAAGGAAATATAGAAATTGTAAATTTAATTGAAATGACTAAACACTGTTTAAATTTGTGAACCGGCCAAATACTCTGTTCAAAGAAAATACATTGTATGTTTGTATGTGTGTTTCTAATTATTGCTATTTATTCATATTTGTTCTCTTTTATTCTTTAAAGTTTAACAAATCATTCTTTATCTTAATATTTTTATATTTGTTTGGGTTTGGCTTTCTTCCCTTTTTTATTGTACAGCAATCTTTCTCCTCCAACCTACCACCTCTCTCTTTTCTTTCCTTCTTACTTTCTCTCCCCCCTCTTCTCCTCCTCCCTACTTCCTCTTCCTTGCTCCTTCTCCTCCTCTCTTCCTCCCTCTCTTACCCTCACTCCTACTCTAATTTCCCTTTCCTTCCTTCATCCCTCTCTTGCTGTATCCTTTTTTGCATATGGACTACACAGAGGGCTGAAAAAGTTATTTTTGACTGGTCCTCACACTTTTGACCAGTCCTTGAACTTACGACTGTCCTCACATTTTATGTTTTTGCCCTATCTTGTCACCATGGTGAAGAGAAGCAGTTGTGAAATGAGTGACACGGTTATTAAGAATGCTACAATGGGCATAAATGATGACCAGTCATAAGTGCGAAGACTGGTCAAAAATGTGAGGACCAGTCAGAAATGACTTTTTTCAGCCCTCTGAGTAGTCCCTATGTGCATAGGGACTAGTCAGAAGGTTGAAAAGTTATTTTTGATCGGTCCTCGCACTTTTGACCAGTCCTTGAACTTACGACCGTCCTTACATTTTACGTTTTGTGCCCTATCTTGTCACCGTGGTGAAATGACTGACATGGTTGTTAAGAATGCTACAACGGGCATAAATGTGAGGATGGTCATAAGTGCGAGGACCGGTCAAAAGTGTGAGGACCAGTCAGAAATGACTTTTTTCAGCTCTCTGAGTAGTCCCTATGCACATAGTCACGCCCACCTGGTCACATGACCAGCTAGCCATGCCCACCCGGTCACATGACCAGCTAGCCATGCCCCCAACTAAGCCACGCCCACAGAACCGGTTGTTTAAAAAATTGAATCCCACCACTGCTCACAGGTAGATTTTTCCCTCAGTGTCATGCAGGACACTTCAAAGCAATTTGGCAGTTCAAATCTCACCGGGCTCAAGGTTGACTTGGCTTTCCATTCTTCTGAGGAGGATGAAATGAGGACCCAATATGCTGATTCTGTAGAACCGCTTAGAGAGGGCTGTAAAGCACTGTGAAGTGGTATATAAGTGCTGTGGCTATTGGACCATAAGGCAAAATACACTATCATAAAGGATAACTCAAGCCTCCTGATATCTATTAGGTTTAATGATGCTTCAAAGTTGGGCTATTTTTTCTGCTAAAGCTTTAACATGGATCATTTCCAGGTGTGGTCATGGATTAGGCAGCTGGATTGTTGACATCATTTTTAAGTAGGTATTTCTAAACACACACAGCTCTCTACCTATAATTTGCTGCTTGGATTCAGGACACCTTTAAATCGTTAACAGCTACTGCAGAATCTATGAAAACAGTCCTTGCTTCTTGAAGATGGTCCCTTATGGAAGTTCTTCATGATAATGAAGTGAGACCCTTTATGCTAAGGTCCTGATGCTGGGTTTGCAAAGGTAAGTATGAGACATAATCCTGGACTAGATAATATCTCTGTGGCCCAATTAGGTTTTTCTCTATATTAGGTTAGATTTCATGGACATATGGGACACCATGTTTTTCATCATGATTTTCAAATAATGCTGACATAGTATCATTTTAGGAACCTATTGGATTATAGAGTCCTAGATCTCTTTATTATTTGAGTGATGCAGGGTCAGAGGGAACCTCCTTCATGTGGATTAATATATAATAACTTGTCGAGATCATTTCCGGTTCCGGATGGCAGCAGACGCTGCCTGGGTAAATTCTTGCCCCAGCGTCTGAATCCCCCCGCCTGGAGGCCCCTCAGGGCCAGGTGCCCTGGTTTTGGGGTATCCGCCGTTAAGGGCAGCTTGCCAGGGGTCCCCTGCCTCAGTTCCAGGGGCTGGGTGGCCAATGCTGGTGCGTCCGAGGCTCCGGCGAGTGTGGGTGGCACGCAGCGGCCATTCCCAAGGCCGTTCTGTGACTATGTGCCTGTAGGACCCGGTGTATATCGAAATTAAGGCAGCAGGTAAAGAGGCGATCGGAAGAGAAAGGGATGCAGGCCGGAGAATAAGTAAAAAAGGAGAGACCTTGATTGGTGAAGCGACGAGGCGTCCTGCGAGTGAGGGGGGGGGTGAAGTTTACTCCCCTTGTAGCTGGGAAGGGCGCCATGGCTGATAAGAAAGAGGAGGAAAAAACAAGGAGACCTCTTACCTCGCTGATTTTTTGTGGAGAATGATGGAGGTGGAATTCAGGAAGGGAGGCTGGAGGCCCCCCCCCCTTTGTTGGAAAGTCATGGCCGGGGCCTGATTTCCTGCTTCTTTGTGCACGATTGATGATATCACCCACCTCTGGTTTCCTGTTTGACCTACTCTACAAGCCGGACTCGTTGCTCCTGTGAGCACCCTCTGGTGGATCAGGAGGAAACAGTGCTGATTTTTAAGAGACTTCTCCTTTCTGGATGCTTGTGCCTACCTGAGGACCTCTCATTCTTTATTATTGCAAGATGGCTAAAGGACAAAGACCAGCTGCAGGTGACATGGAAAATTTTTTGGAGAAATTGGCAAAGTTGGATGAGAAGCTTCTCAAACTTGATAAACTTGATGACCTGCAAAAAGGGCAATTGGAAATAAAATCTGAAATTGTAGTTATGAAAAAAGATTTAATTGCTGTTCAACAGGTGGCAGAGGAGAATAAGAAAAAGGTGGGAGGTTTGGAGGGGGAAGTGCGGGCAATCCAGAAGAGGGAAGAAATGAGAGGAAATGTAATTTTAACTTTGCAGCTGGATAGAATGTCTAATTTTCTCAGGTTTCAAAATGTGGAAGAGGTGGACCAGGAAGATCTGTGAGAAGTGATGGTTAAATTGTTGGGCGAATTTACTGAAAGAGATTTGGACTTTATGAGATGGGATATGGATCTAGTTTATAGAGTAAACTCACAATATGCAATTTTACATAGTGTCCCAAGAGAGGTCCACATTAAATTTGTGAGAAGGGAAACGAGAGATGAAATACTGAGAATTCAAAGATCGGGGGCGCTGATACACAGGGGCAAGGAGGTCACCATTCTGAAGCAGATCCCTAGACAGGTATGAGAATTAAGAAGAAATTATTATTTTTTATCAAATAAATTGTACCTTAAGGGAATTGCCTTAAGGTGGTTGATGCCGGAAGGTTTGATGATTTTCTGGGAGGGCAGTAGGAAGAAAATTAATAGTGTGGCAGAGGCGCAGGCCTACCTGGAGAAACATAAGACCCTCCTAGAGGGTGAAGATACAGGAACAGAGGAAGGGGAGGTACCAGATGATCAAGGAACAGGGGCGGGCGAAGCCGTGGCGGTTCGGGAGGAGGGGGGTGCTAAGGCCAGAACCTTGAGATCTAGAACCAAGAAATGACGAAGTGGGAGGAATCTATTACTTTGTGCCTTTTATGATATCTCTTATTTTTGTAAACTTTAATATTACTCTGGATACTGAACTGATATTTTTGTATAAATCCGGTTGTTAAATTTGAAATTTTTAATAAGGGAAGATCTGCTGTATATGGAAAAAAGAAAATATATATTATCTTTGTAAAAGGATAATGAAAATTCCACATATTGTAAGCAATAATATTATTTATTTTTAACCAATAAAAACTTTTATAATAATAATAAAAAAAATATAATAACTTGTTGACAAAATGCCAGTGATACTCAAACTAATAATCAAAACATGTCTTTCTATTCATTCCAGTCGATGAATACATAAAACAGGAAGAAGAGCAAAAAGCATCAGACAAAAGAATATAGCCATCTCCAAATCTACTACTGAGCATCAAAAAAAAAAAAAAAGAACTATCAGAACAATGATGGTGATAGGGATAATTTTGTTTTTTTTGCTGCTTGCTCTGTTGATTCTCTTCTTCCTGAAACAACTTTGGACCCGAAGACATTTGCCTCCTGGACCTTTGGCTCTGCCACTCGTTGGGACCTTCTTGGCAACTGGGCTTTGGCTCCGTGAAGATTACTTCCGTAAGGTATTTCATTCTAACCAGTAGTATGCAAGATAATTCTCAATTGTTTTCTTTTAACAATTGTGGTATAATTCATCATGGCACAATATTAAGGTAAGACTTGCTTATAGCTGCTTCACAGAAAACAGTGTGAAATAATGGGGCTGAATATTTAGAAGACAGATCCTAATTCAATCTTTCCCATGTTACTTATTTTTTTTAATATTATACTTACCCATGATTGCTTATTTGTACTCCATGACTATCATTAAGTGTTGTACCTTATGATTCTCAATGAATGTATCTTTTCTTTTATGTACACTGAGAGCTTATGCACCAAGACAAATTCCTTGTGTGTCCAATCACACTTGGCCAATAAAGAATTCTATTCTATTCTATTCTATTCTATTCTATTCTATTCTATTCTATTCTATTCTATTCTATTCTATTCTATTCTATTCTATTCTATTC